>LPNX011066666.1:544222-870992 GCA_001517045.1 Pseudotsuga menziesii | reverse complement strand
TTGACACTCCACCTATTGTAGCACAGCTGTTACATTGGGTGTTTTGAGTTGGTTGTTGGCCTGAGTGCCCTATTTTTCAAGCTCTCCTTCTACACACTCGTTTGCATTAGGGTTTTTGAGCTGTTTTTTACTCACCTCAACCCACAGAGATTTGACACCATCTGTGACCATTGAATCTCTGAGACATTCTCGGTGCCTCAGGGGCCAACCCCCACAGCACGGTTCACTTGACACCACCCGTCATCGACACAGATCATCTTCACTTGATACCACTTATCATAGAACTCGAGCCTTGTCACTTGACTCCACTCGTCAGCGGCATCGGACTCTGTCACCCGATAGTGACGCCCCTTATTTTACCTCCGATTCTGAGCCAGAGTCTGAGAACCCCATTTACACTGCCCCTACTAGCCCCATCGCTGGCGTGACTTCCACTCCCGTCTTGGTAGAGATCGCTGGCGTCCCATCCACCACTACACCAGCTACCACACCTACTTTGGGTATGCCCTCCATGGGGCCCCCATCTACCGTTCCACTCACGGCACCTATTCCCGCAGCAGGCATACCTATTCCCGCTCCATCATTGGCCCACACTACCGAGGGTGGTGCAGGACCATCCCACATCACCTTAGTTCCCCCACGTGGGGGAAACCTCCCTAACGCTACCCCTCCACTTGGGGGCATTGGCCTCAACTTGGTCCAACCCACTACTGTGTCACATCCTACTTCCATTTTGCCATTCATGGCTAGTCTCAACCTGCCTGACCTAGCCAGATTAACCAATGACCCTATCTGACACAACCCTGCGTGGCCTCACATGCCCACCAAGCTCCCCTCTGACATCCCCAAGTTCGAGGGCAAGGTAGGTGAGGACCCACAAAACCACATTATGTCCTTCCATCTATGGTGTTCCTCCAACTCCATAGTGGACGACTCTATCCACCTCCGTCTCTTACAGCGTACCTTCACTAGCTCTGCAGCCAAGTGGTATATCGAGTAACCCCATGGAACCCATGCCACCTTTGCTTCCCTTGCATCAACCTTCCTGCAGTTCTTCCAGTTACCTGTCTGCTATGATGCGGGCATTGAGATCCTACTATCATGCAGACAAAACACGGCTACCCACATCACAGACTACATTCATGAGTGGCGTCGACGCTGTAGCCTATGCAAGATTAAGTTAGACGATCGTATCTTCCTGGATTGGTTCCTCAAATCCCTCCTTCCTATCATTGCTAAGGATGTGGCATCCGAAAGACCCCAATCTGAAGAAGAGGCCATCCTTAAGGCCCAACAATTCGACCTCATTTACACCCAGTCGGGGTATCTCTATACCATCATACCTGATGCCCCTCACGGCGAGTCTTCCCAGCACGATGCGCCAGGGGCATCCCATGCTGCCGACGGCATCATTGGCCGTGTCTCTTCGCATCCTCAACCATTTTCCATAGCACGTCCTACCCTTGGCCTTGACCTTTCACAGGCTACCTCCTAGTCTGGAATAACCAACTCATATGCTCCCATGGCACACCACCATTCTCATGGACCCTCATGTCCACCGCAGTGTTTCGGTCATGCGACTCCCGCTTACGCCCCCCTGGTCGCACCTCATCCCTACTACCACAAGCAGGCTGCACCAGCTCCCGCGCCTTCACCAGCCCAACCCACTTATTACCCGCCACAGGCAGCCCCTGCGGCAAACCCACAACCCATTCCGCAGCCCTATCAGCAACCCCCTCAAGTTGCTGCCCCTGTGTAGCCTCCACCTACATATCATCCACCGCAACCTCCTCCAGCACCTGCGCAACCTCAGAATCCACCTGCTGCCCAAGGGAAAGTTTACGCTCAACAAAACCCGTAGCAAAACCAGAACAACCAACGCAACCAGGGCCAACAAAACCGTGGCAGGGGCTGAAATCGTGGGAATAACCAACCTGCAGACCAAGCTGGTCAACCCCCTAATCCCCCTGATAATAGTAATGCGGCCCCTGCTAACCATAACCCTGATCGCCTGCCCAAGCAGGCTAAAAACCCCAATTTGCGAACAAACCATCCTTGTTCTATTTGCGGGGTCTATGGCCACTACACACATTTTTTCCCACACATGGAGCGAGTTCGACAACTTTGGAGCAAAGGGCAGGCGGCTCCTCAAGCACCACCCAACCCCCCACAACCTCAGCAGCCACCTTTGGTGCTGCAAAACCCCTTACCAACCCAAGGCGTAGTGAACACCCAACCATTGGCTCCCCCTCAAGCCAACACACCAACCCAAAAACAAATCACTTACGCTGCTCCTGATCAACCCATGCTTGAATCAGGTACCCACCATTTGTTGATGATGTCATCCGATGAGGTCAACCTCCAGACCCGACGGACCCAATATGGCACCACCCCTGAAGCCCCTCCCGCCGATAAACCCACTAATTCTCATCCCATTGATCAGGCGTCACGTATACCCCCACCTCCACTAGATGGCGTTCCCAAAGCACCTCGTTTCCCGCTTCGTCGTATCAACAATAACCCCAATGCGCGGGCTGCGTCCAACTACAACATTGTCGATGACTTAGCCCAATCCCCTGCAGCCATGTCTGCGTTAGAAGTCTTAAAAAACTTCCCTTCGTAGCGCAATACTTTACTCTCAGCCATTGGGGCTATCAATTTAAATGATTCGAGTTTAATGGCATTTGATTTGGACCAATCCGAACCCCGAATGCCTTCCACTTTAGCGTTCCAAGTTTGTGTTTTCGTTTGGAATTTTGTCATCCATCGATGCATTATTGATGAAGGTGCCTCTACATGTGTCATGTCCACCCTCATCTGGCAGAAATTGGGATCCCCCCCTCTCCAGCCGTCCACTACTGCGTTGCGAGCCTACGACAGCCGTTCGGCTCAACCACAAGGCCTATTAACTAACGTCCCCGTCCAGCTGGTTGGAAAAACCATCCTTATCGACATCGAGGTTATCAATGCACAGCTTGATTATAACCTTCTACTTGGCTGCAGCTACATGTACGCCATGTGGGTGGTTTCTTCTTCCGTTTTTCGTACCATGATGTTCCCCCACGAGGGACGCATGGTCAAGGTCGACCAACTCACCTACTACGATCCCAATGCCCCTGCGGCACCCGAAAATGTTCTCCACATGGTTGAACAACCTGTTTCGGGTGCCACCACTTCAGTTGTTTCCTCTATGGGGTCCGAAGTTTACTCAGATGCGCTTATGACCTTGAACTTCCAATCTATTCCACCCCCGTCACCCGCAACTGACGTGTCTGACTTGTGTACCCTGTCCCATAATACGCGAACTCCTACTAATCAACCGCCCTTGTTTCCTAAACCCCCTTTAGTACCTAGCCACATTGGTGCTACCCCCATCCATACCATCCCTTTACTCTTCCCTCCATCAGGAGTAGTTAGCGCCCCGGTCATGGCTACCCTCAGCCTCCCTGGTTTAACCTTAGGATTACCCGTTTGGTATCTTTCGCCTCCCGTTCCCCCACCGACACCAGATGTCATCCTGCAACCGGTGCAACCCATTGTCACTACTAGTCAAACACCTCCCAGTGTCGCTACCCCATTGTCTTCCACGAACCCCCCCCTCCTACTACCAAACCAACTGGGGGCAGAGGCCCCCAACCTTACTCTGCTGTCCCACCTCCCAAGATAGTAAAAAACCCCCCTGTATTTCGTGCTCCTCCCAAATGCTCGCTGTGCGATGAGTTGGGACATGAGACTCACCAATGTCCTCAGTTACCGGCATTACAGGAACACATGGAACTGCTTGACGACGACCCCACTATCCCATTTTTCCACCTGGATCCAACCCCCAAGCCTCGCGACAAATCCCTGCGCACTAACCACCCCTGTGCCATATGCGGTATTTACGGGCATTACACAAATCACTGTCCCGATCTCCCCGATTATAGAGCAGCTCTCTTTGAGATGAACAATCTGGATCTTGAGACCGCACCACCCACCATTGAGGAGATCCACCCCCCATGTTCTCCCCCTTCCGGAGAGGTTAATACCATTTATATGATCTCTTCCGCCGCTACTCCCTCGTCAACCGATTTGATGATACAAACTTTCCGCACTGATGAGGAGATCCTCGAGGCTCTCACTGCCCCAGAGTATCCCTGGGATGACATGCACCACCGTTTCTACTTTCTCCCAGATGAATCCTCTTCTAACACTGCTACCCAATTTGCAGTTGAATCCAAAGACTTCCTTCCCCCCAAGGTCGACTGGTTCAGGGACCCTATTCCTGCTCTTGACGCCTTCGAGGAGGGTAATATGGCCAACATCTCACCTGTCATCCAAATTGATATCGCTGCCCCAGGAAGCACCCCTGAACTCATCACTTTAGGAGCCTCTTGCAGTGAACAAGAGATTGAGGAATACAAGAAACTCTTCAGAGAATTCCATGATGTCTTTGCCTGGTCCTATACCGAAATGCCCGGTCTTGACCCTGCCATTATAGAGCACCACATTGACACATGGCCTGACGTTCCCCCCGTTCGTCAGAAACAATGTCCCATTCATCCTTCAAAACTCCCAGCTGTCAAAGCAGAGATTGAGAAACTTCTCAAGGCAGGCTTCATTTATCCTATTGCCTATACCACCTGGGTTTCAAACCCTGTGCCCGTTAACAAAAAACAAGGCACCATTAGAGTATGCACTGACTTCCGAGATTTAAATCGCGCCTGTCCCAAAGACAATTTCCCCATGCCATTTATTGACCAGCTCATCGATGCGTGTGCAGGGCATGAAGTCCTCTCGTTCATGGACGATTTTTTCGGATACAATCAGATCCAAATCCGCAAGGAAGACCAGTACAAAACTGCCTTTACTACCCCATGGGGCACCTTTGCCTATCACGTCATGCATTTTGGCCTAAAAAATGCTGGTGCCACATTCCAGCGGGCCATGACCTATTGCTTTCATGATTTGGTCCACATCCTGCTCGTCTACCTTGATGACCTTACAGCTCATTCTCGGAAACGATCAGACCACCTTAACGACCTTCGGCAAGTTTTTCTGCGTTGTCGCAAATATCAGATCCGCTTGAACCCACACAAGTGTGTCTTTTTCGTTTCGGCAGGCCGATTGTTGGGTTTCATTGTTTCCCAGAAAGGAATTACTGTTGATCCCCTAAAAGTCCAAGCCATCTTAGACCTTCCCTCTCCTCGCACACTCCGGCAACTCCAAAGCTTGCAAGGGTGATCCAATTTCCTTCGATGCTTCGTTCCTGATTACACCACAACCGTTCATGGTTTCGTGTGCCTGCTCCGTACCCACATACCCTTTGTCTGGGATGAGTGAGAAGAAGCTGCATTCAAAGCCCTCAAGAAAGCTCTCACACAAGCCCCCTTGATCTCCCCTCTGGATTTTTATCAGGATTTCATTCTCTATGTCTCAGCTTCCAAGCATGCTGTGTCCGGAGTCTTGGTTCAAGAAGACACCTCACACCAAGAGCATGTCATTTACTACGTCAGCCAGACCTTGTCCGGCCCACCCCTACGTTACCCATATGAGGAGAGACTAGCCCTAGCAGTGGTCTTTTCCATCCAAAAATTGCGACACTACATTTTACTTAGTCATCCCACAGTCGTCGCCGACTCCAAACCCATGGTATATCTCCTAAACCGGCAGCTCCTGCAAGGTCGTGTGGCTAAATGGGTCATTATCCTCCAAGAATATTACCTCACATTCTGAACACCTAAGAGCACCAAAGCCCTTGCACTTGCCCAGCTCATCATTGATCTCCCTTCCTTTCTCCCAGCTCCACCCATCTCCGATGAGTTACTTGACAATCACTTGTTCACTATCTCGTCTGATGACCCATGGTACGGTGATATCTTGTTATACTTACACACGCAGAAGTTCCGACCCACAGTCACTCGTAATGGACGTCGTCGTATCCGTCACCATGCCTCTCGCTACCTCCTCTTAAGAGATGTCCTTTACCGGCGAGGGGTCGACACAATTCTTCGTCGTTGCCTTACACATGAGGAAGCTGAGCACATCCTTAATGATCGTCATAGCGGTGCCTGCGGCGGCCATTTCTCAGGGATGGCCACTACCTAAAAGGTCATCCATACCGGATAATTTTGGCCCACACTTTTCACCAACTGCATCACTGCGGTCAAGCATTGCCATAACTGCCAACTTTTTGCCCCTAAGGCCCGGACACCACCTGCTCCTTTACACCCAGTCATCACTGTCGGTCCCTTTTGTAAGTGGGCCATCGACTTCATGGAGTGTCGACCCCCATCTGCGAATGGCCATAAGTATATCATCGTCCCCGTCGATTACTTCACCAAATGGGCGGAAGCCATGCCCACCTTCAACTGTACCGCTGACACTGCTTCCTGTTTCTTTTTTAACCATGTTATCACTCGATTCGGGGTCCCTAAACAGTTGGTCTCAGACCATGGATCACACTTTGAAGATTCCGTGTGGCGCGATTTATCCACCCTCCTCAAGTTTGAACACCAATTTTCCTCTGCTTACTACCCTCAAGGGAACGGTCAAGTAGAAGCTGTTAACAAAATCCTAAAAACCATACTCCAACGCACTGTTGACTGGCATAAGTCCAATTGGCACCATATGCTTTTCCTTGCCTTATGGGCTTAACGTACCTCCACCAAGACCACCACTGGTTTTACCCCGTTTCATCTCGTTCACGGTGTAGAGTCTGTCCTCCCCATCGAGTGTCAGATACCCGCCTTGCATATCGTCATTGAAATCCTCCCCGATACCTCCCCCCTTGAGCAACATTTGCTATCCCTCGAACAAGTAGATGAAGATCGTCGTGCCACTCTCCAGAACATCGAAGCGGCCAAAAACCGCTCCAAAGCTGGTTATGACAAGCATGTCCACCCTCGAACTTTCCACGAAGGGGATGTTGTCCTCGCCTATGACCAAGCCCAAGACAAAACCGGTAAAGGAAAGTTTGAATCCATGTGGCAAGGCCCTTACATTGTGCAGACTTGCCTCGGCAAGGGGGCATACATTTTAACCGACTCCGAAGGCCACCCTTTATGCAACCCCCGTAATGGGTTGTATCTTAAACGTTTTTACCCATAACTGAAACCGCGACCTCATTGGTCCACCTTGTACAGTTTTCTCTCTTTTTTGTTTTTCACCTTCTTTACCATAATCTTACATTCATCATTTTTTGCATGCCCACAGATGGACCATCTTCCACCTCACTACACTGGCTTCGCTGATGGCGCAAGCCGCTGGTCTCCCAACTTGGCTTCTGCAGCATGGGTCTTATATTCCCCTTCCAATGAATTGATTCACCTTGATGGAATATGTATAGGCGCCGCTACCAATAACCAGGTGGAGTATGATGCTGTGACCAGTCTCCTGACTGCTGCCCTCCAGATGGGCATATGTCACCTTCATGTGTTTCTGGACTCCCAACTACTTGTCTCCCAGCTCAACAACTGCTACCAGGTGCGTGATCCTTGCCTATTTAGAAAGTTCCTGCGTACAAAACAACTCAGCCGACAGTTTGAATCCATCACATTCACACATGTCCCAAGAGCTTACAATAGTGTCGCAGATCAAATGGCCAATAACATCCTAGATTGGCATATCAATCACACCATGTAACACCTCCACCCTGCATAGCATCTCATCAATATATATAAAAACCCAAAAAGATTGCAGTGCATCCACATTTGCATCCATGTACATAAACCATAAAAACACATAAAATACACAAGGGGCATCCACGTGCCCAAACATTCTAGACTACTTGCATCCACGTGTAATACAAACATATCACACATTATAAAGCGCATCCACGTGCGTACAACTAAAACACCACAAAAAGGTGCATCCATGTGCATATATATATACATCAAAAAATACATGTCACAGTGCTATACATGCCCTCAGTACCCCTGTACTCAGCTATACAAAAAATGCCTATACATCCCTACATCTCATAAAATACACGCCGTAGCTACAAAACTCGGGGGGAGTCCCCTGCACTCCCTAATGCGAGTCGTACCTCGTGTCACTGCCGGTATCCACTGCCTCTGAATCCTCCCCTCGCTCCTCCTCTGGCAAATCCTCATCCCTTCTGGGCTCCGGTGCCCGTGCCCTATACGCCAAGATAGCCACCCAGATCGCAATCGATCTGAAGTCGCGGGGTGCACTCATGCAATCCTGAATCACGTCCGGATCGATGTCCCACCACCCCTCGTCAGTCACCCCCACCAGCAATGGTCGAACAGGGCCCATACAGACTCCAGTGTCCCCTCTGCATCCCGGCGATGCACCTCCCCCTGCCCAGGCAGCGCCGGAACAGCCACAATCCCCCTCCATGCCACATGCCCTGGCGGTGGCCTCGAGCCCACATCTGCAAATCACCCATTTTTCAGTAACAATATATCCATCAACTATCATATCTATAAAACTTGACAATGCAATCAAACCATACGTACCATCTGGTCCCCATGCCTGTCCTGGTGGCCGTGGCGCATCTGGATCTCCGGTAAAGTCCATATCTCTATATGGATAGTCCTCCAGTGTCAACGGTAGCTGGAGCCACTGCAGGTACAACTCCTGTGTAAAGTACCGCCCAACGTCACCGCCACCATGGTGGCGCATCATCTCGCCCCACTACACCATCCGCGGCTCCCTCAAGCCTCCTCCTCTAACCAGCACCCTCGGTTGCAGTGTGGGTACCCTCTCCATAAAGAATGCACATAAAAAGGAACCATAGCAAAACCCCTTGCCAGATTCCTTCGCTGCTGTCAACTGCCACTGCACGCAGGTCAGGAACATCTAGCCCCACGCATAATACACACCGGCCAGTACGCGCTCCACTACCTGCATCTGACCTCCAGACACCTTCTCCGGTGACTGGGATCCCAAAACACGCACCACACAAGCTGCCATAGCTCGTACTGCTGGATCCTGTAGGTCTCTCACCAGAAGTGCATTCCTATGCACCCGAGCCTCTGGCCCATAGAACCGCTCCAACATGTCATCCATATCAATGTTCGCAGACACCCGCGGCTGTGTGTCTGCTACCCTCCCCAGGCAGGGCAACCCCGTCAAGAAGTATACGTCAATCAGGGTGAGGTCCACCCTCTCACCCTGCACTCGGAAAGCCTGTATGTCTGGCTCCCAGAAACCAACCAGTCGGTTCAGCAGCAATGCTGCTGACCGCATCATAGGTACCTCAACGAACTTCAGCAGTCCGAATAACCCCAGCATCGATCGTACCCGACGGTCCTCTCGGATGATGGCCATAATCTCATCCGGTATCTCCCGCTCTCTCCATAACACCTGCGGCATCCTGTCAATCATGCAAAGGAACCTCATCAGCATCATGTCAAACAAATCTTCCCCCCCCTTCCCCAAAAAAAAAAAAAAAACCCGACCGCGTCTGTTAGGCATACAGCCGCGGTCCCAAACCGCGACTGTCAGGACTAAACCCACGGTCCTTCACCGCGACTGTCCGGACTAAACCCGCGGTCCTTCACCGCGACTGTCGGGCATAAACCCGCGGTCTCTAACCGCGACTGTCGAACCTAAACCCACGGTCCCTAACCGCGGTTCCGACCTGCTAACCCGCAGTCCACCCCACGTGGACCATACAAGTAGTACCCTGGGACCCACTACCCCCCCTCCCGAACCCAATGACAATGCAGGTATGAGTTTGACGGAATACCTGTATCTCCCGAATCTGAAATCGGTCAGTCGGATCGTCCAGAAATGCCACCTCAGCTCTGGTCCACTCCGAACAATAGTCAAATTCAAATAGTACAAATGACACTTGTCATGTTGGGCCCACTTTTCCACCATTGGAATCAAAGCAACGAGCCCGTCACGTCGGTCACCTCGTCGCATTCTTTTTCTACGTCAATTTTTTCACCCATTTTTTAACACCACTAGTCGCCTCGGTTTACACGCCACATCGACCGCCATCAGAATGTTCCACACTTTTTACATGAGCCATCCACTCTTGCCATACTGCCAATGTTTCGTTATTTTGCCACCATTCATTCACCCCGCAAGGAGGCCCACCAATGTTTCCCCCCCACCCTCGTTCCTGGTCATCATAAATTTTCCTTGATTGAACACTTCCTCCTTGCCTGGCCATTCCATTACTTCAGAGTCTTCTTATTGCTTTCAGACTCCTTAAAATTGAAAGCACCCATGAGCATGAACTGTCCTGGGCTCGTAAAAAACCACACGACAGTACCATTACATCTATTCAGAGTCTTCTTATTTGCTTTCAGACTCCTTAAAATTGAAAGCAACCACGAGCATGAACTGTCCTGGGCTCGTAAAATCCACATGACAGTACCATACCATTCCATTACTTCAGAGTCTTCTTATTGCTTCCAGACTCCTTAAAATTGAAAGCACCACGAGCATGAACTGTCCTAGGCTTGTAAAATCTGCACGACAGTACCATTCCATCACTTCAGAGTCTTCTTATTGCTTTCAGACTCCTTCAAATTGAAAGCACCCACGAGCATGAACTATCCTGGGCTCGTAAAATCCGCACGACAGTACCATTCTCTCACTTCAGAGTCTTCTTATTGCTTTCAGACTCCTTAAAATTGAAAGCAACCATGAGCATGAACTGTCCTGGGATTGTATAAATCCACATGACAGTACCATTTTATATACACACTTCTTCTAGTTCCCTGACCCATGAAGAAGTCCACCCGTGCCTCTTGGCGCTATGATCGATCCTCTCGGTAGCACCCCCAATCAGGTCGCCCTTGTTCAGAGTATTCTGCAATCTCCTGCCATTTTACCACAGCTTGAGTCTCCCTCAGCCCAATCATCCTCCCAGATCCAATAACAACTATGATCCCCTTACCACCAGTTAGTTTCATATGCTTCCCGATCATCCCCGCCAACATACTCTGAACAAAGGAAGTTTGCATCCACCCACTCTACTTGCCCAATTATTCCCCCCAGTTCATCAATCCTACCATCAGTACTATCACATTTCGGTTTTCCACCTCGCGCTCCTATCAAGGAACCATCATTGCCTTGATAGTTGCAGGTCTCCCTCTGTCGACGACAGCCCCTCTATTCCAGAGGATAGACCCAGAGGCCCTTGCGCCTTGGACCCATCACCATCTGTGGTGAGTGCCTACGGACCATTTTGGGAGGAGTCATCATTGCCTCTCCAAATGGTTGTTTCTCACATGCTCGACTTCAGCACCTTGATCGCATCGTTGAGAATCGCGCAGGATTTATATCCCTTCCATTGTTTGTTAAAGACCCCGAATTTCCCCCGACTCTAGCACATTGGTGAGTCACTTCGGAATGCCTAGTTATACGTTCCTATGGACGTCCGGCTGCGTTGGCGATTGTATTCGGAGGCCATTCAGTTCCGTGCTTCCTTGAGTACCCAGTTCAATTCCAGTTCAGTGTACCATTGTGAGTGTGACCCTTGTCACTCTGATCCAGCAGCTCATCAGTTCCTTTGGTACCACATTTAGTAGCACTGTTGTCATTCCAGTGCATCAGTTTTTCAGCTCAGACATGATCAGCCCAGCAGTATGTCCCAGCCGAGCAGTATGGCATCCTACAGGTCCCTCTTTTCGAGACTCACAGTTATGTTTATGTATCTTGATACGAGCATGGGTATGCCCGCCTCATCCATATATTGAGATTCTTCCTCATTCAGTATTTGAGGCCATGTATATGTTCGGACCCCATTGTTATTTTTATGTTATATCCTGATACGAGCATGGGAATACCCGCCTCATCCATATGATTAGATGATTCCTCATCCATTATTAAGGTTATGTACTTTTAGTTCTTGCAGTTGGTTCGGGATCGTTGTTCTGGGCTTCAGTTTGTTTCTTCTCTTCTCCACACCCTAGGAAAACCATATATGACTTATGATGTCCATCGGCCATACAATGAGCTCCTGCCCTCGCACATCAGGGGGCAATCTGTTAACACCCAAAAAGTGTTCACTACCTCATCTACCCCACTACATGGCTCATTTCTCCATTTTCCTACCATATTTCCTTGAAAAACCTGAAAATCCCACTAAAAAGCCTCCAAAAGGCCTAAAATGCCTCCAAAAGGCCATAAAACCATCTAAAAAGCCTCCAAAAGGCCAAAAAAACCCTTTTTTCCTCCAAAAATATCCAAAATTCCTCTAAAATAGTAAAAATCCCCAAAAGGGAAGAAAAAATATAAAATAATGAGGAAAAGGAGGAAAAAACCCTAAACAGCTGCCCTAAACCATATGGTTTCCAAAAACCATGGGCTAGCACTCCACCACTAAAAAACTATAAATAAGTGATGGAGACCCCTCATTTCACATCCACAGTCACAAGCATCCTCACTCTGCCAAAATTGCTCTTGAAACCCTAGCTCACCCTTTGAGCTACTTTCACCATTGAGAGCCCCTTTTGGCCCATTTCCACCACCGTAGAAAGAGAAGGAGCAGCTGGAGCTCGGAGCAACCTCTCGGATCAGTGCAAAGGGCTTCACCAACCTCCGCATCGGAGGTAATATCAATAAAAAACCATTCTTTATATTTTGCTGTTTTGTTTCATGCACGTGTTTTAGATTAGTTTTTATTCCTGTTTAGCATTTCTTATTTACATTTTTACTAAACTGCTACTAAGGAGTCAGTTCTCCTTAGTAGGTGCTCATTCGCACAAGCTAGGGGTAAAACCCTAGCCATAATACATATATTTCTATTCAATTATTTTATAATGGTTGTTTCCAACATAGTTTTCCTGAGCAATTAAAAATGGAACAACTCATTAACATGACAAAAAGATACATGAATCCCTCTGTTATGTGGAACAATTCTCAATTTTTATTTCCTCCTTTATCGATGATCATAAAAAAATGTTGGAGTTAAAGAGAAAGTTAGAATTCAAATAATTGATGCATAGCATGACATGTACACATGCTGATATGACATAATTTATTATCCCTTAATAAATGATATATGTAAAATTTGATGATGTGTAATAAATCTGGAAACTACAAGCCATCAATAATGATGCTAACTGCAATTCATGGAGAGAGGATAAGAGAAACCTTCATACATGCTTATAAAAAATTTACAAAGATGGGTCTGATAATTTGTCTTTCTTGCACAAGTTCAAACCTTTCCGTCCACCAAGTAGACCAAAAAATCAAGGAAGTGTTTCCTCCTTCCTCCATATCTATTAACCCAAAAAATCCCTCAATGAGCTCTACATGACCTACACCACCCAAAGACATCTATGGAACTACCCTCATTTGACCCCCACACCCTTGCAAAGGCTCAAAAACATGAAAAGGGGCTTAAAAACCCCTAAAAAGAGCCAAAATAGCTCTCATAAGGGCTAAAACGTCCAAAAAGGGGCTAAAACCCCTCAAAGGAGCTTAAAATCCCCAAAGGAGCTTAGAATTGGGAGAAATGGGATTAAATCCCAAAAAAGGGGCTAAATCCCTGACCAAGGGCTTAAAACCCTAAATCTCTAGAAAAAACTATAAATAGAGGGGTGGGGGTCACTCTTAAAACACTCCTTCTCACCCTATCGTTATGCTTCCCATGTGAGTGCCTTGAGACCCTTTTCCTCTCAAGTCATTCAGCCCCCTCTCCTCCATTGCTCCACAAGCCAAGACTCCATCCCATAGAGAGAGGTGCTAACAAAGCTAGGGCATGGCGACCCATTTCCACCAAGACTAAAGGTATAATGATGTTTCTTTCATTGTTATTTTAGTTTTATAACTTATTTTGTTTGTAGGTTTGTTTGCTAATGGTTTGCTATAGGTTCTCCTATTGATTTCTTGTAGCAATCTCTTATTTCTAACCATTTCCTACAGGGTTTCCATGGGTCAAAACTAACGTTTCTTTGCAGGTTTTATTCCACATATAGGAACCATACCCTTACATCCTATAGATGGAAGGTATCCATTCCTTCCTGTAACTAGGGAGAAATACCTACTACATATTTAGCGACCATACCAGGTCGATCCCACAGGATCCCTGGAATGTTTTTTCAAGTTTCAGTTTTTATTTTTGCTATCTTAACCTAGTTTCAGTTTCTGTGAAATCTAGTTTAGATATTTGTTTTTCTGTATTTACGTTCAAAGCTAAGCCTCCTTAAGGCCAAACCGAGCCCATTCGGCCATGGTACAAGTTACTATCGATCGTTCCCATCTCAGGTTAAAAAAAATTCAAGTTTTCGAGCTAGGTCGCTCTTATCAGGCTGAAAGGGGTGACTAGGTCGCTCATTCAGCCTAAAAAGGTTTGAATTCCCTCTCAAGAGGTATATCTCTCATTTTTTCAGTTTCTGAGCAACCCCTCTCCTGATTTTGGGAAAATTTTGCAACCCCCTCACTAGATTTTCCCTGAAAAGGGTGATCTATCTCTCAGATTCAATTTTTTAAGTTGTTTGGACTGTCAGTGCGGCTTAGCTTCCTCTGTCCAGTAGTATGTTTTCATCTGCATCCAATATGTGTAAATCAATGATATATTTAACTGGTTATTGATATAATGAATCTGTTTTAAGGCTTGAATAAATTACTGTAGGTTAAATTTTAGTTTTTTAAAAAGCATTGGAAATTAACCTTGCCTAGTCATTCCTCCTCTACCCAGTCATCAGTCTCTAGGGTATTATGGGATAAGACAAAGGGTAAAGCTTGTATAGTAATAGGCACTTCATCTATGATTTCTTTAGACCACTAAAAATGGGTGGCTTAGAAGGTAGAGGGGGTGGTAGGCCCATGGGGACTCATGGTGTCCGCGTCATCCCTGTTGACCGAACTTGCACTCGAAGAGTGACCTGAGGATCTACGAATGGGCTTAGTCCCATTGTGTTGAGAGCCCAACACTCTTCCCTAGTCAAAGAGGAATACAGGTGTAAGGTAGTCACCTACTAAGTCTACCATAGTTTAGATTCATTATTAGCATGTTTCAAATTTTTTGTTCACAATTTATTGGTTTCATAACAAGTTACCCATGTTGTAAGTTTTGTAACAAACCAGAAAATCTATGTGAAATATTCATAAAACATACAAGAAGCCACCAAGTGAAAACCATAAAATAATCAAAATGAACAATCTTTCATACAATGGACATGCACACAACCATACCAAGTAAGATAACCAAATTAAGTTCATGACACTGAGCCAACCATTAAAATATATTAATTTACACTATAAACACTTGCAGTCTTTGAGGACATAAGTCCCTTACTGCCTTAACCATGGGAAGTACTTGGGATCATACCTGAAACTTATTGCGAGGAGTACCATGGGAACCCCATATTAGTTGGCCACTGAGAGGGATTGCCAAGCGAAATGTGAAACAACCCCTATCGATTGACTAGAACTCCCATGAGAAAAAAGCCAAGCATTGTCTCTTGGAAATATTGGTAGCTGAGGGACCACCTAAAAGCCAATAGGAAGCCACTAAAATCGGGGTCTAGAATGTCACTACCAGATTTCACCACCTAATCTACAAACCAGATACAATTGATTCCCCACACTCTTCCTCATGCCTAAGAGGTGATCCACCACAGTTCGGGTCCTTGAACCAACATCATCGAGACCATTCTCGACAACCCTCTACACCATTGGAAGGCCATATAGCCTCTGACTCGGACTCAGAATCATATCAATCTGAGCTAGATTTACACACTACACCATCTAGCCCCATGACTGGTGCAAACCCGAATCCAATTTCTTGCTTGGTGAGTCATAGTGAACCAATGTTCATACCTCATAGAACTACCTATACCCTTGCAGGTGGTGCCAGCAAGGTCATGCAAACAGTCATAAGTTAGATGCCTCCACCCATACTTATCAGTCAAACTATTCCATCTGTTATGCATGGGGGAAGTGATACTTCCTCCCACACTATCCCTTCTGCCATACATGGGGGAAGTGGTAATTTTTCCCACATTGTCCCTCATGTCATTCATGGAGGAAGTGGCCCTTCCACTCACACTATTGCTCTTACCATACCTGGAGGCAATGGCCCATCCAGAACTATGCCACAAGTACCCCCAGTTATATAGGTACATCATGTTCCTGCAAACCCCACCACCATTGCTGGTCTATCATGCATCAACCTTTGGTCAAACCTCCCTTTAATGGCATGCCTCAACCTGCCTGACTTGGATACGTTAACTAATGACCCCATCTGTCATCAAACATTTTGGCCTCCCATGCCAACCAATCTCCCTTCAGACATTCCCAAGTTTGAAGGGAAGGAAGGGGAGTGCCCCCAAAACCATATAATGATGTTTCATCTATGGTGCTCATCAAACAACATCATATATTATTCAATCGGACTCAGACTATTCCAACGCACCCTCATAGGTGCTGCAGCTAAGTGGTACATTGAGCTACCACAAACCAAGTACCTAGACTTCAACTCCTTGGCCTTTATGTTCCTCCATTATTTCCAGCTCCCCGTCATATATGATGAAGGAGTGGAAATATTGCTATCTTTCTACCAAAACACTGTGACCCACATCACCGGCCACATCCATGAGTGGAGGTGACGTCGTAGCTTGTGCAAGATCAAGCTTGATGACAAGATGTTCCTGGATTGGTTCTTGAAAACATTGCTACCACCCATAGCCAAGGACATCGCATTTGAACGTCCCCAAATAGAGGAAGAGGCCATATTAAAGGTCCAACAATTTGACCTCATTTACACACAGTCTGGATACCTTTACACCATCATTCCAGACGCTCCCTGTGTAGGCACCTCCTACCGGGAAGCACCGGGGGATCCCATGTCGCATATGGCATCATAGGTTCTGTCTCCCACCAATCATAGCACCATCTGGAACCACCTACTGTGCCACCACAACCAAGCAGTACCACTAGTGTTTCCTCCCAAAACCAAGCTCCTGACTATGAAAGAATGATGTCCCAGTCTGGAGCTACATCCTCTTATGCACAACTAGTGCCATAGCAACAGACCCATGCACCTACTTGGCCATCACAACAATATGTCATACACATTCCCATGTTTGTAGCACCCCTAGCCCCCCAAGTCTACTATGCACCACTAGTGCAAGACACTCAAGCCCCCTCCCGATTTCCACCTGCTCCTTTGGGACAAGTGTTTGCACAACAAAACTGTCCCACCCAACCAGCCCCCAATAACCAACAAGGGCAAGCCAAAAGAAACTGAGCAAGGAATCAGGGCAACAACCAACTGCACGGAGGGGGTACACAACCAAATCCTTCCAACAATGTTGGGGCAAAACAGTCAACTCAAAAACCTCAGCAACCAAACCAACCTAGACGCAACGCTCTATTACATGAAAATAAACTGTGCAAACTATGAAAGGTCTATAGGAAGACCGTTCATAATGAAGTTCAACATGCTACTAATATGGTAGCCCCATATCAACCCAACCCAACACCACTAGGATCGCCACCCATGGTGCTCCAAAACCGATTACCTGTCCAAGGACAGGTAGCAACTATAGCTGCTCCCCAACCCAATCCCACAACCTGAGGGGCACCTCCGATAGTAGAAACATGACTTCACCACTTGCAAGCTTTGACAACCAAAGAGGTCCGTTTATAGACCAAATGAAATTAGTATGGAACTAACACTGAACCCGTTTACCCATCAGTGGCATCCACGTCCAAAATGACCCATACACCTCTTCATTTACCCCCTTTTCCCCCACACCCCCCCATACGGCGGGTGGCCAACAATGTCACAGCTAGAGCTGCTATAACCTACAGCATTGTCTATGACTTGGCTCAAACACCTATGGCTATGTACACTCTTGAGGTACTTAAAACTTTCCCAACATAGTGGAAATCCTTACTAGCCTCCCTCGGTGTTGTAGACCCCTCTCACTCCATGTTGATCACATTCGACACAGAGGATGGAGAGTGACGAATGCCATCAACCATTTCCTTCCAAATCCCGATATCCATTCAGAATTTGGTCCTACACTGGTGCATCGTGGATGAGGGGGAATCCACGTGTGTTATGTCAACCTTAGTCTGGCAGAAGCTTGGGTCCCCAATTCTGCAACCATCTGCTACTACTCTGTGGGATTATGATGGACACCCCACTAAAGCCCAAGGTATTCTTCCACACGCTCCCATCACATTAGTTGGAAAAATAGTATTGATTGACATAGAGGTTGTCAAGGCTTAGTTGGACTATAATATTCTCCTCGGGAGAAGTTATATGTAAACCATGAGAGCCGTAGCATTAATTGTTTTCCATCTCATGATGTTCCCTTAGGAAGGGAAAATTGTGACGGTTGACCAAATAACTTATCAAGATCTGCAAGGGCTCACTGCACCAACCAATTTTATCCCTATGATGAATACCATCGATCCACAAGGGCTAACTGCACCCGCCAATGGTATCCCTACGGCCAACTCCATGGTTGAAAACATATCAGCCTCCCCATTATTGAATGTGGGCCCTGGGTTTTTTTCTGATACCACCATGATGGCTTCCATCCCCTTAGTGTCACCATCGCTAACACCAAATGATACTGTAAATTTTTGCATGCTCTCATCCAGCACTGCTGCACCTAAACATCAACCGCAGCTGTAGAACCAACAATAGCCACAACAACATCTATAGCTACAACATTATTCACAGCCACAACAACATCCATAGCTACATAATTATTCGCAGCCGCAACCACAACCCCATCCCCACATACAACCATCAGGAATTTATTTGGGCTCCTCCCTAGTCCATACAATTACCTTCCTATTTCCCCTGCCTAGTGTCATGAGTAAGCCAGTAATGGATACCTTAAACTTACCCAATTTCACATTGGGGATTCCCATATGGTACCTCGATTCACTGGCCCAACCTATGATGCCCTAGGTCATCTTAACCCCCGTGAAACCCATTGCGGTCAAATCTCATTCTCCACCCAGTTCGCAAAAACCAACCACCACACCTGCACCCACACTACCCCACCCAAAAAGGGCTAGGGGAAAAAATGCAAAATCTACCGCTAAACCTCGACAGATCATGCCTTGTACCATCTGTGAAGAATATGGCCATGCAACTCAAAACTAGCCTAATATTCCCATAGTTTGTGCGCATTTGGAAACCATGGATACAATGGAAAACATCTCCGTGGTTGAACTCCCAAGCGGGCCAATAGTGAGAAACAAGTCGTTGAGAACAAACCATGCTTACGCCCTTTGCAGATTGTATGGACACTATTCTCACCACTGCCAGGACTTGTTTGAGTTTCTAATGGCCCTAGCCAACCTTTGAAAACATGCCCTTGAATATTAGATCACTTTGATCAAAGAAGTCAATCCCCCACCTCCTTCTTCAGACACCATGTCCATTTACATGATGTCCAGTTCCACAGACCCTTTTGTCTCCACCATCACCAATGGTCCATCAAACATGTCTCTTCATTTCTTTTACAATGATGAGGAGATACTTGAAGCCTTAACCGCTCTGGAATACTCATGGGACGACATGCACCATCGCTCGTTCTTCATCCTCGAAGAACTTGTGTCACAATCTGACCAGTTTTTCGTTGAAACAAAAGATTTAATTCATGGGAAAGTCAACTGGTTCAAGAATCCCATCCCAGCACCAGAATCCTTTGAAGAAGGGAACATGGCCAACATATCACCAACAATCAAAATCAACATGTCAACCAACTGTGAGGTTGTTGAGGAAATCATGTTGGAGGCATCCTGCTCCTCGGAAGAAGTCACTTCCTACAAAATGCTCTTCTAAGAGTTTCACGACATCTTCACCTGGTCCTACACTAAAATGACTGGGTTGGATCTATCCATTGTGGAACACCACATCAACACATGGCCCGATGTGGCTCTCGTGCATGAAAATCAATGACCCATCCACCCCTCGAAAGGCGCCATGGTCAAAGCCAAAATAGAGAAGCTATGCACAACTGGCTTCATTTACCCCATTGCTTACACCACCTGGGTTTCAAATCCTGTTCCCATTAATAAAAAAACATGGTACCATCTGCGTTTGCACAGACTTTCGTGATTTGAAATGGGTGTGTCCCAAGGACAAATTCCCAACACCCTTCACCAATCAAATTATCAATGCATGTGACGGAAATGAGTTCCTTTCCTTCATGGATGGCTCTATCGAATATAACCAAATTCAGATCTAGAAACAAGATCGTTACAAGACTACATTCACAGCCTTGTGGGGCACATTCCCATGTCGAGTAATTCCGTTTGGTATAAATAATTTTTGTGGGGCACATACCCATGTCGAGTAAATCCTTCCTACAATGTCGTAAGTATAAAATCCGGTTGAACCCTTTCAAGTGTGTTTTCTCTATCCCAACGGGCCGTCTCCTAGGATTCATCATGTCACACAAAGGAATGACCGTTGATACCTTGAAAGTTCAAACCACTTCCTCTCTAACGTCACCTCTTTAAGTGATGTCAATTCAACTTGTAATATAGTACTTTTTTTTTACACATTTTTAAAAGTGAGTCTTATGTATTGTTTCCTTCATTGCTCCAAATGGATCCTACCTCGGATTTGCTGATGGAGCAAGCAAATGGTCTCCAAACCTCACCGCGGCTACATGGGTCATCTACTCCTTGTCGCATGATTTGATCCATATAGATGGAATATGCATGGGGATTGCGACCACCAACTAGGCTAGATATGATGGTGTCAATGGCCTCTTGGCTACCCCTCTCTAGTTGGGCATCTGCCATCTCGATGTCTTCTTAGACTACCAGCTACTTGTCTCCAAGTTGAACAACTATTAGAAAATTCCCATGCACTAAACATATGTTTAGAACATTTGAATCCATCACATTCACACATGTTCCCAGAAGCCTCGATAATGCAGATCAAATGGCTAATGACATTCTAAATTGGCATATTCATCATCGCACATAGGAAACATACAAAAAAAAACATCATGCATCATCATATATAAACATGCATACACACGTAAAAATACATCACATAGGCATTTCGTTCACATCATCATAAAAAGACTCACATATAAAACCATAAAAAGTGCATCCACATGAGTAAAAAATATATAGATATATAAATCGCATGTCCAAAAAATGTCCAGTACAAAATGAGAATCCACATATGCTTTCTCAGCTTAATATACATAGTGATACAAAAAATCCTAAGTGCACCAATGCACTAGGGGTAGCCCCACTAGCTGCTAGTCTGATCTAGACTCATCCTCATCATCTCGCTTAGTATCATCATCTTCCTCAAAGGACTCATCATCCTCTACACGAATATCCCCTTGCGCCACCTGACGAATGTAATCGAAGGCCACAACCATCCTCCTCATCATAGAAGTCCAATCCGGAGGCACACTATGAATGGCAGAAATCAGCTCATTTTCTAAATGCTTCCATCCTACATTGGAGATCCCCTCAGAAATCCACTCCAAGTGAAAAAAAAGTCTCTACATCCTGTTGTTGCCTACGAGGGTTCCCTGCAGGGACTGCTACCTATGCAATCGCGACCACCCACCTCTGATACCTGGGCAGCAGGCAAGGACCAATATATGCATATGCAAACAAAGATGCCATCAGTATATGCATATAATCATACAACCATCAACCATCCCAACTACACTATGTATAAATATGAATACAAAAACATTACACATACATACCAGTTGGTCCCCATGCTTGGCCTGGAGGTCGGGGCATATCAGGGTCCCCATGATAATCCATACCCATATAAGGGTACTCGTCAATAACCACTGGGAGCTTCTGCCACTGCTCTAGAAACTCCTCAGTAAATAAATGTCCCACTCTATCGACACCCTCTTGCACCATCATCTGGCACCATTTGCGCATCCGCGGCTCCTGCGAACCACTATGCCTCACCGCTCGGTGCGGACGCAGAGTAGGTACTTTCTCAAAGAAGAAAGCACATAAGAAAGAGCCAAAACAAAATCCTCCCCTAGATGCCCTTACATGGTTCAACTAACATCGAACAACCAGAAGGTACATATGGGCCCACCTATAGTAAGTGCCCCTCATGGCACACTCTACCATCGACAGCTGCCCTCCAGATATCTTGTGTCTCCCTGTGGAACCCAAGATGCGTAGCACCAGTGTCTTCACAGCTCGTGTCGACAAATCCTCAATATCACACATCAAGATGTGTGTACCATGCACATACATAGTAGCGTAACAGTTCCTATCACATAGCTCCTCCGACATCTCCCCTCGAGACAGTACTGGAACCAAGTTGCCAACAACTCCAAACATAGGGAGCCTAGTCAAAAAATACACATCCAACAGCGTAATCTTAACATGCTACCCCTGTACCATGAAGACGACCTCCTTAATGTCCTAGAAGCTCACCAGATTCTACAGTAGTAGACGTAAGCTCTTCATTAGGGGAATCTGCATGAAATTCAGTAATCCACAACAGGATAGTGCACCATGCACCTTCCCATCCCATAATTCCTCCTCTCGAAGGTCTTTGTAGTCTCTCTCATGCCACTTACTCTTAGGAACCCTGCACAAGCATAACACAACTGTCAGCCACAAATTTCAGCAAAAAATACACCCAGGGACCAAGTCGCACATGTCTATCCCAAAAGAACGACCAGGTCACTCAAAATAGCCTCATAGAAGCGACCAACTCGCACTTTTCAGCCTCATAGGAGCAACCTCAGATCACTCCTTTCTACCCCACAAGAGCGACCTAGTCGCACCTTTTTAGGAATAATGAGCAACCCAGTCACTCCTTTACCCAAGAAAAGTGCGACTTGGCTCGTGGAGGCCCTAACAGGCTCACAGAGGACCCCCAGGTGAGCAAATCCAAAATCTAAACCACTAAAAAATATCAATTTTGCAAGAGCTCTTACCTACAATTCACAGATCTCTAAATCATCGGTCGAAATGGGAGTAATTAGCAAACGAAATTCAGGTAACACCTCTCCAACTCAGTAGTGAACAGTGACAATGACACCTCACAAAGTGGTCCCTACCCATTTATAGGCTCCATTTGACCTATTTTCTTCCTTTTCACATAACAGGGCCATACAGAGTCCGTTTGAGGTGCTGTTCACACCACTAGTTTCAGAATTTCATCCTCTATCTTCTAATGAGACCATCGTCTCATGTTTAATAAGTAATTTTTGGGGCCACTTCTCAAGATTTACCTTATTTTACATACCACATTGTGATATAAGTGTTTCTAGACCTGTACTTGTGTCACACCTTCCTACCGCAACTCATGTGGGACTTCAGACCATCTCCCTAGAAGGCACATCATTTTATTTCAGCATATAACTGTCTAATTGGCCCACCACAACTTACACAGGTTCCTGGACCACAACTTGAAGGGAAAATCATTTCTTTTGAATGCATTTGACATATAACTACCTCTGGAATTGCACTCACATCACATGTAGTCCAGTTCATCCACCACAACTCACAAAATACTCTCTGACCTCTATCCGAGAGCCACCTCGATTTGCATGCCTCTACTGCACGGACTTGCATGCCTCTACTATGATCTATCCCATGCATGTATTGGTATGTCCAAGAGCCACCTGCTCCATCCATACTACATGGATGACCTTTGGACTATTGTCCATTGTCTTGACATGGGGGCACCTTTAGTGCCTCCTTGATTGGTTGACCATACCGGAGTTTCCGTTAAGCTATTTTCTAACTTCTAAAAGAATGAAAATATTTCTGAGCGTATCTTCTTCCTTTCTCACTCATTAAAGTATAATAAAGGGTGTCTGCATCATCTTGTTTATCTCCTTTTGCAGACTATGTAGACTACCATCTGAAAAGGACCACCTTGGCACATCCAAGCCAAGACCATTCCCCTCTGCATCCTTTTATGCTTTCTCAGGTAGAGGGGCCAAACTTTACGAAAATGCTCACCATGGGTTGTTATTAAGCTCTTTTCCATCCTTCTCATCAATAAAAGATCGCCGAGAAAATTTGGTTTCATTCATGCTCGTAAAAGTATCTAATTGAACATCCAGTCAGTACAGGTTTAAACCTTTTGGCCTGATTGGACTACAAACTGTAAATAATTCTCCCATCCCCCAAAGGATGGGTGAACTCTCCTATGTACACTCTTAACCTTTTTCAGGCACAAGAGACTATCAATGAAAAAGAGACCCCACTGGAGTCTTCTTCATGCTTTCAGACTCTCTAAAATTTAAAGCGCCATTAAGCATTCAATTTCTTGGGCTCGCTAAAAATCCACAAGATCATACCACAATGGTTTATTTAGACACCACCCGACATATAGTAGTTTGGAAGCATTCCCACTTTGGGTTTCCTTTGTTCAGAGTACTCTACGATGTGTCTTCCTTGGATCCCATCAATACCAAAAAATGTCCACCTCCCCCAAGTATTTACCATCTGCACTTGCATTCCCGGTATTACAACTATGATCTCTTTCCCATGAGTCGGTTTCATTTTCTTCCTATTCCACCCTGCCATCATACTTTGAACAAAGGACATTTGAGTCCCCCATGATTCCCTTCCCCTATTCCACCTCCTCCCCCCCCCCACCATTTCCTTGGCCAGTTGCAGCTCTCCCTCTATCGATGACAACACACATATTCTATAGGATAGACCCAGAGGTCCATGTATCCTGGTTTCATTGACCTCATTGATGAGTTCCTTGGACCACTTGATCAGAGGAGTCCTTAGTGCCTCTTAGGATGGTTGTTTCTCATGTGCTTGACTCCAGCTACATCATTGCACTATTGAGATTCATACAGGGTATTGGTCTGTACAGTATCTGGTTGAAGACCCCGGGTGTCACCTAACTCTAGCATATTGATGATTCTATTTGAGGGACCCTAATAGGTTCATGTCCCTTGTGATTTATAGGTTGCATTGGAGACACTATTCAGAAGCCCCAGTAGTGCTTCTATATAGATTTATGATTGAAGTAGCATATTTGTACCACAGACACTTTGACTCTCTGTTAATAAGTACCTATAACTATGTACTGTTCCAGATCCAGCAGACCATCAGTCATGAAGATATAGAGTTCCACGAGAATTCCATGGGTCCAATGTAGCAATTATTCATATCAATATTGTATTCAGCCTCTTATCGAGGGAACCACTATTGTAACAACAATTGTACATGATCGACTCTTGAATTATAGATCTTAGATCACATCATTATTTTAACATCGTTATGAGCATGGGGATGCCCGCCTCATCCATATACATGTAACACATTATTTGATCTCACCCATTGATGGGAACCATATTAATACAAAAACTAAAAGCCACCATGCCCCATCCCAGGAAGCACCACCTCTCCCTAGAAAATCCTATGATGTCCATCGGCCATATGATGAGCTCCTGCCCTCACACATCAAGGAGAAATATTTTAACCCAAAAATTCCCTCAATGAGCTGTATGTGACCTACACTACCTAAAGACATCTATCGCACTACCCTGATTTGACCCCCACACCCTTCCAAAGGCTCAAAAACATGAAAAAGGGCTCAAAAAAACCTAAGAAGAGTCAAAATAGCTCTCTTAGGGGCTAAAACCTCCAAAAAGGGGCTAAAACCCCTGAAAGGAGATTAAAGTCCCCAAAGGTGCTTAGAATTGGGCGAAAGGGGATTAAAGCCAAAAAAGGGGCTAAATCCCTGACCAAGGGCTTAAAGCCCTAAATCTCTAGAAAAACTATAAATAGAGGGGTGCGGGTCAGTCTCAAAACACTCCTTCTCACCCTATCATTATGATTCTCGTGTGAGTGCCTTGAGATCCTTTTCCTCTCAATTAATTCACCCCCCTCTCTTCCATTGCTCCACAAGCCAAGACTCCATCCCATAGAGAGAGGTGCTTCCAAAGCTAGGGCATGGCGACCCATTTCCACCAAGACTAAAGGTATAACAATGTTTCTTTCATTGTTATTTTAGTTTTCTAACTTATTTTGTTTGCTAATGGTTTGCTGTAGGTTCTCCTATTGATTTCTTGTAGCAATCTCTTGTTTCCTAACCATTTCCTATAGGGTTTCTGTGGCTCAAAACTAATATTTCTGTGCAGGTTTTCTTCCACATACAGGAACCCTACCCTTCTGTCCTATAGATGGAAGGTATCCATTCCTTCCTATACCTAGGGAGAAATCCCTACTACAGATTTGGTGACCATACCAGGTCGATCCCACAGGATCCCTGTATTGTTTTTTCAAGTTTCAGTTTTTATTTCTGCTTTCTTAACCTAGTTTCAGTTTCTATTAAATCTAGTTTAGATATTTGTTTTTCTTGGTTCCGTTGCTGGTAGTACATACCTGATATGAACACAAGAAGATGATATTAGAACAGGGGATTAAATACTGGTGGGAGTGTAAGATAGCAAATTACTTACAAAATTACCCACAGAGAAACAAATTAACGATTGCTCAAGCAAAGGAAAGATTCTTTACCGAAACCCATGAGAATTTTGTAGAATCGGTGCCCCAGCTGTTGAAAAAACTTCTGGATGAAAAAGTTGAAAGTGACTAAGGACCAATAGCTTCTAGAGAAACTAATTCGAGGGGGAAGAACAAACCTGTTAGAGTGGTCTGAAAAGATCATCGACAAATTCTACGAGGAGCAAGCTATAGAACAAAGAACTTTAGTAGAAACCATTCAGAACAAATTCTATACAGACCTTACCGAGTGATTCCTGTGCTCCTTACTGACCTTACTGTTCAAATTCCTGATAGAAAAAGGAGTGGGTCATATCGTAGAACCTTATCCATCACTATGCAAATCGCCACAAAATTCTAACTGGGTGGAGAAACAAAGGAAGTGGGAGAAATTCATTGCCGAAAGGGAGTGGGAATATTTCCTAAGCAAGTAAACAGAACCATCTGATCTTTCTAAAGTGTCAGGTAGGGCATGGGGGGGTAGCTGGTCATATGCCAGGGTAAATTGAACAGGATTCTAGTCGACTAAAAAGAGATACCATCACCAGTGATGAAAAGTCAACCTAAAAAGGAAATAGAACAGACAACGACACATAAAGGTACAATAGATTTATAGAAAATAGAGAGAGAGAAGAGGTAAAAAGAAGGGGAAAAAAAAGAGAAAGATCTATAGCACTCCAAAGAGGAATGAGTACAAGGGTGACAGACCAAGAAATAAATCCACTAGAGTTGGGTCATGATCTACAGGAAGAAGGCATGGATGAAGAAGCATCACCCATGGAAGAAGACTTGTGGATAGAGCAGTGAGAAGCTCTCCAAATAGAAGTTCCCCAAGAAGTAAGACCTCTATCTCCAACAAATCCAAGTACTAGGATGCAAGCCATTGTTGAAGAAGATTTAAGACTAAGATCTGGTGAGTTTGGTATATGGAGTCGACTAGACGATGAAGTAAATGATGATAATAATTTAGTGATCCATTGACCAGAAGAAGGAAACTGGGTCATGCTTTAGGCGTACCCTTCCAACCGAAGTATCCACTTACTTTACCTGACACACAAAGGAGCACCCCCCCTACCAAATATAGCTTTGGAGAATATAGAAAAATTGGACCTGCACACAAATAATTGCAGTTGGACATCGACAGGAGAAGTCGAACCCGAAGGACGACTTATCGAAGAAGAAACAACAAACAAAACAACCGATGTGAATGAGAGTTCCGTCAATAGCATCTCTGCACAAATAAATAACCAAAACATCCCACTACCCCCACCACCGCCACCTCCTGAAGAAGATAGCAACAACAAATCTGACATGGGTCACAGATCAGCGCATATCCCTATATATGAAGGTGATGAAGATCCTAGATGACATTGGTTCGTCTATGAGTCGACATGGGAGGAAAACTAGGTCAAAGATGAATATAGGTAGATGGCACAACTTGCTAGTGCCTTGAGGAAAAGAGAACTCACGTGGTACATCAAATTTACTGAAAGAACCCCTCAAGCATCCAAAGAAGAGATTAAAACGCAATTTTTTATCATTCTTTAAAAATCCAGATGCAAAACATATGGCAGCTAAAAAATTGAAAACAACAGCACAAAATCCAACAAAATCTGTCCGCAACTACGACAAACTCTTGAAATACCTCCTCAGCCAATTGGACTATGTAATTGATGAACAACTATTAATTCAGTGGTTCCTTGTAGGTCTATCATAGAAAATTCGGTGGCACATAATCCTAGACATGTTCAAAACATACGAAGATGCGCTTACTAAATCCCTACAAGTGGAGATGGACGAAGACTTCCCAAGATATCCCACGGATACTAGACTGGAAGAACAACTCGAAATCATGTAGAAATCATTAAAAGAGCAAAACCTTAAGAGTCAATATGTCTGGTGCATGAATTTCTCAACGGCTGGACATTCAAAAGATAACTATCACCAAGACATCAGTCGACAGGACATTCGATTTGTGCAGACAAAGTGCTTCTGCGACATCTACCAAGAACATGGAGAACACACAACAAAAGATTGCCCATTTAACATGAAAAATGGTAAAGCATATTGGTGTGCTATCTATGAAGTGAAAAGTGATGCCACGACTGACTCCCACCTAAGCTTAAAAAATCAACAAAACTACCAGGCAATCTACCATACAAATGCAGTTGTGCAAAACAATGATCAACGAAACAATGCTCAAAATGAATAGAATAATCAAAGGTATAAAGGTTGTCGATATGAGCACTGATTTGACAACTGATGTGGAGGATATGGAGGTCGAGGTCGATTCTCTGGGAATCATGACAACCAACCACCTCGGCCCATCCAATGTTTCACGTGCTACAAAGAAGGTCACCGATATGCAAACTGTCCATACAAGGACAGAATTGATTTAAAATTTTGTACCAGCTGTGGAGTAGGGGGTCGCTCATTAGAGGATTTCCCTACTATGCTTGATAAAATAAATAAAAAGAAAAATGTTGATGTCTTGTTGTGAGTTCAAAAACATGATATAATCAATACAAAGAATCTGCATATAGTAACCCGACAAGGGACAAAAATTGGGAGTGATAATCCATGAATAAGCAAAATAAAATAAAAGAATGATTATCCTGACCAAGCTAAACAAAAACAACTATATAAATACGCAACAAATATATTTAAAGAATTTGCTTGACAAGAAGAAGCTGATGATAATTGACAAATCACAGTTAAAGAACTATTACATTTAGTACAAACTAATAAAATGGTGTCTCAATTCATTTACTTATTGTATAAAATAAAACACAAAAATAATACAGAAAAACAAACAAAAAATATCTGCAGTCTAAACCAGAAGGACAAAATTGATGCCGACCCACTTGTCGACCTAGAAATTGAAGGATACCATGTCCGACAAGTTGTGCTCGACTTCAGATCACAAGTAAATGTTATGACTCATGACACTTGGGAACAATTGGGTATACCATGACTATACGAATCAGGAATATACCTGAAATTAGCCGACCAGGGTCTAATTGAACCTATCGAAGTTTGGAGAAATGTCGACACAACCATAAAAGGAATATCGACCAAAGTCAACTTTGAAATTATTGACCCTAAGGAAGGATCCAGTTCTTTTCCAGTGTTAGTAGGTCGACCTTGGGGAAGAAAAATTAAAGCATCGATATCCTTAGACAAGGAAAGGATAAAAATAAAAGGGAATGGACAAAAATTCATATTACTTATCGATCCATCCCAAGGAGAACCTTGGATATAACTTATTGATGAAGAAGTCGACATCCAATAATTATATTAGATACAAAATAGTGAAGACTACACAGAACCCAATATCTATGGTGAACTTCACTTAGGCAATCAAGATTCAGTAGGATACAATTTATACGCATAATTATATGATTGGGAAGTTGAGAACTATGAAACACAAGCAAGAGGTTGCTGGTCCATTCAAAAAGTGCATAATAAAGTAGTCCAATAGTGCTTCTTGGTGTCCATCATCCCAAAAATATTTGAAAAGAAAACCATGGAATATACTACCCTAAAACCAGCAAATGTAAATATCACACAAATCCCAAGGTACAAAGAAAGAGAATCACTAGTTATGCATATAGAACAAGTATCTAGAAACATTGGTGAACATGGCCGACTACAAAGCATAGTGGAAACCTTCACAGGATAGGATGCTAGATGGTTGGATACCCATCAATCAAGATTGCAGACATGGAAAACAACTTCGACCTACTTTATAGAAAGATTCAAAGGAAAAAATTTAACCAATCAAGCCAAATACCTATGTTCATCCAAGGGCATGATCCAGAAGACGACATAAGAATATGTGAAAAAGAATGGAAAAGACTTGGGTATAAGGATGAATGTACATGGCCACACTTGTTTCCATCGAAGCTATCTGACTTACCAAATAAATGGTACAAAATGGAAGAAGCTCAGGGTGAAACATTCCTATGGCATGAACTAAGGGAGAATTTTATCAAAGATTTCAGCTTTATACCATAGGATGGAAAGTTAGTCGAAAATGGAAAAAAAATCAAGGCATTTATAGAACCGACCAAGAACAAAACCCTAAATCATGACTGACTGACAATAAACTGCAATAACATACAAACCAAGACAACACCACAATCGACAAGGCTACAAATGGAAAATCAAAATCCGGAAGGGAAAAGCTTTCGATGGAAATCATACCATTCAGAAACAACAAAACCAATTCACATAGTGCTCAAAGTCGAGACATTTGAAGACACCGATCGAATGACTGCAGTATACTTTCTTGCCACATTTTCATAGTTTAAAGAAAGGAGCAGACCAATCAATGAAGCCAAAGCACCATAATGGTTAGATGCTAAAGTCAAAACTAAATAATTCGACATCTCAAGTGATTATCGACCAAAAATGGAAAAAAATAGAGACTACTGGAGTGAAGAACAAACAACAGAAATAGCAAACTTATTAAAAGAGTTTTAGGGCTAGAGACTACAAAGATCTCAAAGGCCTAGTCCATGAAATGGGTGAAATAAAGATTGACATCAAACCTGATGTCTGACCTGTAAAGAAAAGACCATATAAACTAGCTCATAAGTACAAAGAGATAGTCAAGAAAGAGATTGATAATATGCTTACAACAGGAATTATCTACCATATTGACCAATCAGAATGGGCAAGTCCAATGGTTGTTTAGCCAAAGAAACACGATCCAACCAAGCTAAGGATCTATGTCGACTTCAGAGACCTAAATAAATTTACATTAACAGACCCATTTCCAACACCTTATGCAGATGAAATCTTAAATGAGGTTGCAGGACATGAATGCTACTCATTTACAGATGGATTCTCAGGTTATAACCAAGTACCAATAGCCAAAGAAGATCAGAAAAAGACAACATTCGTATGTGAATTTGGCTCATTTTCTTACAGGGTTATGACTTTTGGATTAAAAAATGCACCTGTAGTATTTTCAAGAATTGTGGTCAAAACATTTCAAGAATATATTTACAAAACAATGGCAGTATATTTCGATGATTGGACAATATAATCTATGTTGAAATATCACTGCAAATGGCTAAGGCACATGTTGGAACGATGTCGACAAATCTAGCTATCTCTGAAAAGAAAGAAGTGCATATTTCTGACCCCTACAGGGATACTATTAGGACACATTGTCTGCAAAGAAGGCATCAAGGTTGACTTCGCAAAAATAAAAATTATCCTTGACTTAAAACTACCGGTGAACCCAAAACAAGTCAGGGTACTACTTGGTCATATAAGATATTACAGGAAATTCATAATATACTATTCAGATATGACCTATCCACTGGAAGAACTGTTAAGAGAATATCAGGAGTTTGATTGGACAGAGGAATGTAGAATATCATTTTAAACACTAAAAAGGAAGCTATTCAAAGCACCTATTCTAAGATTTCCAAACTGGTTGACCAAATTCCATGTACACATCAATGCATCAGGCCTAGCAATAAGAGCAATCCTAACTCAGCTAGGGGATGACAGAATGGACTACCATATAGTTTACAACAACAGAAAATTAAATAAAGCCAAAAGAAACTACTCGACAATAGAAAGAGAAGCATTAGGAATGGTTTATGCACTACATAAGTATCGATATTACCTACTAGCCAATTTGTTTATCTTTTATAACAACTACCAAGCACTAAAATACCTCGTAAATAATCCCTTACACCATGGGAGAATTTTTCGATGGCTACTTCTATTCCAAGAATTCGAATTCGAAGTCATTGTCAGACCAAGAAAGTTAAATTTCGATCCCGACCACTTATCACGAATTGACATAGCAGAGGAACCAACAGGAGTTGAAGATGACCTGTCGGATGCACATTTATTTTGAATAGAAGCAGTCCCAATAGAATTAGAGGAAATAGATCAATTTTTAGAATATGGACAAGCACCAGAAGGCATGAGCACGAAGAAGAAACAAATCTTAGCCATGAAAGTTGCACCATATTGCCTCATAAACGAATTCTTATATAAAATGGGCTTAGACGACATCCTCAGAAGATGTGTACTAGAACATGAAAGAAATAATATTATGTATGACGCACATTATGGATCGGCAGGAGGACATTTTCAAGAAGACACAACTACCAAGAAAATCCAACAGTCAGGGTTATGGTGGCCGACACTTCACAAAGACTGTAAAACGTTTGTGAGCCAGTGTGCCAGATGTCAACGACTAGGATTACTTCTGCCTAGTATATAAATTCCCTTGATATCAGTAAACCCAAGTTTGACATTTGAAATTTGGACCATCAAATTCATAGGACCATTCCCCATACCAGCAAAAAGAATAGGTGTAAGGTACATAATAACTACAGTAGAGTATGTAACCAAGTGGGCAGAGGCAGAACCAGTCGACACAATTTCCAGTGAGATAGATACTAAATTTATCTATGAAAATATCATTACTAGATTTGGATGTCCAATAACCCTAATCAGTGACCAAGGGTCATACTTTATTAATAAAACCATTAAAGCACTAACAGATCAATTCCAAATTGACCACCAGCGTAGTACAACTTATCATCCTCAGTCGAATGGAGCAATTGAGGCATTCAACAAAACATTAACAAAAGGCCTAACAAAAATCTGTAACACCAACAAAGATGACTGGGACGAGAAGATACCTGCAGTACTATGGGCTTACAAAACAACATACAAGCGTTCGACAGACCAAACACCGTTTTGACTAGTATATGGACAAGAAGCAATTGTTCCACTACATTTTCGACAACAAACACCTATTATAGAAGAAATTTTACATGTCGATGTCGAACAAGGAAGGAAGGACCGATTGATGCAATTAAGCAAGCTGGAAGAACACCGACTGATCGATTTACAGCACCAAGAAATCTGAAAACAACAACAGAAGGCATGGCACGATTGTAATATAAAAAAAAACCTGTCAGTAGGGGACCTTTCCCTACTATACAACAGTCAAGTAAAAGGGAAACCCAAAAAGCTACATACAGAATGGATGGGACCGTACATTGTCAAAGAGATTCATGTTAACGGATCAGTCTGACTAAGGATGTTACAAGGCATAGTATTTCAGAAACTTGTTAATGGTCCCCGACTAAAGCGGTACAAAAATTAAAAGAAGTATAAAAAATAAATGCATATAACGACCATAACGGTTAGACAAAAACTATAAAAATATGAAAAAAATCTTAAATAAACAAAATAGAACCAACACCCATAAACTAGGATGACAGGAAATCAATGCTTTGACAACCGACATCACACCCATCGACATACCACCATCGACCTCTCACATGATCGACATCGACCAATCACCCTGAAGGTCACATCATGCCTTCATTACTACGAGCGCCAAAATAAAATCGCCATTAACACAAACTCAAGTGACCACACTGGATCATCACTTTCGCCATTAATACACCCATCAACAGAAATTTCAAACTCCTCACCTATAAATACTAGAACAAAAAAGGATCAGCTACAGTATTTTTGACAGAGAGAGCAACTTAGCAAATAGAAAACTGAGAATTGAGAATCCCTAAGTAAATTCAAACAAATAAATGACAAAATGGCACCAAAACAAACCAGAGCTGCAGCAAAGACTAAGGAACTACAATCTACTGAAACCCCATTAATGAGGAGGTTAAGAAACTTAAATAACTCCAAGGTCCAAGAGACCTCATGGGAGAAAACATGGACCGAGATCAAGGAATGGGCCCATGTCGACAAGAAACCAACCCAAGCCATAGAGAAGGTAAACCACAACTCTATCATCAACTAGATGAACACACCATTCATAGCAGGTTTCGGTGGAACAAAAGAAACGACAGTGAAGTTTATTATCAGTAGATACCACAATGGCAGATTCTACTTTGACAGGCCAATCGATATCTTTGGTGAAGTGATATATAAACTGATTGGTCTATCCAACCAAGGTGACCCAGTACTAGTCGGCATAAAAGAAGGGTTGTTAGAGCGACTAACTAGAACACCATCGGGAAAGAACTCAAAAGAGATAATGATTAGCCAAATACAAGCCAAAACGCCACAAATTGTGGCTAAAATCATAGCAACAGGGCTTACACTCACTAGTTGGGGAAGTGACCTAAAACTAGATATGCTAGAGGCAGTAGATATGATTTCCGACACAAGAAAAGTCTACATATGGGCTGAGTATGTTGCCGACATGCTCAAAGGCATATGTGAGCAACACCAGGAGTCTGGAGGGATTATAAGGTTCCCGTCTCTGATAATATGGATAGTAATGTACTACTTGTACCCAGTCGGGGACAAGCAGTTTCAAGAATCCACAAAATTCCATATGTGGAGGTTCAAACCATTTTCCCATACTGGAACACTAAAGGAACTCGCAAATGGCAAAGTACTGTTGGAAAATTGGTTCCAACAGCTCAAACTTCAGACAACCAAATGGAGGGTTCCCCAGAACATCCGATGAAGTCTGCCAAAAACTATGCACATACAACTGGAACTTGACCATACTACAGTTTGGTATTTGCAGGGTGCCAAGGAAAAAGAAAAGACTCTCGACTACTATCCAATAGTCGAAGAGATCTTCCATGAGCTAGCTTGACAGTCTGGCACAAAACTATCGTTACCAGCAAAATCCAAAGAAGCAAACCTAGAAATAGAAGAACCATTAATAGACCAAGAAAAATAAGAATATTATGAACTTATACTACACATCAGCACCTTCGTGTTGGAGGAAACACCAGCAGAGTGCACCAACCAACTACAAATCATAATCATACCACCGACAACCCAAAGGGAAGGCACACAGACAAAACAACAGGTAGCCATTCCAGCTGAGAAAAGTGTCATCCTAGCACAACAACAGGAGTAAGGGGATGCAGAGATATTGAGTCCAAAAATTCCAAGTACAACATAACCAAGGAAAAAATGAAAAAGCTAGCAAAGGAGATAGTAGCATTAAGGAAGAAAGTAACTGAGACAAAAGGGAAGGGGAAGAAAAAGTTGATCCTTTTAGACTCAGAGAGTGAAGAGGAACTATTATCTACCACTGTCGACATTGTAGAAGACGTCGTAGAAAACAAAGTTCTGGTCGAGAAACAGTTCAAAAAAATGGTCGAAGTAGGAGCATGACAAGGTCGACTGAAAAATCCAAAAACTAAAAACACCTCGACGGCTGAAAATATTGTCGACCTAGTATCTACACCTCCACCCCCATCTTTGACCCAAATCACATAGGAGGAAATTCCAAAGCTTCCCTCCATAAGCCCAGTTGACATATGCAAAAAAGATATGCCGAAAATCCTGAAGGAGAGGTTCGACCAAGACAAAGAATTCCAGGCATACATTGAAAAAATTCCTGAGTTACTTACTTCTACACATAATATCACCACCAAGTTCCCTCTATATGATCAAGACAGCTTGTTCCTTCACAACCTAGCCAAATACCCCAGAATCCGAGGTCTGTGGGAGTGTTAAAATCCACATTTGTGAGGAACCCCGACAAGACAACTCAAGTTGTCACAAGTTGAACCTCATCCTTCACCCCAACCGACACCACACCCCCTCCACCAGCTAATGAATCGGCAAGAAATGGGGAAGAATAGAACATGGAAGAAATCAGCTGAGAAATCAATGACCATTTTTCTGACATCTAAAGGGTTCACCCCCACAAATTGAGGACCTGACACCTGACCACATCCCCGCCACACCAATCACACCCGACCATTCACCATCACCACCACCACCACCCAACCCAGAACCTGCAACTGAACCATCTGCACCTGAACCACCCTTACCACAACCATCAGTACCACCAATGTCTGTATCTGAACCCTCTACAAAAAATCCATAAGATACACACCTAGATACAGAACTCATCCCACAGACCCAACCATAAGTTCCACCAATTTTTGCAGACCAGCAACCAGACAATCCACTGCCAGAAAATCAACCACCAAAAAATCTAACTCTTATAGGTGCACAAGTACAGTAGCAAGTAGAACAACAGAAGCATAAGAGGAAGAGAGACAGAAAGAAGAGGGACCATCAATCATAAGCGGTAACGGTCCACATTAGCCAACTTGGGTTGACCACTGCAGTTGATGCAATAAAGTTGAAGAACGGAGAGTTGAGACAACTCTTGGAAACTCTAGTTATCGAAGCAAAAGCAAGAAGCTAGACTAGATGCAAGGAGCTCGACGACACTGAAAGGGAAAAATTCGAGTTCCTAATAAAATGAAGAAACCTAGCACAATATGTGATACCAAGACCAATGGGGGTCAACACTGNGAAGCTAGACTAGATGCAAGGAGCTCGACGACACTGAAAGGGAAAAATTCGAGTTCCTAATAAAATGAAGAAACCTAGCACAATATGTGATACCAAGACCAAGGGGGGTCAACACTGACAAGCCACTAGAAAAATCCTATCAGTTGTTTGAAAGCATGGTGTTGACACTACACATACAAATGCAAAATACAAGAGAAGAGCAAAAAGAAGAAACAACTAGACTAGTGATGCAGCAGCACACAGCTTTCTCTAAAGCTTACAAAGTGCTTCAAGATCACATGGAGGAGTCTGTCATAATAGAAGGGGTACTACGAGACTGGCCTACTTATTACAGGTAGGTCTTGCAGCAGACCCAACAGACTTGACAAGAAATTCAAGCACTAGAGAGGAGAAAGAGCACAGAATAAGCATTGAGAAGCACTATCGAAGATCAAATCGTGCTTGAAACAACTAAACTGTAGAAGCTCAAGTGACAAGAACGCTAGTGGGTACAGTAGGCACTCCCAAGCTTGGACAAATTAGACACAATCTGTCTGTAGATGAAAAGACTTCTGTAGATGGTAGAAGAGAAAGACCAGTTTATGGGTCCCAACATGGAAAGGATAGTAGACCTTTCCATTCAAGAGAATATGTCAACGCTATCAATCCTTAAAACATTAACAGTTGACATCCAAAAAGTACTGCAAAATTGGATAGAATTCGAACATCAGATGGCCATGATAGCAGAATAAATTGTTGAAGTATATGTATATAAATGGCCAACTATCTGACTTCATAGCCCATAAAAGACAAAAAAATAAATAACTACTTTAGACAGGCAAAGATTTTTTCAGTACCACACATGTTTCTTTGGGACAAAGAACAATTTTGTTCGTGGGGGAGATGTTGGAGGAGCTAGTTGGTAAGTTGACTAAGTTCAACAACTGACTAATTAGAGATTAGGTCGGCCACATAAGGTCATGTCGGTTGATCGAACTGACAGGTAGCTATTTGTAACTTTTTGTAAATCATATATATTAGGTTGTTGAGCCAGATGAGAACTTGGTTCAGTTCTATGTTTTATATGGACCCTTCCACTATAATGTAATCTATTATTCCACATCTATGTCTTGTCTCTTGTCTCTGATATGTCTATATGCTTTTAATGTGTATTATTGGTAACCCTCTTTGATCCGTGAGATTACAACAGTCACTCTCAAAACACTCATTCTCTCCCTATCATTATGCTAGCTGTGTAAGTGCCTTGAGACCCTTTTCCTCTCAATTCATTCAACCCCCTCTCCTCCATTTCCCCACAAGCCAAGACTCCATCCCATAGAGAGAGGTGCTTCCAAATCTAGGGCATGGTGGCCCATTTCCACCAAGACTGAAGGTATAACCATGTTTCTTTCATTGTTATTTTAGTTTTCTAACTTATTTTGTTTGCAGGTTTGTTTTCTAATGGTTTTCTATAGGTTCTCGTATTTCTTTCTTGTATCCATCTCTTGTTTTCTAACCATTTCCTATAGGGTTTCCATGGCTCAAAGCTAACGTTTCTATACAAGTTTTCTTCCACATACATGAACCCTACCCTTCCATCCTATAAACGGAACCCTTCCATCCTATAAACGGAAGGTAGCCATTCCTGCTTGTAGCTAGGGAAAAATCCCTACTACAATATCCCAGGGTGCAACTATTGCGAGCAATCCTGCGTGACCATACTCTCTATGTAGTGCCCATTTCTAGAGCATTTGCACCTTTTCAGGAAAGTTTGGTCGGAATCTGGTAACACGATTTATTATTGAAAATGAGTTTTTCAGTGATAAAATTGCAATTTTTATTGCAAAAATGGATTTTGGACCCTCGATTACCCTTGGGGCACCTAGATTATGCGATTCCAATCATTGAAAACTTCCATTTGAACAATTTCCTCTTGATTTTAGCCAGAAAAATCATCGAATTTTAGGTGCAAATGGTCTAGAGTTTAGCTTGTTGCTTTGTTATATATATATATATATATATATATATATATAATTTTACAAGATTCCCATTTTCATAAGAAATTAACTCTACAGGAAAAAAACATTTAAATTCACTTTTCTTTTCTTACTCTATCGAATATGTAAGAGAATACTCCATTCAATAGATAGGGATAAATAGTAATATTCATGCTAAAACTATGACAGCTATGAAATTTCATTATATTTATTTTACTTTCAACTCTATTTGGCTTATGAATACAAATATAATTTTATGTTCATAATTTCAACTTATTACCACTATTTCAATAATTGAATTATTAGTAATATAAAGTCTAACTTTAGATATGTGTCTATTTCTGCAGATGGTCTATGGAGAGTTTGGGAAAGGAATTTGGTGTTGTATCTACTTCAATTTCTGTATGGTTTATTAGTTACTCATATTTAATAACCTTTTCATATATTTCTACATAGGTTTCACACTAATTATGTTCCTTTTAAGCATGAAAAATGCCCTTTTAGGTCATGGGATTCGAGCTAGTGGCTCTGATACCATTTGTAACACCCTTTCTTAGAATACGGGTGTTAGTCTCATTCACTTGAAGGAAATTGTAATCAAATGCAAGATTTACCTAGTTGGATTCTCTAATATAAAGTATGTTAAATTATGTTCATTGTGATATTTACATTTACATTTAGTGTAATTGTATCTATGTATTAAAACATGAATACAAAATAGGATAACTATAACATAAATTTCCTTCCATATTGGGAACACATATTCGTAGAAAATTTAGACATAAAAATGTTTATCAAACTTCACCATTTTATTTAATTCTACCACAAACCATGAATATAGCACAATTCACAAACTAACAATTATAGACTAGAAATCACAGTAGTCTAAGTCTTTACTTTCTTCTGCATTATTTCATGTTATTAAACAAAATTACTAAAATAGTAAATGTAGAATACCTAGCTTTATGTAGGTTGTAGTATGTTTCCTTAGATTCTCGTATCCTTCTCACTCCTCTAGACCAAGCTTAGCCACCAAACTGATAAACAACCCTTCTGACCATCTCTTATCATGTTGGTCCTAGGAAATAGATGGGTTTTCAATTCCTCGATCCCACAAACCAATAATCCTAAGAGAAACCTTCCTTGGTGAAATATTTCGATAATTTTCCATTTACATGGATCAATAACACACTCTTTGCTGATAAGTTCCATTTGAGTTTCCCACCTCCTCCTTGGAGTTCTCCCCCTCGAATACTTCCACTTCTAAAAATCCAACTTTCCTCGCCACTCACTCCCAAAAGAACCAACCCCCCAATAATCCCCAAACTCTTACCTATATACCATTTTCCACCTTCGTTTTCTTTCGGCTTACTCTACCACCTTATCCCCCCATGTTTTCATAATTCTAAACCATTAATATAATCACACTAACAAAGTATAAGGTAATTATAGTATTAATTCTATGATTTCTCATTCTTTCGGGAAATCAAATGGTTAAATGCTTATTTAATTTTTTCATTTTGATTGGACTTCCTATGGTTTATTTTAATGAAAGACAATCATGACTTGTCTTATTCACTTACGAGATAGGTTTAAATACTATAAAATTTATTGATTGCTTCTTCTTAAAAATGTTTAAGAATAACATAATAAACAAAGAACATGACTTACTTAATGATGAGAATTCTTATGTATTTATTGCTCGATCAACCTAGATTCCTAAAATATTGTTTTTATCTATGCTTAAAGTTTAAATAATCAATAAATATAATATAATAATATTAGATAAACCAATCACTTTCAATAATAATATTCCATTCAACCATGTACAACAATCCAAATAAATAAAATAAATAAATAACTTATTTTTAGACAAAAATGACACTTATGTTTAATAATAACAATAATAATAGAGACAACTATGTTTTTTATAATTACAACATCCATCACTTTGAAAACAATATACTTTACCTATTCAAACATAATGATGAGCATGTTAACAAAACAACTCTATTTATATACATAAAACAATAATTATGCTAAATACTATTATTGCCTGATGACATTTCTATCGTGGAAATGAATGACTACGTCCTAATGCATCACTTATACGTAAACAATAGATAAACCAATTTACTGGTTATTTATATACACATGATTAAACAATTATCATTCAAATTTGATTAATGCACAACTAAGTCCTATCTAGAACAACATTACAATAATTTAGCATGTTAAGTATTTATATATTGATACTAGCGTACATGTACTAAGTATGCATGCATGGAAAACATATGCACATGTTAGAAATGTACTATAAGATAACTTCATCTCGCCTAATAGTAATAAAAATCCATGTGCAAGTAGAACAAACATAAATATAACATAATTAATTTAGCATTCCTAATTATTTTAATAGTTAACCCTTTATGATTTCATATCATTATCATTATTTTTACATTACTTTAATCAATCAAGTACAAGGAAGGGTACCTACTACTAGTAACTCAGGATCAAGGCATACCCAAACCTCAATAGTACTAATTAACATATCCTCCCATCCTAACCTACGTCCACATCCTCCCTTTCCTCCCTCTACTAGGAAAAAAATGTATGTCGGTTATACTAACTTGACCACATAGAACCTGTGAGTGGTAGAATCAAGTAACTAGCTGTCCTAGCCTCTCCTAGAAGGCATCCAAAAGTTGTCATCGAAACAACTTGGTGAGCGTGTCTCAACATGACTGTACCACGACCTCAAGCATCATAGAAACACAGGGTGGAACATACATCCATCCCTCTCAACATCTTGTGTCTATACCTTATCCAAACCATACTTTGGTGCTATCAAGATTATTGGAATGTGTCATCGTATCATTAATTTGGTAAATAAGGAACTCTGCAAAGTCGGTACTACACCGCACTTCATATCAATGATATGACTATTACATACTCCCCTTGTCATGCAGATTAGTTCTTTGCAAACACACATTTATAACAATATCCCCATTCAATAATTAGTTGGTCCATATTGTCAACATCATTTCCTTTCATCACCTAAAATCATTAAATCAATCATATCATGTATTGATATCCATGTACCACATCATATATATCACATAAAATTGAGGACAATAATTAAACATACATTGTTGTTATGAAAGAAAGGAATTTCATGATAAATAGAACATAGTAACCGCATAAACATAATAACATCATAACATCGTAACATTATAATCAAATTATCAAAATAAGCATAGTAATATCATAAACATCATAGCAACATATAATCAGGTCTAACATGTCGAAAATACTTTTCGTGGTCTAGATGAGTCGAACAGATAGTAGAATGCCTAAATTTCCATAGGTTGTAGTAGGTTTCCTTAGATTCACATATCCTTATCTCTGCTCTTGACCAAGCCTTAGTGACCAAAATGATAAACCACCCTACCGACCATCTCTTATCATGCTAGCCATGAGAAACCGATGGGTTTCCTAGACCCTAAGCGCACAAACCGATAATCCAGAGAGTAACCTTCCTTGGTGAAAATTTCCATAATTTCCCATTTACATAGATTCATAGCACATTTTTCACTTATAATTTCCCTTTTATTTTAGCACCTCCTCCTTGGAGCTCTCCCCCTCCTCCAAGCCTTGATTTCTCCCCCTCCTTGGACTACTTCCACTTCTAAAAATCCAACTTTCCTCACTGCTCATTCCCAAAAGAAACAACCTTTCAATAGTTCCCAAACACTTGCATATATACCATTTTCTACCTTCATTTCATTTTCTATTACCCCACCACCTTATCCCTCCATGATTTCGGGATTCTAAACCCCTTAATATAATCACACTAACCAAGGATAAGGTAATTATAGTATTAATTCTAGGATTTCTCATTCTTTCGGGAAGTCAAATGGTTCAATGCGTATTTAATTTTTCCATTTTGATTGGACTTCATATGGTTTATTTTAATACAATATAATCATGACTTGTCTTATTCACTTACAATATAGGTTTAAATACTATACAAATTATTGATTGCTTCTTCTAAAAATGTTTTAAGAATGACATAATAAATAACTAACTTGACTTACTTAATGTTGATGATTCTTATGTATTTATTGCTCGATCAAACCAGATTCAAAAAACATTGTTTTGATTTACACTTAAAGTTTAAATAATCAATAAATATAATATAATAATATTAAATAAACCAATCACTTTCAATAATATATTCCATTCAACAATGTACACCAATCCAAATAAATTAAATAAATAAATAAATTATTCTTAGAGAAAAAAGACACTTATTGTTAATAATAATAATAATAATAATAATAATAATTATTATTATTATTATTATTATTATTATTATTATTATTATTATAAAAGAGACAAGTATGGTGGTTATAATTACAACATACATCACTTATAAGCAATATACTTTTAACTATTCAAACATAATGATGGGCATGCTAATAAAAAAACGGTATTTATATACATAAAACAATAATTATGCTAAATACTATGATTGTTTTATGACAATTATATCTTGGAAAGGAATGATTACTTACTAACACATCACTTATACATAACCAATAGATAAACCAATTGACCGGTTATTCATATACACATGATTAAATAATTATCATTCAAATTTGATTAATGCACAAATAACTCCTATCTGGAACACCATTACAATAATTTAGCATGTTAAGTATTTATATATCGATACTAGCATACACGTACTAAGTGTGCATGTGTGGCCAGTGTATGCACAGGTAAAAAATGTACTATAAGAAAATTTCATCTCGCCTAATAATAATAATAATCATCCATGCAAGTAGAACACACATAAATATAATATAATTATTTTAGCATCCCTAATTATTTTAATAGTTAACCCTTTAATATTTCATATCATTGTATTTATGTTTACATTAGTTTAATCTATCAAGTACAAGGAAGGGTACCTACTACCATTAACTCAGGATCAATGAATACCCAAACCTCAATAGTACTAACTAACATATCCTCCATCCTAACCAATGTCCAAATCCTCCCTTTCCTCCCTCTGCTAGCACAAAAGTGGATGTCGACTATACTAGCCTGACCACATAGAACCTCAAAGTGGTAGAGTCAACTAACTAGAACACCTAGCCTCTCTTAGTAGGAATTTGACCATCATCATCATAACAAATTGGATACTGTGTCTCAGTACATCCCTCCCATGACCTTGGTTATCACAGAAACATAGGGTGGAATATGCATCCATCCCTCTCAACATCTTGGGTCTATACCCTATCAAAACCATACTGTGCTGATATCAAGATTATTGGAATGTGTCGTCATATCATCAATTTGGTAAATAAGGCTCTGTGAAAAGTCGGTACTGTAGTACACTTCATATCCAAGATTCTGACTATTACATAGCCCCTATGTCATACGTATTATTACTTTGCAAACATACATTTATAACAATATCTCCATTCAAGCATCAGTTGGTCCAATTTATCAACATCATTTACTTTCATCACATAAAATCATTAAATCTATCACATCATGGGTTGGTATCCAAGTACCACATCATATATATCACATTTCATCAAGGATGACAATTAAACTTACATTGTCATTATTAAAGAAATGAATCTCATGATAACTACCACATATTAACCACATAAACATTATAACATTATAACATCATGAGAATGATAAGATCATAACATCGTAACATCATAATCAAAGTATTAACATAAGCATTGTAACATCATAAACATAGTACCAACATATAATCAGGTCTAACATGTTGAAAATATAGTTTACTCGGTCTAGATGAGTCCAACAAATAGTAAGAAAATACAGTGCAATAAGTCTGAATAATAAACATGCCTAGTCAAATATTGGGCATTACAATACAAGAATTTCATGGAATTCAAATTCCCTTTTCGGATCATCTAATGGTTTAGATATATCATACATAGTGCTCTACCCCTGCATAAATGTAGTAACTCCTCAATAAGAGGCCAAAGATATAAATTCATATCTTTAACATGATACTTACCTAATGAATTGAAATACAATATAGAATTACTACATATATGATTAAGTAAAAGATATCGGACATAATTGAACACACACACACACACACAAACACATAAAGAGCCAAATATAAGACATATTTATGAAACAAAGAAGGAAAATGAGATGTTACCACAGTAAAAAGAAATTATTCTAAACAAATAATTGGAACAATAAATATCAACATTATGTGCTCCCTATTTATTCACATCCATAGAGGAATTTTATTGTTGATAACAAAAATGGGTCACACCGATTAAGTATATCTCATCTCTTCAAATGGCTTGACACCATTTGTTTCCAATGAAATCCTAATATTACGAGGTTCTTATTTAAACTTGGGCCATATTTCCTCTATCTTTGAAAATATAGATCCATCTACAGGCATGCAAAGAACACCATCTTTTTTTTATTTTCTCTGCATAGTAATCGATAAAGTTTTCTATGTTTATACACCTGAACAATTGATGCAAGCATGGAATAATGGGAATATAACGAAGAACCTTGCAAGACACATTTTGTGTTACTTGATCATTTCAATGTCTATCCTTTTGACATTTCGGGCATTATTCTTTCGATGGATGTTCTTTATAATACATAATATGATCATCAAGACATGCATTAATAGTTTTAGAGTCCATTCAAATATCTTTCATTATGGCATGTAGATATTGGTATGTGTGAGGTAAAACATTCAACAATGGTAACATAAATTCACCTAAGAATATACGACATAAAAAATTTAGTATTGGTTAACATCAATAATATTAATCGTACATATTTCATACAAATTTTATAGATGAACTACCAAAAAAAAGAGGAAATAAGACTACCTTTATCCTCATTTACTAAATGTGATGGAATATATTACATACCTTAGTATCCATGTGACACAAGTGTTTGACAAACCATTCATAACCTTTCAGTTCACCAACATCAACATAGCAGATTAAGAGTTGTTTCAGAGACTTCATAAATAGGTTGGATTTCCTTCTCAATTATAGGTATATCAAAAACACCATCAATTTTGTCATCATCATCCATTCCAACATTAAATATCTCATGGATCAATCTATTTGTCCCATCTTCCTAAACGGTGTTATTAGAATCGTCATCTTCTTCCATAGGATCACTGTTAACTTGATATTCAATATTCACTCCATGTTCCAGAACAACATGTACAACCACTTCTTCCTCCATGGGAAATTCCCTTGGGGGTCGTTCCTTCATGATTACAAGCAATCAAGTAATATAAGTGTATATAAAAAATATTAAAATTAAACAAATGTTTACAAATACAATCAATATAAAGAATTATAATGTATAACTTATTACTAAGGGACATTATTCATGTTGGTATTAATGAATATTGTTGGTAGTGATGTCAACATGAAGACATTGGACAAGGTTGTAAAAGTTTATTGCAAGTTGTTGGCATTAAAATAATATTTTTAATATCATGGGAATTAAAAAGAGATTGTGTACCAATAATACAAGACTAAGAACATAGTGATGACATCAATGATGGGGACATATTGACTACACATGAAATTTATGATGTTTGGTTCAGAAGGCTATACGTATTAAAGTATCATTTTGGCATACCTAATGATACCTAAAGAATATTTAGTTGAGGAAAAATTGAGTACAAGAATGTGTTTTATGGTATAACGAATACATGTGTCAATTTATACCCAAATCTAATCAAATATGTGCATTTAGCATGCATTTAGGTGACCTAGGCATGCATTTCCAGTAGGTCAATGTCTAAAGGAATAATTTGACCATTTGAGGAAATCAACATGCATTTTATTGAACATGGTTGGAATTTGGAATTCTAATAACATTCATTTAGTAAAAATAAGTCCAATTAAATTGATTTTACCTCTTGGCTTTCATTGTAAAGCTCTTGGTGGGAATAATTGTGAGATAGATTGCTACTATCCCTACAAACATAGAATTAGACCATTTTATACTTTGGTTTCCATTCTTTTGCAAATGACATGCATTATGATTTAATGAAAGGTTGACATATAATTAAATAATATCTATTAATATTATTGAAATCATTTCCATCACTCCATTTGCATCAGGAATGTATTTTGTGAAGACAGTGAAGAAACTAACCGCATGTGCATTCAACATTCTAAGGATATATAGTTAGCCTTATGAAGCATATTGAAGGGGATCAGATGGATAATGAAGCAACCATTGTATTGAACCAAATAGAACAAAATAAATACCTCATGTAACCATAAAAGGATACATATTCCAAAGAATGGAAATATTATATTAGGTAGATCGTAAAACAGACCTAATGAAGAGTTGTCAGCAAGAGACAATTAGTTTGGCCCTAATTGAGTAAGAAGGCATATTAACAAGAGACACAAACGTTCATTTTGAAGTGTCCTTGTTCTTGAATGTGAGAGTGTATTGGGTGTGAGGTTTTAGGAATAAGAAGCTTACAAGGACCAAAATATGATAAACAAGACTTGGAATGAACATTACTGATCAAGGGTGATCAATAGGTTGATCTGAATAGAACAAGTACACTTTGGTACTTGTGGAATATTTTTGACATCCCCGGGTTATAGTCTTGAATAAATATTGTTTGATATTGTTTGTAGTAGGGATTAATTATGGGAGACATGAATAAAAAATATGTACTTAATCTTGTATGAAAAGTGGATGAATGTGAGCAATAACCAGAAGTCTTTAAAGGTTTGAAAGATTTCATGCATGCAAAATTTGTGATGGAAGATCTAGTATATAGGGGTTCATCCTTGTTTGAAGTGTCCTACTAGCAATGAATTATTTTGAAAGACTCGAATATTGTTAGTGACCAAGACAAATTTGCAGACCTAAGGAAAAGTTTGTGCTATTAATAAATTAGCTTGAGAGAACAGTCTTGTAATTATCAGTTGGAAAAAGCTATCAAAGTTCAAGGTACATGTTGACGCAGAAAATTGTTGTGTTAAGGGCCATTGAAATATGATCTAAGTGACATAGAGAAATAAATTTAAGAAAGAATTTTTCATTTCTGCTATTAGTTGAGAAGAAGAATATTGTGAACCGTTGGTACACTTCTCAATTGATAGATTGGATCATGTCTACAAGTTGGGACTTGCATTTGAGGATTCATGTACTCACATCTTAGCTCAAGATTAGAACTGCAAGTTCTCTTTTGTACTTGAGAGATGGATTTCTCCTCATTCAATTGGAGTTGAATAAAGTTGAATATTGTTGTATTCTTCGATATTGTGTATTTTGGCTAAAATCAACGTAACATATTGAACATTCCAAGTATATATGCCATGTATTCTCTTGTTGTTGGTGATTACTTCTATTGATAACTTATGATTAGAGGTTACGGAGTTAATATTTAAGGGGAAATTAATGGTAAAGGATGTGATTTCTTAATTGTTTAGGGGTTTATATGGCGTAAGGACTAAGGTATTAGGTCTTATAGGTTAAGAGGTTAAGGTTTGATGTGCAATTAGGGGTCATGAGATAAGGGTACTCAATGGTTTTGGGGTTTATAAGGGATTAAGGTATAATGGATTACGATTTAACATGTTATTAGACATCCAAGGGTTAGGGATACATAATATATGGTATTTTATATGGATAATATAGCTAGGGTGAGAGGGAGATCAAAGACAAAAAATTAATGATGAATCTTGTGTTGATGTAATTGTAACTTCGGAATGTATTCATCCATATTTCCTATGTATTGTAACCCAATGTTTATTCTGAGATGTATTGTAATGTATTTGAGTCATGTCATACCCCGATGTTCCAATCAGGAAGTTTCTATAATGAGTAAGTCATGTCAAGTCATTGTGGGTAACCCTCCTATTCATCAAGGGTTAAAGTGCCCTCAATTGTGGGGCCCTTGGGTTATTAGACTATCCTAGTGAAGCCGACCCTAGGTGAGTCATTTTAAGTTGGGGCAATATTCCCCACCATTGTGTTACCCTCCTATTGGTCGGAGGAGGCAAAGTCCCCACAAGTGGTGGGGCACTAGGGTTATTAGACACTCCTAGAGATGTCGGCTCTAGTAAGTAATTGTTAAGTGAGGCCGACATGTTGGAGTGCACTTCAAGTGAACGGAAGAATATAAATAGAGAGTGAGAGCCTCTCTATTTATCACTTGCAATACATCACTTACTCACTCAAGTGTGGCACATTAGTGAGGAAGGAAATACTGGGACTATACAGAAGAAGAAGACTACTGCTGTCGGGAGTGCATCCTGCTGTTTTTTGGTTTCACCATTTTGTGCTGATTTTATCTTTGAGGAAGTTGCGGGGTTTTCTCCTTTATGGTTTCCCCGAGGAAAAATATTTGTGTCTCTTGTCTCTTGTGATGTGCTTATGTTTTATTGCTGTGCTTGTTATTCTCTCAGTGAAAATATCCTAAGATCATAATGCTAGCTTATATGATGAAAAACTAACATGGGATCAGAGCTAACCTGAGAAGAAGACATTGTGCAGCTAAAAAATCTAGGGCTTCTTATTTTTTGGGTCTCTCTCCACAATCTATCAGAAAAATTATGCTAGGATGACTCTCCATTGAAGGGTGCATCTTTCTATCGAAGCAGAATTCGATTTCGAGCATTTTCAGTTTTCGATGCAGAAATTAGGGATTTCTACAGAAGAGGAATTTTTGAGTGAGACCAGCATAGGATCTTTCTCCTCATCAAAACCGAAATTTAGAGACATGGATCAAGAAATTTGGTTGGGTGAAACTCCGGGAAAGTCAAGCCCTAGTTTGAACCCGAGCTTGAAAAACCCTAAATACTAAAACTGATAAGTTTTGGTACAGTCGCTATATTCCGAGGTTGGAAAAGTCTCAAAAACTTAAAATTGCAGAGGACGAAGATAAAATCTTGATGAACACTGTGTCCAAAAATAAGACTGAGATTCACTGTATTCCAGGAGATATGATCTCTCCAAGTTAGGGTTCCAGCCTCTTCCAGAATTCATCCCTAAACAGGACTCCTGGGGAGATCTGCAATATCTTGGGCTACAGAGGTCCAAATGGAATTTATGAAGATTTTCCAAAAAGTGCACGGACTTTAATTTAGGTGTTCTGAATATCAGACTCAGAAGATGAATATGTGACACGTGGCATGTCGTACAACTTCTATGTTCTGAAAAGTCCTGTAACAGGTCATCTTGGAAAAAGGATCATAAATCCAAAATGGTAAAACCAATTCTGATGAAACCTATGGTGGTGGATCAGAGACATGCGAGGTTACCTCGCTGAGAAATTTGAGACACAGAGGAGCAGTAATTTCAGAGATATCATAGAAACAGTAACAGGCATTTCTGCAGAATAAATTGGAAAATTAGGGCTTCCTGTTCTGGGAGCTTCCCTCCACTGTTTTCAGAGAAGGAGTACATTGGATAGGACCATTTGAAGAGATCTATCTGTATATCCAATCAGATCTAAAATATTCCAAGTTTTTAAAATTAGGGTTTCTGTGACAAACCCTAGATCAGCCAGCTTCGAAACCAGGACGGACACCTCAATTCGGTAAGATCTAATCCTTTGCTATTTTCATTTGAGGTTCTCATTTCAAAGTGATCTATCACATGAGCTTGATGATAATCTTGGCGAAGTTGAAAAATTCCAAGCTTAGAAGTATATGATCTCTCTGAAGAAAATGGATTGGACACCTACATGAGTATAGAGGTTCTAGTTCCAGAGGGAGATGAGGCTAGAAGCCTTACACAAGAAGAACTTGGTCAAGGCCAAGAAGATCATTGTTGATTCAGTCACGAATCAAATTGTACTACAAGTGTCTTCCATAAAGACACCGATGATGTTTGATTCCTTGACCAAGCTATTTGAAGGAAAGAACATAGATCAGAATATGACCTTAAGAAACCAGTTGAAGGAAGTGAAGATCTAAAATGCAGAGACCATGCAGTCATAAGAGTCTCTCAAATCAAGAACAACTTGAAGCGGTAAAACAAAAACTGAAGAATGCAGAAGTGGTGATGGCCACCTTGAATGGCCTCCCAGGATCATGGAATTCATTCATTCAAGGAATGTGTGCCAGAAGAAAGTGATTAATTTCAGTAGACTCTTGGAAGAGAACTCACAAGAAGAAGAAGCTCGAGAAGAGAAGGTGGGAGCAACTGAAGATCAAGCTCTTACCATCCAAAGAAGATTACTCAAGCGATGAGGAATATGAAGAAATCAACTCTTAAAGAATATCTTATCCACCTTAGCATTTGGATAAGAAATGATGCTATCATGAATGAAGAAGACGATGAAGCTGAAGAATCAAGAAGGAGTATACCCACGAAACAAATAAAGATAAGTATTCAATTTCCATTTCATTGTTTTGTTATGCATTTGTTTATATTCAATTAATGTATTATGATAGAATGTTTGCATTAATGACAGTATACTACTAATATGCATGTGATGGGTAAGTAGCTAATGGTGCTATACAGCTCTCCATTGCTACTTATCTAGAATGAAACCTCTTTGCTGACATATTGGATTAGTGCACAATCTCAATGTTGTCCTGGTAGAGATGGAAGGCATCTAGAAAGTTTCAATGAGATATGGATGAATGTTGTATTGGATAAAGTAGTTGCATGATCATATATTTATGCATAAGTGTTTTCCAGTATAAATATTCCTTATGAAATGTTCTAACCATACAAATGCATTTGACTTGTAGGAAAGATCGCATACATAATTTCCTGCAAGCAAAGAAGGATGAAACTTGTTCCGAAGAACAAGTGACGACAGTTCAAGATGAAGAATAATATGATGAATGCAGTGACATCATTGATGCAAAATATTCCAACTATGAAGAAGTAACCAAGAAGACCAGTTCAAGAAGAATGATGTTTAGGATGCGGTATCAAGACCTGAAGAGAAGTTCATAGCTCCATCATGCAGTAGATGGAAACATCGTGGGATACAAAGTAAGATTCGTAGCACGAGGCTTCTCACGGAAAAAAGATATAAACTAAGAAGAGATATTTGCAGCCACTGGAAGTGAAGTCACATGACATGCATAATCATGTGTGCAAATGAAAGAATGCATTGTACGAGTTCAAAAGACACCCATGAAATAACACATACATGATGAGCTTGATGAATATCTTAACCTTTGCTACAAGGTTGATAAAGGATGACAAGCTCACCAATGGATGTGAGAAGAACTTTTGAAAAAGTTCAAGATAGAGGATCTTGGTATCTAGTGATCCTAGATGGATACTACTTGTCATTTCGATACAGAATGTTTCAGTGCATAGAGTACAGAAGACGGAGGGAGTATGATGCTTCGCTTCAAAGGGAGTGACTACAGAATATCTTGAGGTTCGACATGGTACAACAGGATGGGTAGATTACTGATGACTCTAGGCTTTGCTTCAAGGTTGAATATGGAAGACCAGTGATGCTCCTTTTATGTGTCGATGCACTATTGTTCTAGGCATGGAGGTGTGGACAAGGGAAGTATGCAGTAGAGATCCTGAATAGGTTCAAGATGACGGACTGCATGACCACACCTATGGCATCAAACATGAAGCTATTAAGTGATGCTTCATAAAAGATGGTTGATGCTATGATGTATCATCAGATGATTGGGTCCTTGTTGTACCTGAGACCAGAGATTTGATTTGCTGTGAACACATTGAGACAGGTTCACCTGATGGTTGTAAAGCTTGTAGGGGTACTGTTGATTATGGACTCAAGTACGATGCGAATCAAAAGATTAACCTGGAGGGTTATGTTGATTCATATTGGGCAGGCAGTGCCATCGATAGGAAGAGTACTTCAGGATGTTTCTTCAGTATGGGATCAGGTGTGATCTCTTGGTTCAGCAGGAAACAATCTTGTGTGGCACTGAGTACAGCTGAAGCAGAGTATGTCGTAGCTTGTTCAACTAGTTGTGAGGTAGTATGGCTGCAGAAGCTACTGTATGATATATTTGATCTCCATTTGGATGCTACTTGTATACATTGTGACAAACAAAGTTGGGTGAAGTTGTCAGAGAATCCAGTGTTCCATGACAAGTCGAAGCATATCGAGATCAAGTATCACTATATCAGGGATATGGTGCAGAGAGGAGCAGTGAAGCTCCAGTATGTTGCGACGGAGGAATAGATAGCTAATGTATTGATGAAGCCATTGGCTAGGTTGAAGTTCGAGTACTTCAGAGAGAGACTTGGTGTTCTCCAGATTGAGGTTCCCTCCAAGGGAAAGTGATGTGTCCCAAAGCCATTCTGACGAGTAGGTCAGATGTAATGGCTGAGCCATTCTGTCATGGTGAGAGGATTCAGTTCCTTCCATGTTAGATATGAGTGCTAAAGATCCAAATCCATTATGATGAGTAGGTTAGATGTAAGGGCTGATCCATTCTGTCATGGTGAGAGGATTTGGTTCCTTCCATGTCAAATATGAGTGCTGACTGCCATTCTAGGAATGGAGGCACCTGGTCAGTTACCAGGAACACTCAGTCAGGTACTGAGAGAGCCATTCTGATGAGTAGGTTAGATGTAAGGGTTGAACCATTCTGTTCATGGCTAAAGGATTTAGTTCCTTCCATGTCAGATGTGAGTGTTGGCCATTCTGTCGAGTAGGACAGATGTAATGGAAACTGCCACTCTCCGGGAGAGTGGAGGCACCTGGTCTGTTACCAGGTAGCTCAGTCAGGGACTGGGGGCCATTCTAATGAGGGTTTAGGATTTAGTTCCTACCAGGTTAGATGTGAGTGCATAAAATCTTTCTTCAGTGTGGAGGATGTGGTTCCGGCCTGGGTGAAAAGAACAGAGTTCTTTCATCATTATGGTGGATGTGGTTCCAACCTGGTTGAAAGTCTTCCATCATTGTGGCAGATGTGGTTCCAGCCTAGGTGAAAAGAACATGGTTCTTTCATCATTGTGGTGGATGTGGTTCCATCCTGGATGGATGTGATGCCCTTCTGACGAGCAGGTCAGATGTAAGTGCAGAGCCATTTAACACATGTTAGTGATGTGATGTCCTATCATGTTGGTGAATGTGAGTGCTGGGAATTTTTGATGTGATTGTAGTTTACTACATGATCATATGTGAGTGCTGGGTGTGCCCTTCTGATGAGCAGGTCAGATGTAAGTGTTGGGCGAAGACCTACCTGGTGGCTAGGCCTACAACCATCATGAAAAAGGGATGGCTCTGTAGAACTTCCTATGACAAGATAGTACACAAATGATGATGACCATATGAGATCCAGATCGAGCTATGATCCAGATCTAGTTATGATGACTCCAAGAGATCCAGATCGAGTGATGATCCAGATCCAGCAGTGATGATCCAAATCGAGAGATGATCCAGATCTAGTCCAGTGATGATGATCCAGATCGAGAGATGATCTAGATCTAGTGATTATGATCTAGATCGAGTGATGTTCCATATCGAGTATGATCCAGTGATGATGATCTAAATCGAGTGATGATTCAGATCCAGATGAATATGACTTGAATATGACGAGGAATTGACGATGACTAAGATGATATAGAGAAGAAGACTTGTGCTAATAAATTGTGTCGAGAGAATACCTTCCTAGTTAAGAGGGAGTGTTGATGTAATTGTAACTTCGGAATGTATTCATCCGTATTTCCTATGTATTGTAACCCGATGTTTATTCTGGGATGTATTGTAATGTATTTGAGTCATGTCATACCCCGATTTTCCAATCGAGAAGCTTCTATAATGAGTAATTCATGTCAAGTCATTGTGGGTAACCATCCTATTGGTCAAGGGTTAAAGTCCCCTCAATTGTGGGGCCGTTGGGTGATTAGACTATCCTAGTGAAGTCGACCCTAGGTGAGTCATTTTAAGTCGGGGAAATAGTCCCCACCATTGTGTTACCCTCCTATTGGTCGGAGGAGGCAAAGTCCCCACAAGTGGTGGGGCACTATGGTTATTAGACACTCCTAGAGATGTCAGCTCTAGTAAGTAATTGTTAAGTGAGGCCGAGATGTTAGAGTGCACTTCAAGTGAATGGAAGAATATAAATAGAGAGTGAGAGGCTATCTATTTATCACTTGCAATACATCACTTACTCACTCAAGTGTGGTGCATTAGTGAGGAAGGAAATACTGGGACTAGACAGAAGAAGAAGAGTACTGCTGTTGGGAGTGCATCTTGTTGTTTTTTGGTTTTACCATTTTGTGCTGATTCTATCTTTGAGGAAGTTGCGGGGTTTTCTCCTTTATGGTTTCTCCAAGGAAAACTCTTTGTGTCTCTTGTCTCTTGTGATGTGCTTATGTTTTATTGCAGTGCTTGCTATTCTCTCAGTGAAAAGATCCTAAGATCATAATGCTAGCTTACATGATGAAAAACTAACATCTTGTGCAATTTATAGAGATGTTTATGAATACCTTGATAAAATATCATAAAATTGTTACTTTTCTTGAGTGAGATATATATTCACAATTAGCAAAAACAACCTATTAATAGTTTGGCTTCATCATTATCTCATATTCTTTCTTTATTTTACTTAGAGATGACAAGATTTAAGTGAATGCAATTTTTCCATTGATTTCAATACCATAGTTTAATTTATAAGGTGTTTAGAGCTAAGGTATTAGGGGTTAACACATTAATGGTCCAAGGGTAAGGCGTTAAAGGCTAAGGGGTTAAGGTTTAAGGGGTTATTAATGGTCAAGGTATAAGGGTAATTAATGGTCTAGGGATTTAGAAAGGGTCAAGGACTAAGGGATTAGGGGTTAACATGTTATTGGCCATCCAAGGGTTAGGGGTACTTAGGATTTGGAATTGGATATGGAGAATATATCTTAGATGAGAGGGAGAAATAATGAAAACCAATTAATGATGAAGCTTGTGCAATTTATCAAGATGTTTATGACTATGTTGAAAAAATATTGAAACAAGTGTTAGTTTTCTTGAAATGTATAAAGAGAGATGATTTATGAGATATATAGTCATAATAAAAAAACTATTCTTATTTCACCTTCATTATTATGTAATATTGTTTCATGAGTTCTCTTGGTGACCATGACTTTTTAGTTGATGGAAATTTCCCACAACTTGGAGACCATAATTTAATTTAGGGGTTGAGAGTTTATAGAGCCATTTGATCCCTAACCTATATAAAATTAACCTCTAACCATTTATTCCCTAACCCATGAAAGCTTAGACCCTATCCACCTAATCCTTAAAACCTAAACCCCATTCCCCCTAACTCATTAAACCCCTAGATAGTAGTGGGGATGGATGGAATTGGTGCCAAAATAAAATGTGTGGTAATCCTAGGAAATCTATGTCAGGCGAAATATTTCCATATAGTATGTGCAAGAAATAAACCTCAATTGGTAAGGAAACTTTCCTATATGGGGGGACTTATGATAAATAAAAATGGTGGGAAAACATATAAAAAAATCATTTGGACACAGAATGTTTGTACCTATATTCTAGGGTATTGATTATACCTAAGGAGAACCCCCAAATTCCATTTAATGAAGAATGCATCTGAATATATTATCCCACACACATAAAAAATTCCATAGCATGTAAGTGCTAAAAAAAAATATCCAATGTTAGAAAGAGTGAGAAAAATACACCTCACATTCCCTTGTATGGGCCAAAATGTGGATTTTAATTTTCACATTCAAGTTTGGAGTAACATGCACTATTACAAAAAATACCTTTAGAGGCAGTCATTTCCCATCTCAAAAAGTGGAATTTGCATGGGTTTTACCATTAGCAGCGGTTTTGCAAACCCCCTCTAAAGGAACGCTGCTAAAACTAAGTCCTTTTAGTAGCAGTTTTTGAAGAAACATAAAATGCCCAGAAAACTAACTTTTAGGGGTGATTTCAAACCACCTCCAAAATAATTTTTAGGGGTGATTTCAAACTGACCCCAAAAAGTGAATTTTTGCTGTGGTTTTCAACCACACCTAAAATTCAATTTTTTAGGGTGGTTTGGAACTTCCCCTAAAAGTTACTTTTTTGCTGGGTGTTTTATATCTCTTCAAACAAATATTTCTAAAAGGATTAAATTTTAGCAATAGTGCCTTTATGGAGGGTGTGGATCCCCCTCATAAAGTGACTTTTAGGGGTAGTTTAGAACCCCATATGTAGAAACCTATAGGTTCGGTTTATATCTCTTCAAAAATTGTTGCTAAAAGGATTGAATTTTGGGGGTGGTTTAGAACCCCCCTAATAGTAACCTATGAATTATTTTTAGGAATTTACTCATAGAATATTTTTGGGATAGTTAGAAACCCCCCTTTTAGAATATTATGAGGGATATTTAGAACCCCTCCTTGTAGCAACTTATGAGGGCGATGTAGGACCCCCCTTGTGTAAACATATGAGGCTANTTACAACGGAAGTGTATAACACCAATTATAGAAACCTATGAGGAAAATTTAGAACCCCCCCCCCCCCCTATAGATACTATGAGGATGGTTGAGAACACCCCTTGTAACATCCTATGACAACTGTTTATAGACCCCCTCATAACAACTTAGACTCAGTTTAGAACCCCCATTGTACCAATTTATGGAGTCAATGTGGAATACCAAATAACAATATATAGGGATGGTTTGAAACCCTCTCATAGAAACTTACGAGGGAATCCTCAACACAATCCCCCCCCCCCTTGTAGAAACCTATGTGAACTAGTAGAAAAAAAGAATTTTACAACTAGAAAAACTACTAAATTCAACATATAAATGACTAATTTTGGTGAGGGCATTAGTGGCATTATATTTGTATTCATATAATTCACAACTAAATTAATGATGAAAACATTTTAGTAATTTTTTAGTTTCTCCAATTTCATTAATTGGTAATTTATTTGTTCGTTTAATTAGTCATTTAATTAGTAATTGTAGTAATTGGTTTTAGTCATTTTAATCATTAATTGCCATCAAATAGTAGTATATTATTCATTAGTTGGTATTATATTTAGTCATTAATTACTGTCTACTGGTAGTATAGTTAGCTATTAATTTGATGTTAATTGGTAGTGTATATAATAATTAATTGTTGCCAATTAGTAGTATATTTAGTCATTAATTATTGTCATGTAGGGCACAAAGGAATTGAACAACCAAACTCCTTCCTATAAGGAATGCGCTATTCCCTTGATCTAGCACTCTAAGAACTGGGGAGAGGAGAAATATTAACAACTAGATATAATTATAAACTCATAATCCATAGTCTATAGAAACTACAGTTTGAATTATCATGAAGAGTTGATTAAAAAAATCGAAATGTACATTATATAAAAGATCACAATCACAAAGGAAATTTGAATACAATCACAAAGGAAAGAAAAATGAGTGTTATATATCCTGGCCACTATAACCATGCATTGATTCCTTAAATCTGTGTGTCTAATTAGAAAAACAAGGTTTTACTCTATGTGATCTAGAGATTCTACCAGCAATGAAATGATGACAATGATTTAATACAAAATTCTAAAAACAAACTATAATTCATGTGAAGGAATAAAATGTATATACTATATAAAGATAAGGATAATAATTTATCAATCCCAACACACAATTGTGATTATGAAGTTTTTATACCCGATAAATGAGAGATTGATGAACCCTTAAAGATTGAAGCTAAGGATTGCAGTCCATATGTACATACCTATACAATTTGAGCTACAACAATGTCGCTACAACGACAATCAAAATTTAAAAAATCCTAAGTTTTCGGTGATATCATATCTTATTAAATCCTTTCCAATTGAAAATGAATAATTTGATATCTACTAATGTCAACAAAAGAGAAACACTTTGTCAACAAGTGAGAACATGAACAATAAAGAAAATACACAATGTAGTCAAGCAATATCGTGTCTATCAAGAGTCTCAACATACTAGAGTAGATAACTATAGATACAAACCTGGAAGATAATTCTAGCTTGATTTCAAATTTGAAATCAAACTTTGGCTTGATAGTATCAACATCTATGGATCCAAGTGTAGAAAAGAAAAAAACAAGTCTTTTGTTGGGACTTAACTAAGAAAAGTTGTAAGTTGGATTAATATTGGCTATCATAGGTTGAGTAATACCTTTATTTGAAGGAGATGGAAATGGGAGTTGGTGGTCATTCTGCAAAATCACTGTTAGATGGAGTAACTAGAAAATAAAACTGTAAACTATTATTTTTAGATGAATTAATAGAAACATAAGTTATGGAGGTGGCTAAATTTGCTTTAGGTATTGTTCTAGTACACTAGTATATGGGATTTGTTTATCTCCATCCAGTATTAAAATATTAGCACCATTACCATCAGATGTTAATGACAATACCTTTTTCATCTAGGAATGAATTGACATATCATCATTTATTCTTGCATGGGCCTAATAATTTGAATCATGTGAGAAACACATACCAAGTCAATCAGGAAGTATTTGTCATTAGCTACATTTCAACAGAAGCTAACTAATTCTATCAAGCACCATATTTTTAGTTAATTACACAAATCATATCATTTTCATTAAAGTTAGTAACAAAATTGTCAATCACAAGACACAATACCTCAGAATCACTCACTCAAAATCCTTTCCTCTTCTCTGCAACATTAGAAGGGCCATTTGAAATCAAATATTTTGCATCATTTGTTGAAACATTGAATCAAGAATTAGGAATGATGCATCTCCCATACCAAAAGATGTTGGTGCCTCCACATATGTTGTCACTGTCAATAGATAAGATTTACTCTTACCACTATATTTATTTTCAATAGTAGAGGCTCCTTGACCAGTTGGTTGGTTAATTCCTTGAGTAACTGGACTTATACTACTTATCATAAAGGGGAGTTGTGTCTATGGGCTCTGTAATTTTGAGTGGCGAACCATTCAATACACTAACAATCAATTGACTAGGGAACGTTATCCCTTGCAATGCCCAATTATGCTTCTATAGATATTTATTTGGGATAAGGGACCATTCGGTCCATGTCAATTGATTGTGGAGGAATGCATGGGCCTAGTATTATAACACATTATTTGGAATTTGAAATGGCACTGGATAAGACTATGTATTGCTTGGTATGTTTCATTGAACTTTTTAATTCTCTTTTTCTATTGTTGATATAATAGCATTAGGGGATGCTTTGGAATCCCCACTATGTATTTATACTAGATGTACTTTTAAGTTCCATTTAGATACTTATTGTGCTTATTTTTTGAACATTAATAAAATTATCTCAATATGACAATAATTGTTTGCAAGTTTAAGTTGAATTAAAATATTTTCCTGCTTCACTGTCTTAGAACTATAGTGAGTAGAATTCATTATTCTCAAGTGATTTATCTATTTAAAATACATGCTAAAAACAAGAACCTTATTAGTGTTAGATTTTTATCATTTAATCAATATGATCTAGGATATTATCTAAGAGAATAACATGCACAACAATAATCACAAGAGACAAGAGACACAAAGAGTTTTCCTTAGGGAAACCATAAAGGAGAAAACCTCGCAACTTCCTCAAATATAGAATGAGCACCAATGGAAAATGTAAAACCCAAAAAAAAAATATGATCTTCAATAGTTGATCTCTCTCTCACTTGTGTGATGTCCTTCTCTCTCACTCATGCGCTATACTTGAGTGAGTGTGTGTTCCAAATAGAGAGTCTCACTCTCTATTTATACGAGTTTTCCACTTGACAATTACTTACCAGGGCCGACCTCACTAGGATAGTCTAAAAACCCTAGTACCCCTCAAATGTGGGGACTATTGCCCTGACTTACAATGGAGGGTTATCCTCTATGAATTTACATGACTTTATTATTTTAGTGATTCTCCCAATAGGAAAATTGAGGTACAATGAAATACAATATAATATTTACAGGTGAATACATTCCAAAGTTACAAATACATCAAAACTCCCTCTTAACTAGGAATGTATTCTCTTGACACAGTTCATTAGCACAATTCTTCATCACTAGATCATCATCAAAGCTGTATCATCATCATCATCACTTCTCTCACTATCTCGAGAAAACAGTGCTATCTCTTAATTCTACTCGTCATAGGAATTTCTACAGAGCCAACCATTTTTTATGTTGGTTGTAGGACTAGCCTCCATGTAGGACTTCATATTATTTAGTGCTTATATATGACCATGGGAGGCCCAACCTTCCACCATATCAGAAAGGCATTCCCAACAATTATATCTAACCATGGGAGGCCCAACCTGCCACCATGTCAGAAATGCTCATCTAACACTTATATCTGACCATGGGAGGCCCAGCTTGCCACCATGTCAAGAAGGCCCAACACTCACATCTGACCATGGGAGGCCGAGCCTGCCACCATGTCCAAAAGGCTCAACACTTACATCTTACCATGGGAGACCCAACCTACCACCATATCAGAAAGGATCTTCCAGTACTAATATCTGACCATGGGAGGCCCAGCCTGCCACCATGTTAGAAAGGACCAGCACTCACATCTGACCATGGGAGTCCTATCTTGCCACCATGCCAGAAAGTCTTAACACTTACATCTGACCATGGGAGGCACAGCCTACCACCATGTCAGAAAGGCTCAGCACTTACATCCGACCATGGGAGGCCCATCCTGTCACCATGTCGGAAAGGCTCATCACTTACATCCAACCATGGGAGGCCCAACCTTCCACCATGTCAAAAAGGCTCAACACTTATATCTTACCATGGGAGGCCTAGGATGCCACCATGTCTGAAAGGCTCAACACTTATATCTAACTATGGGAGGCTCATCCTGCAACAATGTCAGAAATGCTCAGTGCTTACATATGAAAATGGGAGGAACCAATCCTGCAACCATGTTAGAAGGGATATGCACTTACATTTGACCATGGGAGGAATGAATACTACCAACATGTCATAAGGGATCTACACTTACATCTAACCATGAGAGGGACCAATCCTGTAGCCATGTAAGAAGGGCTCTACACTAACATCTGACCATAGGAGGAACCAATCCTACCACCATGTCATAATGGCTTTGCAGTTACATCTGAACATGGGAAGAACCAATCTTTCCACCATGTCTGAATGACTCTGCACTTACATATGACCATGGGAGGAACCAATCTTGCCACCATGTCAGAAGGGCTCTACACTTACATCTAACCATGGGAGGAACCAATCTTGATACTTGCATGTCAAAAGGGCTTAGCACTTACATCTGATCATGGGAGGCCTAGCCTACCACCATGTCAAAAGGGCTCATGGAATTATTACTTCCCATTTAAGGGAACCTCGATTTGGAGAAAAACAAGCTTCTCCTTGCAGCACTCAATCTTCAATCTAGTCATTTCTATCATAGAATCACATCAAGACTGATTACTTCCAAGGATAACCTGTGAGCTTTACCAGTACTGATTACATTCAAGGAAAACCTACAAGACCATTTACATCTGAGAAACCTACGATCTTTTCCAATATTTTATGCTCATATAACCTATCTCACCAGCTATGCTAGAACTCCCTCTTTTAAGAGATCTCAATCTGGACCACAAACTGGAGCTTCAATGCTCCTCTCTCCCAATTAGTCGAGCAAGTGGCAACATATTTTTCGTTGTCTGTACTCAGCACCATGTAGGACTCCTTCCTGCTAAAACAAGAGATCACACCTGATCCCATACTGAAGCAACAACCTGAATTGATCTTCCTATCAATGGCACTTCACAATCCACATAACCCTCCAGGTTAATCTTCTGATTCTCTACACACTTGAGCCCATAGTCAACTATACCCTTTAGGTACCTCACTACATGTTTTGCAACCATCAGGTGAACATATCTCATATCCATCGGGAATTGGCTCAATTTGTTCATAGAAAAGAAAATATCTAGTCTTGTATTTGTCAAGTACATCAAGGATCCAATAATCTGATTATGCATCATAGAATAAACTGACTCTGATGAAGCATCACTCGATAGATTTATGTTCGATGCCATAGGTGTGGCCATGTCCTTGTAGTCCATCATCCCAAACCTCTTCAATATCTCCACTACATACTTCCCTTGTCTAATGGAGATTCCATTTGCACTCTAGACCACCTCCATGTCTAGAAAGTACCATACCCAATTCCTTTATCTCGAACTCAAAAACAAGTCTCCTTATTGCAACTTTAATGAGTTCCACTTTTTTTGTTAGGAACAAGTCATCGACATATAACGGGAGCATCATTGGTCTTCCACCTTCAACCTTGAAGTAAAGGTTGGAATCCACTTTACTCTCAGTAAACCCTAGAGCCATCAGTAAGCTATCCATCCTATCATACCATGTCAAACCTTAGGATATTCTGTAGTCACTCCCTCTAAAGTGGAGCATCATTCTCCCTCTTCCTTTCATACTCTATGTATTGAAACATTCTATACTCGAGTGAAAAGTAGCTTATTTTTCTACTAATATTCTATGTATCCATATGGGTTCATTGGATACCAAGATCCTCTATCTTGAACCTTTTCAAAAGTTATTCTTGCACCCATATGTGAGCTTGTCATCCTATATAGGATTTCATCTTCAACCTTGTAGCAAAGGTTAAGGTCTTCATCACTCTAGGTGATGTTCAAGCTCCTCATGTATGTGTTATCCCATGGGTGTCTTCTGAGCTCATACAAGACCTTCTTTAATTTGCACACATGAGTCTACTTGTCATGTGTCTTAACTTCCATTGGTTGCAAATGTCTCTTCGTAGTCTATGCCTTCTTTCTATGAGAAGCCTTGTGCTATGAATATTTCCTTGTATCCCACGATGTTTTCATCTACTGCATGTTGGATCTTGTAGATCCATATGGAAGATACTACAGACTTCCCTTTAGGTCTTGATACCACATCCTAGACATCATTCTTCATTTTGGATTATTAGAGTGAATCTTGAACCGCTGTCACTTGTTCTTTGGAAATAGTCTCATCCTTCTCTTCATGTAGGCTATTGCACACGATATTTCCTACAAGTCGAATGTACCGGTTGTATGGTTAGAAACATTTCATAATGAATATTTATAATGGAAAATTCTTATGCATAAAGATATAATCATGCAACTATTTTATCCAATACAACATTCATCCATATCTCACGGAAACGTTCTAGATGCCTTCCATCTCTACCATGACATCATTGAGATTATGCACTAATCCAATATGTCAGCAAAGAGGTTTCATTCTTGATAAGTAGAAATGGAGAGCTGTATAGCACCATGGGATACTTACCCATCACATGCATAATAGTAATATACTTTCATTAATGCAAACATTCTATCATGCATAACACATCAACCGAATATAAACAAATGCATAACCAAAGAATATCCTGAAATGAAAATTGAATACTTATATTTTATTTGTTTCATGGGTAGACTCCTTATTAAGCCTTCAACTTCATCATCGTCTTCATTCATAACATCATCATTTCTTATCCAATTGCTAAGATGGGATAATAGGTTCTTCAAGAGTTGAGTCTTTCGTATTCCTCATCACTTGAGGGATCTTCTTTGGTGGTGTAGGTAGGTTGATCTCAACCAACTATAACCAGCACTTCCAAGATCTAATGGCCCCTACACTTAGTAGGATTTCCAAATATAGCACGATGGCCAACTTCTGCTTTAAAAATTCCTTCCTACAACTCTACCTCCATAGCTTCCATTTCGCAAGCGGCATGTGGTATGCAGGATCTCAGTTGTACAAATTGCTCTCCGCAATTCCGTTTCCACAACTCTGTTTCCGCAATAGAGTTTCCACATGCGAGTTGTGGGATGTGGGATCTCAAAACCTCAAAGGCACACTCTGCAACTTCCTTTTCTGCAATGTATTTCCCACAATTAGATTGTGGGATGCGTGATGCAGGATGCCAACCTTCCAAAGTTTCTCTCCCACAACTTTCTCTCCAGAAATATTCCCCTGCAACTTCCTCATCCATCCAATCCTTGTGGCCTTCTCCACGATTGTGAATCTTCTTGTTGATGCGGGCTTCTCAAATCTCTATAGATCTGTTAACTCCCTTGTAACTATTGTTACGGGATACTTCAGGACTATCAGAACTTGATCTACAGCCTCAATCTCCACCATTCATTTTCTACAAAAAATTCTTTGGATAGAAAACTTGCGGGTTGCGCTGATTGATCATGAAATTGATCAATCTAGCCTGCAATATTAATGATGCTTTACCTTAACACTCTTATGCATGCATCTACTCTCTACTTCAACTGCTTAAGAAATAAATTGATGCATAAAATCAACACTTCATTGAAATACACAAATGTTCATGAAAACTCCGAAGTCAGCTTTGTAAAATATACAGTTCAACACATCACATGCATAGACACTAACAACCCTTCAAACACACGGTTAATCCTTCTATTAAGAAACAAAGGAAAATATACACAGCTTGGATCTCTCTCCTTCCGATTCTTCAAAATATTTGCAAGTAGGAAGAAAACACAAGTTTGTCCTCTTCTCTGCAACTTGGAATTCTAAATGTTGAAGAGAAGAACCCATCTTACATGTCTAAATGGTATATTTAAACTAAAACTGCTACCCTATCCTGAGTGGTCCTGCAACTGAAATAAACACTACTACGACGCATGATGAAATGTCCCTGTCTGAAACAAATTAATGACGGTTTGATATCCACGCAGGGAGTTGTGATCCGTAATGATTCCCTACGCCGCTAATCAAACTATGACTCAACATGAAAATGGTTAGAAAAGATGCCATAGCATGTGACCAACCTCATCACATTGCTCGCATGCCACGATGCTCCTGCACCAGACTCACAAGTTAGAAAAAAATTATGAACCCATGTTCATAAGATCAGCTATAGTGAAACCCTTGGCTTCCAACTCTGCAACGCTCATCCAAGTAGAATCCTCTATTGGTCGCTTCTTCCACTTGACCAAATACTCTAGATAGTCCTTCTTCCTTGTACTCTTTGACACCCTAGTGTTGAGAACGACCTCAGATTCCAATGGTTGTGTCATAGAAATCTGTGCTAACCATTGTAAGTCCTTAGTAGGATCTTCACCTCCTGTAAAATTTCCTATGTCTCCTGTCACATAAGGATATAGATTAACTACATCAAAGATTGGTGAAATACCCACTCCAGTAGGCATCTCTAATTCATAAGCATTTGCTGAAAATTTTCTGAGTATTCTAGAGGGTCCAATCTTCTTTATCTTTAGCTTGTTATACTCCCCTTTTGGAAATATGTCTCTCTTTAGATATGCTAAGACCAAATCTCCTATTTCATAGTTCTTCTCTCTTCTTTTGGAATCTTCTCTGGCCTTGTAACTAGCGTTACTTTCTTGTAACCTTGCTTTCACTTGCTCATGTAGCTCACTGGTCATCTTTTCAAACTCCTCTCCATCAACACTCATTTTCTCCAATTGACCTATGTCACGAAGTTCACACACTCCTCTTGGATGCATTCCATATAGAATTTGAAATGGAATCATCCCTATGCTTATGTTTGGTGAATCATTATATGTAAACTCAGCTTGAGCTAATACTCTATCCCACTACTTAGGACTCTCCCCAATCAAACTCCTCAACATGTTTCCCAGAATCCAATTGACTACTTCGATTTGTCCATCAGACTATTGGTAATATGCTAAACTAAATTTCATTCTAGTACCCAACTTCTTCCACAAGGTGCTGCAGAAATTTACTGTGAACTTAACATCTCTGTCTTATACAATGCTTCTAGGTAAACCATTTAGTTTCACAACTTCATCAAATAACAAGTTAGCAATGTGTGTGGCATCACTAGTCTTGTAACATGGAATGAAATGTGCCATATTAGTGAATCTATCAACAACAACAAAGATAGAGTCATGTCCCTTCTGAGTTCTTGGCAAACCCAGAATGAAATCCATACTCACATAATACCAAGGACTAGTTGGAATAAGCAATGGTGTATACAATGTTGTGTTCTGGATTCTCCCTTTAGCATGCTGGCATACTCTGCATCTGCTTACAAAATTATCAACTCTAGACCTCATTCTTGGCCAAAACTAGAAATGGCCCAACTACCCAAAGGTTTTATCAATTCCAAAGTGGCCTGCTATACCTCCATTATGGTTGTCTTGTATCAAGTTCTCCCTCATAGAACACCTTGGTACACACAGTTTACTATTTTTAAAGAGTAAACCATCTTGTAGGGTATACTCCTGTTGCAGCTGCAACTTTTTTGACCAAAATTTTCAATTTTAGAGCCCCCCTTTTATTTATTTTTTATTAAATCTATCCTAGAAGTATTTTGTTTTCAAAAAAGCTTCCCTGAGTCCAAAATTTTCTTTAAAAAGCTTGGTCTGTTTCATTTTTCTGTATCGGAAGAGTAGTCGACTATCCCTCCGATATCGAAAGCATAGTCGACTATCTTTCCGACATTGCGGAAGCCAAACTGTCAAGCGTGCTAAAAGAGCTTCATACATCAGAGCTCATTTTCTCTTCTCCTCGATTTCAATGTTTCGAGCTTAGTGCTTAGTGGTTTCGATATCTGTTCATGTTTATTTCGTTGTCGAGATGTTTGACTTGAGTAACCCAGATTCCTAGTGTCTATCATTGCCAACATTGTAGGGGAGGATTAATTTTTGTTTTTGAGCTTAGAAATTAGTGGTTCCAATATCCATGGACTTAATGTATACCGGGTCCATAATTCCGTTTGCGCATGCCGTTGCGGCAGTCCTCCAGTTTATCTTGCTGATTGATTTAAGTTTGTCTGCCAATAAGTTTCCTGCTGATTGCTATATATATAGAGGCCATGTGTTTTATTATTTTATTTGTATTGTGACTTGTCATTCACATTGGGTTGTGTCATTTGCACCATTCGCGCGTGCATAGCTGTCAAAACCTAGTTCATTTTCTCTACTCCCATGGAATTGCATTCCATCCAATTGATTACATCGTTACTGCTAGGTAGGTAAACCATGGTCTTGTTATTTTTGGCTATTATTGGTTGATTTTTTTTGAGCCATTAGGTTTTCCGTTTCTTAGGTTTTTTTTTTTCACATAAAAGGTTAGGAATTCTTGCCTCCTTACAGTTTTCATGGATGTTTTACATTGAGTGGGCAGCGGGCTCGGCTGTTTGAGGTCTCATTATTGAGTCTAAGTCTGTACACCTTTGAAGTGTTATGGACGCATTTGCGCCTGGAGAAGTGGTTAGGGAACGGTTCAGACAAGCATTCCACTGTTTGCACCACCCTTTTCTTGGTATTTTCATGATCGACCAAGGGTTAGTAAGCCGTTTTTATTGCAGTTGCCATATCTTGTGGGATTCAGGAGAGTTTTTCTTTCGATCGATTAGGGTTTTTTCTTGGAGACATTTGATGTGCAGGTTTTAGTATTTTGAGATTGAGATTGGTGTTTGAGATCCATTGGTAGAGTCAGTCTGATAAGTCCCTGTGTGAGATGGAGGTTTTTCAGTCGATTAAGGTCTTGAGACAGTGGAGCTTAGGCAATTTTAGGAATTCATTTGCAGTGTTTTTTCTAGTTAAATCTTTCATTCATAAAGACTATGTTTGACTTATCTTTATAGATTTCATGTTGAGGAGGTACATAAATTGATATATTTTCTTGTATATTGCTTAAACACTTGCTAAGAGCTCAGTTAGCCTAAAAACATGTTTTTGACTATGACAGGTTGATTGCTATAACAACAACATGTCAAAGAGATAGAAGAAGAAAGATCCTATGGTTGAAGGAGAACTTGAAGTAGAAATAATCACCAAAGTAGAGTTCATCTACGAATATACCAAAGCTACTACTAGAATTGAACTAGACTACAAGTGGGGAGAAATATATAGAATGATCTCAAACCAGAATGTACCTAATGCCGGGTTTGAGGAACTAATGATCTATGTGAACATTGAGAAGTCAACCCTAATGAAAGTAGCTACAAGGCCCAAGTTATTTCCCTGTTCAGAAGTAATAGGCTGGACTCTACCCAGGGCAGATGTGATGACCATGATTCTAGAGAACACTACAAAGCAAGGCTATGTTGCATATAGTCCTACATATGTCTCCATGGCATATCGTCTACCTTCATCACAGGTCTAACTAACATAGAGTTGGTTGAAGGAGATAGCTATGGACCTAGTAGTAAATATAAAGGGAATGATGATACTAGGAAAGAATTTCCAAACTAGACCTTCCAGAGAATATGACACCTCTACTCTCTGTGCTCCCTAAAGGTTTATTGCATTGATGCTAAATATAATTTTTGGTAGAGCACATGGGAAGAGCTTCAAGATAGGTTGGATACCATTTATTTTCTTTGTGGATACCCAAGGAACCATATTTAATTGGGAAAATATAGTGTCAAACAACCTCTCTGCATGTATATCAACAACCTTAGTAGGGGTATCTCAAAAAAATCGAAATTTTATATGAGCTCTATCCAGATTGATTGCATATTGTGCACCCAGTATTTTCCTACTTTGAGATATAACTGGGAGAAGGAAATAACCCCAGTGTACATGGACCATAAATTGTTGTGGGCACATAAGTACCATAGTTATTATAGGGAAATTTGTGAGCATTTCATTATGCCCTTATATACCCTAATTTTCTTGATTGAATGTAATTGCATGTCTGAACAGGCATTTAAAGTAATATAGGAGTTTGGGGATTATTATTTGATGGAGGATGGACTATATGTAAGGATGTATGGTGGTTCTAGAGCTCCTTCCCTACTCCTGAAATATGCCACAGATTATGTAATCCACAAGGAGGCAGTCAGAAAACTGTATGTTGATGCTGTAGGAAATTTTCTGTTTGAACATAAGAAGGAAATGTACCCTGCAGTACCTTTCTTACTTGGAAGCTATAAGTTTTCAAGGGTAAAGAAGGCAGAAAAATTTGTTAAGGAGATAGAATATTTTCATTTTGGCGAAATGAATTTTCATAGAAATGACTCCCATAACAAAGTAGCTGACTACTGCAAAGAAGAAGGTATTCATTTTGAATATACTGATTTCTAGGACAAAGATGAGGAGACATTCCAAAATGAAAAGGACATGACCGCCCTCAAGAAAAGATTCAAACAAAAAAATAACAACTATGGGTGGAAAAGGCAAAACTTTAGAAAAAACTAAGAAGTTAGAAGAAGAAGAGGAAAAGAAAAGAGAAGAAGATGCTAGAAGATTAGCATAGGAAGCAGAAAGTTGGTTAAGAGAAGAAATAAAAAGAAAAGAAGAAGATGAAATTAAGAAGAAACAAGAAGAAAGTGAGGATTTGAGACTAACAGAATCCCAAAAGGATCAGCATACTATAGAGCAAGTTGATGCACAAGGAGTAAAAGACCAAATAGATCAAGAGCAAGGACAATCTGATCCTGATCCCTCGAAACCTGCTGCATCTTCTGGCAGCATATTAGGAAAAGCTTCATTTGCTAAGATAAATTTAATCCATTTCATGCCTACCGAAGGGGAGGAGGTTATTGATTTTAATACCATTTTTTATGACAAAAAAAATAAAATAATCGTTAAAATAATTAAGAAGAAGGTAGTACTGGGGGACAGCCAGGAAAAATGGTGACTGAGAAAACATTGGTACATGGTACGCATAAAGATCCAAGGTTGATATCAAGAGATGGGGTAGCTTTAACCTTAGCGACTGAAGACAATGTGGACAAGCTCATGACTGATCTAGAGCAGTCATGAAAGAATGCGTCCCCATTGAAAGAAACCTTAAATACGGATAAAAGATGAAATGTGCAAAATTTTGCAGATAGATACCAGGCTAGAAGAAATTGTAGATACCACTTCATACTTCCTGGATAGGTTTCAAGATATATTGGAGATTCTAAAAGGAAAAATGGTCTGGGTAGAGAAAAATAAGGAATGTCCCATGGAGCTAGTAGTAAAAGATCAGCAAACTTTAAATCAAGAATATGAATTGCTAGAATTTGCAATTAATGTAGCAAAGGAGTTCAAGAAAATAGTGAAAAAGACAAAGGAAGCATGTGCTGAATTTTGTAGGAGAGTGCTCTCCACCTACAATCGATTTCAGACTTCTGTAGAAAAGAGATTGGATTTGGATGTGACACCGGAGCATGAATTGTTTCTAAAACATCTACAGGATAGGTACCAAGAAGATGAGAAATAAATCCAATAGTTCAAGGACCTAGATGAATGGATATTGAAAAATGTAGTAGCACATCCAGTCATGAGCGCACATCTATTAATAGCTAGACCACAAACTGGATGGATTCCCCATACCAAACAATAATGAGCTGAATGGGAATGTTTATTGGCGAGAATCCCTACTGTTGTTACTCATGATTTTCTAGGCCTCAAAAAATTCATCCATTGCTCTCTGTCCACCTCCACTGGATTATTACAAGCCCTATAAGCTTCCTGGAAGTCAATGTCAGCTTCATACAAATCTCTCAAATGCTCAAATCCGAAGACTTGGATATGATTTTCTTGTATAATCAACAGTCTCCTACTTAAGGAATCAACTACTCTATTTGACTATCCACTTATGTGTTTCAACATAAAGGTGAATATTTGCAAGAACCCAACCCAATTTACATGTTTCAGGTTCAATTTAGGTTGTTGCATGATATACTGTAATGCATGGTTGTTAGAGTACAACACAAATTCTCTAGGAATCAGATAGTGCCTCCAATGCTTCTTTGCTTTAACAATAGCATAAAACTCCTTGTCATAAGATGAATACTTTTGTTTGGCATCATTCATCTTCTCACTAAAATATGCTATAGGCCTATCCTCCTAACTGAGTACAGCTCTGATTGCTACTCCACTAGAATCACACTTCACTTGGAAAGGGTAGTTGAAATCTGGTAACTTCAATACTGGTTGTTCAGTGATTTTCTTCTTCAATAACTGAAAAATCCTTTCAGCCTCTACTATCCATTGAAATGGTTATCTATCCTTATTAATTGTATCAACAATAAATGCAAAAATACCACTGAAGTTAGTTATAAATTTCCTATAGAAACTTGCCAATCCATGAAAGATTCTTACCTCAAATATGTTCCTTGGTGAAGGCCAATCAATGATTTATTTCACCTTCTCTAGATCCATCTTCAACCCATATGTTGAGATAATAAAACCCAAATACATTAGCTTTGGCTTCATAAATGTACACTTATTTACATTTATCAACAACCTCTCTTGTTGTAGTCTCTCTGAAATATACCTCAGATGCTTCAGATGCTCTTCTTCTGTTTGGATGAAAACCAAAATGTCATCAAGGTAAACTATCACAAACTTACCTATGAAATCTCTCAAGACTTCATTAATCAACCTCATAAAGGTACTTGGTGCATTGGACAATCAAAATCGCATGACCAACCACTCATACAAACCATCATTTGTCTTGAAGGATGTCTTCCACTCATCTACCTCTATGATTTTGATCTGATGATATCCATTCTTCAAATCTAGTTTTGAAAAGAATGTTTCCCCACTCAGACAATCCATCATGTAATCCATCCTTGGTAATGGAAACCTATATCTGATAATGATCTTGTTAATTGCTCTGGAGTTAGTACACATACTCCACTCACCATCTTTCTTTGGTGTCAGTAATGCTTGTACCACACATGGACTCAAACTCTTATGAACCAATCACTTGTCCAACAATCCTTGGACTTGCTTTTTCAATTCTTCATTCTCTTGAGGTGTCAACCTATATGCTACCTTGTTTGGTAAACTTGCTCCTAGAATAAAATCAATCCGATGACTTATATTCCTCCTTGGTGGTATTTCATTGGGTAAATAATAAACCACAATGTCACTATAGTCACTCAACATCTCTTGAATATCCTCAGGTAGATCTGTCACAATAGTATTTACTGTCACCACTCTTGGTTTGCATACCACAACATAGCTTAACTTTTCCTCCTCGATCTGCTGCAAATTTTCTATCCCTGACAACATCATAACTTTAGGTGTTGACTGTCCTATCATACTTCTTTCCTGCAAAGGGTGAAGTACATGTATTATCCCATTTTGCTCAAAAATATGGTAGTTACTCTGACCATCATGAGTCACTTTCTTATCAAATTGCCACGGTATTCCTAACAATATATGACAAAAATCCATGGGAATCACATCACATAGAATCTTGTCCCTATACGGACCTATTTGGAAATCAAATTCATAGTGCTCACTTGCTAAGATTTGATGTCCCTTGTGTAACCAAGATACTTTGTATGGAAGACGATGCTTGGTCCTCCTCAAAATTAGTTTCTCCACCATCTATATGGAAACAAGATTGTCAGTACTTCTATTGTTAATCACCATCTTATAGAACTTCCCTTGGACTTTACACATGGTCCTAAATAAAGATTTCCTTTGAGCAGGCTCTGCTTGCTCCTTCTTCGGTTTCAACAAGACTTTATTCATCATCAAGGTTTCTTCTGTCTCTAGAAAAAAATTAGTCACTGTTGAATTTTCTTGCTGTTGCTCATTCTGAGCTAAATAGGCTCCCCTTTGTCCATCGTCTTCCTTCCCTGGACATTCAAATGATCTATGACGCAACTGGTTGCATTTGTAGCACCTATAGAAAGTTCCTCTATCTCTTCGTCTACCTCTACCTCCTTGGTAAGGTCCTCTCCTGCTAGAGTCACCTCCTCTACCATGCTGATCTTGTTGGTTAGATTTATTGGACTCTCCTCTCTATGCTCCAAATATTCCTCTTCCAGCTACTTGTCCTCATCCTCTGGTTGGACCTTAACCTCTATTTAACCTATCCTTCTGGGTTATCCTTTCTTCTACCCTTAAGTCACATTGGTACACCTCCTCCATCATTCTAGGTGATATCATGCTGATCTCTTTTTGGATATCCATCCTTATACCATTGACATACCTAGAAGCCTTCTCTACTAACTCTTCCACATATCCTGCCCTTAGGTTCACTTTGTAAAACTCTTCAGTGTATTCTCTTACTATCAACAATATTTGCCTAAGGTTCTGCATATGTCTATACAAAATTAACTGGTAATCTTTGGGAAAGAACTTAGCCCTCATCTTTGCTACCATTCTATCTTAGCTTCTTATCAAGGGTTTATTCTTCCTTCTCCTTTTGGGTTGCACACTATCCCACCACAAGGATGCATGTCCTTTCAACCTCATCATGGCTAATATAAATCTCTTGTCTTCTTCTACTTAATCATAATCAAAGTACTTATCTAGCTCACTGATCCATTCAATGAGATTCTCCACTATGATAATTCCATCATAGGTAGGAAACTCCGGTCTCAGCCTTGAAGTCGCTCCCAAAATGGATCTGAAATATCTTAACTCTAGTGTTTCCTACATAGGTGTAGCTTCTTCTCTTTTCTCTTCATCCTCAGGTTCACTCACTTCCCCTGCTTCTTGGTCTCTTCATTTATCCATTTCCATGGCTTCCAAATGTTCCCTTAACTCCCTCATTTCTTCTATAACTTCTACATTCCCTCCTGGTCGACCTCTATCACGAACCTCTCACTCTTCCAATGTATGCAGCCATCTTCCCACTGTAAGGCTTTGCAATAATATTTTTCTTTCACACTGTTACAACTTACCTCACCAAGCCTCTTCTCATCCCTTGGTATTTTGGAAATGTTGGTCCTCTATATAGAACCTCCTGAGAACTCTTCTTTGCTCTTTCCATGATTCTATTGCTACGCTTCTCTCTCACATGAGATTTAACCTTGCTCCTTCAAAAATTATACCCACAACCTCAACTATGGAATTTCTCAATAGGAAATATCAACTTCCTCGCTCTGATACCAAAATTGGTGCAGGTAGGTCAATATCAACCGAATCTAACATGCACTTCCAGGATCTAATGGCCCCTACACTTAGCAGGACTGCCAATTTATCCCAATGACCAAATTCTTTTTTAAAATTTCTTTCGCGCAACTCTGCCTCTGCAGCTTCCCTTCCGCAAGCGGGGTGTGGGATGCGGGATCTCGATTGTCCAAATTTGTCTCCGCATTTCTGTTTCCACATGTAGGTTGCGGAATGCTGGATCTTGAGAAACCAAAGGTGCACTTCACAACTTCCTTTTCCATAATGGCTTCCCTACAATCAGATTGTGGGATGTAGGATGCGAGATGCAGGATGCCAACTTTCCAAAGTTGCTCCACCGCAACTTCCTCAACCTTCCAATCCTTTCGGTCTTCTCCATGACCATCGATATTCTTTTTGACGCGAGCTTCTTAGATCTATGTAGATCTATTAAATTCCTCGCAAATGTTGTTATGGGATACTTCAGGACCATCAGAACTTGAGCTACGGCCTTAATCTCCACGGTTCATTTTCTGCAAAAACTTGTTCAGACATAAAACCTACAGGTTGTGCCAATTGATCATGAAATTGATCAATCCATCCTACAATATTAATGATGTTTTACCTTAAAATTATTATGCATGCATCTACTCTCTACTTCAACTGCTTAAGAAATAATTTTATGCGTAAAATAAACACTTCATTGAAATACACAAATTTTCATGAAAACGCCAAATTCGGCTCTATAAAATATACAGTTCAACACAACACATGCATAGAGGTCAAGAAACCTACAAATATATGGTTAATCCTTCTATTAAGCAACAAAGGAAAATATACATAGCTTGGATCTCTCTGCTTCTGATTCTTCAAAATATTTGCAAGTAGGAACTAGACACAAGTCTATCCTCTTCTCTGCAACTCAGAATTCTAAATGTTGAAGAGAAAAACCCCTCCTACATCTCTAAATGGTCTATTTAAAAAATTGCTACCCTATCCTGATTGATCCTACAACTGAAATAAAAACTACTACGACGCATGATGAAACGTTCCTATCTGAAACAAACTAATGGCGGTTATATCTCCATGTAGGGAGTCATGATCAACAATGATTCCCTATGCTGCTAATCATACTATGACTCAGCATGAAAATGGTTACAAAATAGGCCACAACATGTGACCAAATAATCACATTGCTGGCATGCCATGATGCTCTTGCATCATTTAAATCGTGAGAGCTTGATCTTTAGTTGATCACATCTTCTCTTTCTGTTATTATGAGTCAAGATTCTTCTTGTGTGCACTCTTCCCAGAGTCTGTTGAAAGTAATCACTTCCTTTTGTCACACATTCCTCAAATGAATGAGTCCCGTGATCCTGGGAGGCCATTCAAGGTGGTCATCACAATTTCTGCATTCTCTACTTCTTCATCCACTACTTCAAGTTATTCTTTGATTAATTGAGAGACCCTTGTAAAGTATGACGGTATGTTCTCTGCATTCTGGATATTTACATTCTTCAATTGGTTTCTCAAATTCATCTTTCGATTTATGTTCTTCCCTTCAAATATCATGGTCAAGGATTCAAACATCTCTTTAGGTGTCTTTAGGGAAGACGCTTGTGGTATAAGGTGATCCTTGATTGAATAAGGAATGATATTCTTGGCCTTGACCAAGTTCTTCTTGTGTAAGAATTTTAGCCTCATCTCCCTCTGGAACTGGAACCTCTCCACTTATGTAGGTGTCCAATTCATTTTCTTTAAGAACCAGTGAAAATGTATGCTTCCATGCTCAAAAGTTTTCAGCTTCACCAAGCTTGTCATCAAGCTGGTGTGATATATCATTTTGAAATGAGAACCTCAAATGTAAATAACAAAATATTAGATCTTAGCAATTTGAGGTGTCCGTCCTAGTTCCAAATCTTGTTGATCTAGGGTTTATCAGAGAAACCCTAATATTCAAAACTTGGAATATTTTAGATCTGATTGGATGGAAATATGTGCTCCCTAAAGGTGAGCTAAGTAGCATACTTATTTTCCCAAAACTGTGATCAGAACAACAAAATATTTAATGCCCTAGTTTTCTTCAATTTCTTCTGCATAATTAACTTATATTGTTTCTGCAATATATCTGAAATTACTGCTCCTCTATCTCTTAAAATTTGTACTACATTATCCTCATCTTTATTCTTTCCAAAACTACAGGTTTGAGCAGAGTTAGTTTCACCAATTGGGCCTTATGAGATTTTTCCCAAGGTGACTTATTTCAGGACTGTTCAGCATAGCGAACTTGTACAGACCTCCACATGTGACTGTTTCATCATAAGGGTCTGAAACTTTTACCAAATAAATTGAATTCTATTCCCTATCTAGAACAACTTGGGAAATTTCATTTGGACCTTTTTATCGTGATATATATCAATTCTCCCAAGGTGTCCTGTTTAGGAATGAATCCTAGGAGAGGTTGGAACCCTCATTTGGAGGAATCATATCTCCCATAATATAGCGAATCTGAGGCTAAAAAGTTTACACAAGGTACATCAGGAATTTATCTTCGGCCTATAAAGTTTTTGGATTCTTATCCTTCTCAAATCTTGAGATATAGAGAATATACCAAAACTACTAGTTTTAGTATTTTAGGGTTTTCTAATCCGAGGTTAAATTAGGGTTTGACTTTCCCATAGTTCTACCCAACCAAAAATGTTGATATTGGTCTCTAAATTTCAATTTTGATGAGGATATAAATCCTATGCTGGTCTCACTCAAAAATTTATTCTATGTGAAAATCCCTAATTTCGCGCAACAGTGACTAAAAATGCCCGGAATCAAATTCTGCTTCGACAGAAAGATGCGCCCTTCAATGCAAAGTTATCCTAGCCTCCTTTTTCTGATGATCTATGGAGAGAGACCCAAAAATTAAGAATCCCTACCTTTTGTAGCTGCACAGTGTCGTCTTCTCAAGTTAGCTCTAATACCATGTTAGATTTTTATCATTTAATCAATATGATCTAGGATCTTATCTAAGAGAATAACATGCACAACAATAATCACAAGAGACAAGAGACACAAAGAGTTTTCCTCGGGGAAACCATAAGGTAGAAAAACCTGCAACTTCCTTAGATATATAATGAGCACCAATGGCAAAAGCAAAACCCAAAAACACAAAGATGATCTCTGACAACTAATCTCTCTCTCACCTGTGCGATCTCCTTCTCTCTCACTCATGCACTACAGTTGAGTGAGGGTGTGTTCCAAATAGAGAGTCTCACTCTCTATTTATACTAGTTTTCCACTTGACAATTAATTACCAGGGCCAATCTCACTAGGAGATTCTAATAACCCTAGTACCCCTGAAATGTGGGGACTATTGCCTCGACTTACAATGAAGCGTTAACCTCTATGAATTTACATGACTTCATTATTTAATTATTCTCTCGATAGAAACATCAAGGTACAATGAAATACAATATAATATATACAAGTGAATACATTCCGAAGTTACAAATACATCAACAATTAGGAGAGAAGATGTATGTTTGTACTTAGTCATATCCCATTGTAGGACACTAGCGGTAGTACTATGAGATGGTGCAACAATAAGAACTAGACCAAAATGTGGCCCTTCAAACAAATGTTTTACTAAAATATCATGGTGATGGGGTTTTGGAAGAATATTTCAAGACTATGATTTCTCTAGAGAAAAATTTGAACATTTGAAAATGTATAAAGAAATTTTTTATTTCCCAACTCATGGTCAAATCTTTGTCCAAGTTCTCCCACTATAAAAGGAATCAACAAGAGGAAAGATACACATTATAATAGAATAAGCACATGATTAACAATTAAAACACGAATGAATTATGTGTGCAAGTAAATCATACCTAAGGAAACATGAAACAAAATGTCGAGCAATGAAAGAAAAAAATGGTCAAGTTAACAATTAATCTAACTAGAACAAAATTTAAAAAGGAATAAATCTCTAGAGAAAAAATATCTACAAACATAAGACTATACTACTTCATTTTCCAAAGGAAAGGAACCACAATATTGCAGTCATCTTTTTCTAATAAAAAACAACTACTGAAAATAAAACTAAAAAATATGCCACGACTAATATATATCTAGAAAAAGGTGCCATGACTAATATGTATCTAGTGTCCAAAATAAGTTGGTTGTGAGAATATTTCAAGATACATACATTATAATGATAAAAATATAGTTTGAAATATCTAATGAAAGCTACACATTTCTATAGAATACCTATTATATAGTGATTATATGACTAAGCCAAGATAGTTGAACCTTGAATAAAAAGTAATAAATATATGTAAATACACAATGTGGATTCTACTAGCCACATTATAAAACTCAACACTATTTTTTTTCTAAAGAATTGGGGTCACCTGAAATTAAGTAAACCAAGATAGATAGAACTTACAAATACAAGGAACCATTAAGTAAACATATAATAACACACAATGCAATAATTAGTGACTATGCTATTAAATTTATATCCTAGATCCCTTGTACTCAAATTTATATCCTAGATCCCTTGTACTCAATAATTGACTAGTCATTTTCTCCTTAAAATAGGGAATGGATAGGATTTTAGGCATTGAAATGGAAGAACAAATCCACCATATATGAATTATCCATTGATAATATCACCTCAAGGAATTTAGGAAACTTTAGATAATGAAGCAAGTAAAATAACGATCTCTTCTAATATATTATCATGTTACTCCACATTCATGTTGTTTGTTAGGATATTTAGACACTTGGGAGTTATTTAAGATCAACTTGTGTAATATATTCGTTAGGTAAAGTGTGTTTCTTTAGTATGCATTCGTATACATTTGTAAATATTCTAATCTGATGGTCACGATATGCTCTAGATATAAAGTGATCCGACGGTTCAACTTCTGTTAGATCATACCTACCATTGATCCGTGACTTAAAACCCAATTGGTACATGATCTCTATTTAAACAGAATGGAGGGTCCTTGGCTAGTTGATCAATTATCAAAATCTCATATGTAACTTTCTTTGTTTTTGCATAATAAATTGCTCCAAGTAGCTATTTGGCTGGGGCTGTGAACAGTTTCCCTCTCGAGGGTTTTAGCCACATGACAAACATCAGTGTGTTGATCTGTGAGCTATTTGTGTGAAGTGGTTGCTCAAGGTGTTCAGTATTTTGGGAGTACCATGTGTACCCGAACATGGTATCAGAGCGTTTATGAAGAGCCGCTTTCGGTTTTGATCAAGATCTGGAACCGGTGTTGCCGAAAATTTGAAAGCATTTCTGGTTCTAGAGTTTCTATGCATTTGTGTCCTATGGGAGCTGTTTCATTGCATCTAGAGTGTCGTTTCCACTGAGAAATAGTTTTCATTTCAGCAAAAATTGTTTCTGTTTGATCCAGAAACACCCATTTTGGAAAATCTAAAGGTATAATGTTATATTAACGAATTTGTTTAATTTTTTTTTTAATATCTCATATTTTATAAGTTTTATTATTAGATATTTATTGTTTTAGTCTCGAACTATTGCCGTCCATGGCTGCATATTCCCTTTTCCATGCACCTTGTGCAATCGCGGTGAATCAGAAACAGAAAGGGAAATTTTGTTTCTTGTCTTCTCTGCTACGTATGCTCTTTTTCATGCACCTTGTGCGATCATCACAAATCAGAAACAACAAGAAAACTTGAAAACATAGACTTTCCGGGTAAGCTAACCAAGATTGAACCCCATTGTGTGGAAAAGTTTTTTTCTTTTTGTTTTTCGATTTTTTTTATTTGCATGAAAAAAGGCAAGCACGAAGAACGAGATCGAAGATTTAAAAAAAAAAATGCCCCCTTCATCTTTACATTCTTTTACATACCTTTTAAAATTAGCTCACTTGGTCCAAAGTTACTTTATTCCTTAATAGGTCTTGAGTTCAAGTCTTATTAAGCTACTTTTTAACGCATGCAATTTCTATTTTCAAGTTACTTTATTGTGAATGTGCATCTCACTTAAATAAAATAAAATAAAAAGTGAGTCACTTAAGTCTTTTAATTTATTGCTGCACTATATAAAGTAACATTATTGTACAAAAGTGATTCACTTAAAAGCAACTTTATTGTAAAGTGATTGTCAAAGGTTGTTCTTCGGAAGAGGGGGGTTCATTTTTTAGTTGGTCAAGTTAATATCTGCCACGTCACTATTGGGGACATCTTCAACATTTTCTTTGATCAAGCATAACTTCATCATCCAGAATCGGTTTTCAGTGCCGTTTTTTTAAAAATGCATATTTTTTCGAGCTCTTTGCATCCAGAGAATTAGTTTCTATTCTTCCATCCATTATTTTATAGTATGTCCACCCCTTGTGACATTATACTGAGAAGTTATAACTATTTCTCATGGAAATCTCATATGGAGGATGTTCTACGAAATAGGGCACTTTTCAGAATAACATCAAGGAAAGAAACAAAACCCACTAATGATGATAAGAAAATTAAATGGGAAAATAAATGTGATGAAACTCGTGGATTGATTGGGATGGAAATCTCTACTGATTTGCAACTCCACATATCTGGAATTGATGACCTGATAAAGCTTGGGAAAAGTTAGAATCTGTGTTTGGTAAACACAATGAAATTCGGGGTCATCAACTTGAGAATGAGTTGATTTCCTTGAATCCAAATGATTGTTCATGCATTCAAGACTATTTATTTAAGGATAAAACTCTTAGACTCTTATGTGAAGAATGCAAGATTAAGAAAGAAGACAAACACTATATTTATCATATTCTTTCCAAACTTGGACTTGCATATTTTGTTTTTGTATCTACATTCTACTCGATGAAAGAATCCTTGACTGCAGCTATCTATCAAGAACGTAGTCTTGAATCCTTTTGTGATTCCTTAATTAGAGAGAAAGATAAGCTCATTCATCTTAGAATAATTAACAATGTAGATACATTTGGGAAATCCTTATTGTCCCAACATAAAGAAAAGTCCAAGCCTCCCAAGAAACAAAACTTTTTCAATAATAAGCCAAACAATAAGGGTCCAAAACCCTCTTAGTCAAATCCTTCTTTAAAAAATGACAAAGCATCCAAGCCAAAAGGAAAGAAGACTGAGCGTCATTACAATCTTTGTGGGAAATATAATCATGATGAATCTAAGTGTTTCAAGAAGATGGCAGCCTTGGAAGCAACAATGAAGAAGCACAACATCAGCCTAGATTCGTCTTCAGAATCTACCTCTCATGGACATGCACTTTGTGCTTCTATTTACTCTTATACTGCATCTTCTTCTTCTTCTTCAATTGAATGGCTCATTGATTCTAGAGCATCTTATCATATGGCTAAGGATCAAGCCATATTTTCTACTATGCATGAATGTAACACCAAACAACTATTTTTTGGTGATGATAGATCTCTAAGTGTTGTAGGATCTGGAATAGTTCCAGTAGAAAATGGTCATTTCAGTGATGTACTATGTGTTCCAAAAATTTCCTGCAATTTGTTATCAGTCTATCAAATTACTCATTCAGGTGAAGGTAAAACTGTGACGTTTACACCTCACCAAGTTGTAATCAACAATTTTAAAAATCCTCAAAATGTCCTTGCTACTGGAACTATTGATGATCTTACCAGGTTGTACAAATTTAACAACTTTGGGTTATCTCCTTTTCCTTTAGTTTTTGTTGCTCATAATGATAACTTGGGCAAACTTTGGCATGACCGATTTGGTCACTTAAATTATCGCTCATTACAACAACTATGTAAACACAATATGGTGACTGGTGTTCCAGTGGTATCTTGCAAGGATGGTGTTTGTTCCAGTTGTGTACTTGGAAAACATCATCGAGATAGTTTTGACAAACGTTCCTCTTGGCATGCCTCGGTTCCCTTAGAGCTTGTGCATAGTGACTTGTGTGGTCCTCTTCCATCTAGTTCCTTTTCCGGTTTCAAGTATTTCTTAACTTTCATTGATGAATACTACAGATGCACTTGGGTTTACTTACTAAAACTTAAGAGCGAAGTATTTAACATGTTCTTGGCCTACAAGGCCCTTGTTGAAAAACAATCTGGTCATCAAACTATTAAGTTAAGATCTAACAATGGAGGAGAATATGTTAACAATAGGTTCACTACTTTATGCATTGAACAAGGAATTCAACAACAACACATTGTTCCATATACACCACAACAAAATGGTGTAGCTGAATGGAAGAACCACACTTTAAAAGAAATGGCTAATTGTATGATCCAATCTAAGAGACTAAGTCTTCAATATTGGGTTGAGGCCATAAATTGTGCAAATTACATAGTTAATTGCACACCCACTAAAGTTTTACAAGGTATAACACTGGAAGAAGCATGGAGTAAAATTAAACTAGATGTAAGTCACTTCCATGTATTTGGTTGTGAAGCATGGGCTCACATTTCAGATGAAAAATGAAAATCCTTGTAGCCTAAGAGTGAAAAGTGCATATTTGTTGGATATTCTGAAGATGTAAAAGGTTATAGACTTCTTCAACCACATTCTCATGATATAATCATTAAAAGAGATGTTGAATTTGATCAAAATATCTTGGTTTGCGAGCTTAAATTGGCAGGTGTGCCATCTTTGGCCTGCGAGCCTGATTCGGCGATTGTTCCTTCTTATTCTTCTTCTTCTTCCAACTTCTTTGACAGGTTTCCAAATCTAGTTTTTGATGATGATAGTGAGGATGAAAATCCACCTCTCCCTTCTCATGTTCCTTCAATTTCACCAACACCGATACTTACTTGATGGGTCCATTCAACATGTGAAGTAGATGGTGATCTTGCCAGTGATCCTAGAGATAAACGTCAAACACATTCTCAATTTCAACGAGTGTCTTCTCTTTTGGCTCAATTTTTTGAGAATCATGATCCATAAAATTTTGTAGAAGCTTTAGGAAATCCATATTGGGATGCAACTATGGATGAAGAATATCATTCCTTAATGGCAAATGATACATGGGATCTTGTTCCTCTTCCAAAAGGAAGAAAACTTGTCAGATGTAAATGGGTCTACAGAACTAAGTATGAATCATATGGAAGTGTTGAAAGACTTAAGGCAATGTTAGTTGCCAAAGTTTTTTCCCAAGTTGAAGAGATTGACTACAATGAAACCTTTGCTCCTATCGCAAAAATGAATTCCATCCGCCTTGTTCTTTCCCTTGAAACCTTACATAACTGGGAATTCCATCAAATGGATGTCAAGTATACCTTTTTACATGGTGATTTACAAGAGGAAATTTACATGGAACAACCTCTTGGATATGTTTAGGATAACTCTAGCCTTGTCTATCTCCTTAATAAATCCTTATATGGCCTTAATCAAGCTCCTAGAGCTTTGTATGCCAAAATGGATAGATTTCTCCTTGACACTGGTTTTTTTAGATGCCATTCTGACCCCAATGTCTATACCAAGAAAGTAGGAAACCATCTCATCATACTTGTTCTTTATGTTGATGATCTTATCCTTACTGTTAGTGAACCTAGACTTATAACCCATGTGAAATCCAGTCTTAAGAAAAATTTTGAAATGTTAGACTTAGGACATTTGCATTATTTTCTTGGTTTCCAAGTATTGCAAACCAAATAAGGAATCTTTATTTCCCATTCTAAATATGCTTGTCACCTTCTTCATCGCTTTCACATGGAAGATTGTAAGCTAGCCCCTTCTCCCTTCCAGTCTGGAGTCAAAATTTCTACCACTTGTACTTCCCTTGAAGTAGATGCCACCTTGTATCGTCACCTTGTTGGTAGTTTCTTATATTTGAATCATTCTTGTCCTAACCTTTCCTTTTACATTGGTCGTGTTGCCCATTATATGCAAACACTCCATGAAAGTCATTGGAAAGTAGCAAAAAGAATACTTTGATGTATTCGAGGTACAATTTAGTTTGGGATTCATTATAGTATAGGGGGGAACCTTTGTTGGTTGGTTTCATTGATTCATATTGGGTCGATGATCCTGATGATCGAAAAATTCTACTGTAGGTTATGTTTTCGGTCTGGTATTTGGACCCGTCACTTGGGCTTGTAAGAAACAACAAGCTCTTTCTTTTTCTTCAGCAGAAGCAGAATATCGAGATGTAGTTAATGCTAGTTAGGAAGCTTTATGGCTTCAATAGATCGTTTCAGATTTTGGATTTGAGCAGCAGCAGCCTACTCCACTTTGGTGTGACAATCAAAGTGCGATAAAGCTTGCCAAAGATCCAATTCTACATCAACACAGCAAAAACATTGAGCTACACATGCACTTCATCAAAAATCTTGTTCATGATCGTGTTATTGAAATGCTCTATTTCCATAAAGATGATCAAGTTGTAGACATCTTCACCAAGTCTCTTACAGAAGTGAAGTTTTCTAAACTTCAATCTATGTTAGGAATTCAGGAATGTGTCCTTAAGGGGGGATAGGCTCTAATTCCTCCTTCCTTCTCCTAATAGTTTCACTTTTGTAAATCCTTCAATCCTATCCCAAGTTGTTCTTAAGGGGGGATGTTAGGATATTTATACACTTAGGATTTAGTTAAGATCAACTTGTGTAATATATCTGTTAGGTAAAGTGTGTTTCTTTAGTATGAATTATTATGCATTTGTAAATATGCTAATCGGACGGTCATGATATGCTCTATACATAAAGTGATATGAAGGTTCAACTTCTCTTAGATCATACCTACCATTGATCTATGTATTAACACCCGATTGGTCCATGATATCTATTTAAAGAGCATGGAGGGTCCTTGGCTAGTTGATTTATTATGAGAAGCTCATATGTAACTTTCTTTCTTTTTGCATAATAAATTGCTCCAAGTAGCTATTTGGCTCGGGCCATGGACTGTTTCCCTCTCGAGGGTTTTAACCACATGACAAACATCGGTGTGTTGATATGTGATCTATTTGTGTGAACCGGTTTCTCAAGGTGTTCGGTATTTTGGGAATAGCTTGTGTACCCGAACATTGTTCAATTAGAGATCAGTTGGGAATCTAAGTGCAAGTTTATTTTCAAGTTACAATCCCTATGGAATTTATAGAAATTAGGGATCAATTAGAAACACAGTTAAAAACCAAAATTCTTCTTCAAATGAATATCCCACAAGAATGGAGTTGAAAATTCTACTTCTAGGTACATATGCCCATGAAACTCAAAAATTGAAGAGAACTCACAATGAAGATCTTTAAATTGTTATTCAAAGCCTACTCAATAAGGAGTGTGAAATGTCCATCTATTAAAATATAAATCATAGGGTTAGAACTATATTATCACATAATATAGTTTAATCTAATACAAACCTCATCCAGAAGGATTATATTATCAGGTAATATATTATAATCCAATACAAACCTTCTCAAAATAAATAATAAAGAGGGCACCTTTTTATTTTCTTTTTAATCTATTAAATCTGAGGAATTGTTCAACTATATTCACCCTCTCTTAGATTTAAATATTATTCCATTCTTCATTGATTATACCTCTCATTGATCACACATTCAGTCACTTTTATTTGCATTATCGATATTGTCAACCTTGATCAAATTGTCAATATGATGACATAGGCTCTTGTAGGTGCCCCAATTTTTCTCGAGTTTTTCCATAATTTTGATATAAACCATACCTATGGATGACTACACAATGACTAATTATGAATTATCAAGTTGTATTTTCCTTCACCTTTGACACTCTTTGTAACTCAGGTATCTGTCTATTTAAATAACTAGTTTCCATATGATTTTCAAAGATTTGTTGTTTTATATTTTGAATTAACAATTTGGGAACCATTTGACATGGATTTTTCCTTAAGAAGGTGAGGGTTCTAATTGGGATAGTCATTCAGACTTCCATTCGCATCTGTGCAGTCATTCGAACAATCAAACTTACCATGAATATCGTTAGTTTGCATACTTGGAAGAATTTATGGCGTGATCGGGAACGTGGGTTATAATACCTAACCACGTCACATGGATCACAATCTTGCTGGTAAAGATTTTCATCCCTATACCTTCCAAGTATAAAGGGATTTTCTTCCTCAAATGAAGGAATTTGGTTATGAATGATCGGTTAAAACACATATTTTGTTTCAGATCATAATGAGAGTGTTTCTAGACATTAAGATAGTCTATTTTTAGAGCGGTCAACCATTAAAAGGGTCAACCCTCTCTCTATGTTTTCCAAAACGTTATATAAATGGGAACTGAGCTACGTTAAATGATAGTATGTTGTAAAAACCCTGAATTATAATAATATTGATGTACTTCTATGTTCTTGTGTCGATTACTTTCTTAGTCATGTGATCAGTGACTGGATAGTTCGTAGAAGTTAACCACTGCTTCCTAGGAAGGACCCCTCAGTGACAAGTGTGTTTTTTGTTGTTTATATCATGTTCTTGTTTTTTGTGTTTCATATCACTGTTCAGATAAGTATCCGTACTGTTCTTCATATTATCTTTTGTACAAAATTCTCTGTAAGTATAAATGTTGATTTCTTTATTTGAATCCTTGTTCATAATATGACTTCTTTTTTTTGTTAAGAAAAATTCATCTTTGTGATTAACATTAAAGCATTCTTGTATATATGTAAATGAGATCTCATAGCATTTATTTCATGTATAGCAATAGTTACTTTTAATTCATTAGGTTTTACATTTGCAACATTTTTCCTTAGCAAGTGTGTGGGTTTAGGAATAGTGCAGGTTGCTTATCTAAGTAATCCTCCCATTATTTTCAGAAGTAATTAAATCATTTGTATTTGGAACACTCTGTATGAAAATAGAGAATCAAACTATGCTCTTAATAGTTTATCTTTCTTGGTAAAGAAATTTCGAATGGTCGTGGTTAGTGATAAATATTTGTGCATAGGTGTTTAGTTGTTAAGTAGATTGTTTCAGTTTTCTATTCCATAAATTTACTTTCTTTATATGGAAACGTATTATTCCTGTCTTGTTGTTAAATGCTAAACAAATCGATTTGTTTGCAACTTTGAGCTCTTTGTTTTAGTGGAATTGAATGCAATAGTATAGTCCTTTGGCATAGTCATTGTGATTAAATAGAGTCATTAGAAATAGATCTGAAATGTCCTTTATGCTAAAGAATTCCTTCAAAAAAATAGCATAGTGTTCCTTTTTGTTATTAGATAATTTATAGTTAAAATAGTTCATAGTAATTTTCATTCCTTGTTATGATGAAATTAGAAATAGGAAGTTAGAATCGAATTTCATTTGCTTCTGTAGTTAATTGTCTTTTGCAACTTTGTTAATTTACAATTCTAGATAATGTAGATATGTTTCAAAAATCATAGATAATATTTTCTTAATATGTAGAAACGTTAATGATGGTTTATGAAGTTTAAGTTTTCTTGCAACTTGTTTATTTTCAACTTTCATGTCATTTTGGAAATTGAAATAGAATTACATCCATTGATAATACCAACCATTCTTTCAGGCCACTTTGACTATGTTCCTCGTACAAAACCTCACAGAGAATAGGGTTGATTGATTGATCTTTAGTTTGATATAGTTTGCAATGGTTATTTTACATTGTTAGAATTTTGATAGATTAGATTTACTACAGTTCATTAGAGATTAGGATTGGAAGAAAGTAGTTAGTTTCTCAAGAAACATTTCCAAATAGAATAGAAGTAATTCTTTATTGCTTAGAATACAATTTTCCTTCTCATTTCCTATTCTAGTTTGTAAGATTGTTTGACAAATGATAGATTATCCTTCTCATTTGATTCAATTTTCCACTTTGAATAAAATTTTGCTTTCCACCATTTGATGCACTTTCCAAGTTTAGTTTCAAATAGTTTCCTTCCATTTTATCATTATATAGGATCTGCATGAAAAAACCATAGAATCTCTTCAACCTTGGCATATATTTTGCTGCAACTCCAAGTATACAAAACCCGAGCAATAAATAGAAAATTGGGTAAAATCATAGACAAAAATTATACCAACATTTTGGCCCTATTATCTAAGAGTTGTTTTCTAAGGTAGGAGATAGGTATATTTACCTAATGAAACTTAGTGTTACGATGGTGGTGGGGGAGCGATAAGATGATAGGTAAGAAATTGTGCATCTCTTATAATAGGTTCCCCAAAAACCCAACAGTAGTAGTAGTGCGACAAGTTTATGCTTTAGTTTTTTTTAGTTTTGATTTCATGAATAGACCTAGAGACTCAACAGGTAGATATATTAGAACCAAATCACAAAAAACCACCAAAATTCCTACTAACCTCTACAAGGGGAATGCCACGTTGTACACTAACTCAGTAGAGAGGTATCAAAAAATACACATAGGGATTATTTCTACACGGAAGGATAAATAAGCTCTTTTTGGAAATCATTCGGGGGGAACCATAGAAAAATATGATAAAATAGAGAATAGAGATTCCTTGTCTAGAGATCCTCAAGACCACATTCAGATTGAACCTAATCTGGAAGAATCTCTAAAGGATAGAGAAGAAAAACCATCGAAACCTCTTAATCCTCCATTAGTTTCAATACCTAACGATACAACCTTTTCTTTATTAGGATATCCAAACTTCATAGACATTATCGATGATGAACAGGTAAGTGCAATCTTTGGAAACTCTACAAATATAGTTGTTTCATAGATAAAAAAATCAACTGTATGACCTACAACTCTATTAGAACTTGACTATCACGTGGCTGGCAAATTCTCTCGTCGGAGGAATATTTCCCCTAAAAAAAGAGTGTTGGGACACCTCATTGTCACTAAGAAGGGAACCACCTAGGTATACTCTCTTTAGAAATATACGTGGAGAGATGGGGAGAAAATGAAGACAATGATGAGGTCAGACATGATGAGAAATAGGAGGAAGTAGGAAATCAAACTGAAATCACTTTTATATTTCCTATTTTAGATATTGCACAAAATGTGAATATGAAAAAAATCCCTCCCTCTTCACTACCTACCTTTTATGGGAAAAATAGCGAGGATCCAAATACATTCTTATTCGAATTTGACATTTTTTGTAGAATCTATAACTACTTGCAAGATTCTAAAAAATTAAAGTGTTTCCCTTCCACACTAAAGGATTCTGCTTTCAAATGGTTTATGGGATTAGCAGAATATAGCATCAGAAATTGGGAAGATATGAAAACCACATTTCTTCAAAAATACCAATATTATCGCAATCCCAAGGACTCTTGAAACGACATCTTCAAGATACAACAACTTGAATACGATAGCCTAGAGTATTATCTCAAAAGGTTCACCTATGTGTTACACAAATCAAAATAAAATTACCTTGGAGAGGATGCAGTAAGGACTCTCTTTCTTAAGGGAATCTCAAAATAATTTTTAGAAACTCTTAATATCATGGCATCTGGAGATGTCTCTCATAAAAAATTTGTAGAAGTATGTGAAATGTGCAAAAATTACTCTAGAAGCAGGGGAAAAATCGGGAAAAATATTCAAGAATTTTATAGTAGAAATCCAAAAGGGAGTACTTATCATGGAATCATGAGGATAGAATTGGGATACCTAATAGAGAAATTCAAGACAAACATTTTAGGGATGATAGGTTCTCAATTAAAAACATTACAAGCAATAAAGAAATAAGAGGAAGAAATTATGAAATTGAGAATTTTCTGTCAAAAACATAGAACAAAGCATCCCCTACAGGAATGCCCATTGGATAGTGTTTCAATATGCCACATTTGTACAGAGGATCATACAACCAAAAAATGTCCATCATTTACTGTATTACAATCTGTATATAAAAGTGGGGACATTGGTGAAAAATATAGGAGGCCTTGGCAGCCTAGAGACCAACTTTCATATCAGGATCCATCACCACAGCTTCCACCCTATTACCACCCTTACCAACCTGACCTCAATAATGGAACATTTCAAGCTAAAAAAACTAGTCACCTCAGTATCCTCCTCAATATTCTCAACAACAGTAGTGGCCATAGGGATGGAGGGGACACACATATTCTTAGTCACCACTTACTCATATGCCTAACTACCATTACCTTCAACATCTACCTAATATACAACAACTCTTTCCTGGTTATGTGCCTCCTCCACTACCTCTTATTACACAACAACTTGACCAATTTTAGAATGCAAATCCCCCAAGACCTACCCTATTACCTGCAAAAATGGTACCAAAACTGAACAATAAACCAACTCAATCCCTCAAAATTATTGAGTTGCAAACTCTTCCACCATATGTCATTTCGTTTGTACTTGTTCACGAAATTCAATTACTATATGGAAGAGTTATGAATGATAAAACCAAATCATCAGTTGTCATTCATGAAGAGAGTGAAGAAGGAGACATACCCAATGAAACCATGAATGAAACTATTCTAAAATATGGGGTTATTCCAAAAATATAAACACATACCCATCTTCACAAAAAGTGAATCAAGAAGAAAAAGTACCTCCATATCCGGAGCATCTAGCAATACATAAACCTGCAATTCACCCCAAGTATGACATTATCAATGAATTGAAAAGTATTTGTGTCAAAAAAAATTTATTACATGCCATCAAAGACATACCAATTTATAGTAAAGTGATAAAGGAACTTTGTATCAAAAGTCCAGGAAATAAACAAAAATATCCCCCGACAATTCATGTCATAGGTGATATATCTGAGTATATAGAAGATAAACCTAGAATTGTAAAGTACGCGAATCCAGGAAATCATGTGGTAACTTTTATTTTCAATAATAGTGCTATAGGAAACACACTTATCGGTATAAAGGGATACTATCAACATTATTACCACTACAGTTTTAGAAACATCGTAGTTTGAACAATTTCTTCTCCCTACCCCAACAGTGCTAGAACTAGCAAACCGCACCACTATAAATCCTGCCGGAATTCTAGATGATATCATTGTATTAGTGGCTTCATGGGAGTATCCCATCGACTTAATGGTCATAAAATCAAAGGATCCTTCCAAAGGAAACCATATTATCTTTGGAATACCATGGTTAGCCATTTCCAATGCGTTTATAGGCTGTAGGGATAGAGAGATGACCATTTCTAATGGATTGTGCATGAAGAAACTTGTTCTTTACCCACCAACTCAACAATTGACTAAAAACTTATGGTGGTTGGATTTTCCTTTTGGGGATGAAAATTGTGAATATCTTAAACTCCCCAATGACTACTCATGGGCACTCTAAGAATAGACTATTGAAAATGTGTTGAATCAATTTGTTTCTTCAACAACATGTATAGATTTCCCTAAATATTTTCCCCAATTTGATCATATTTTTGGAGATGAAATTGAAGAGAATTTGGACCTCTCTATATTTATAGATACATCCCATGTCTTTGCAATATAATAACATATAGATTCCTATACTATACCATGTGATCTCAGTCCCAAAAAATTTCTACATATAAATGTAGGATTAAATGAAAACCAACAAGAGCAATTGCTCAAAGTTCTTAAAAGTCAAACCAGAGTGTTTTCATGGGAATACACTAATATGAAGGGTATACACCCCGATACTTGTATTCATCATATTTACACAGATGCGAACATATTACTTGTAAGGAAACCTTACAGGAGGATGAATCGAGCACTGAAAGACATAGTTAAAGAAGAATTACAAAAACATCTCAATGCTAGTTTAATTTTCCCAATTTTCGATAGTAAATGGGAATCTCCTCTAGTTGTAGTTCCAAATAAAGTCACAAGGAAATGGTGTATTTGTGTTGACTTTCGATATTTTAACAAGCCTACTCTTAAGTATTATTTCCCTTTACCATTCATTAACGAGGTGATAGATACTCTATCTGGAAAACAATACTTTTATTTCCATCATGTTTATAGTGGATACAACCAAATCCTGATAGCACCTGGGGATCAAGAAAATACCACTTTTACTTGCCCATGGGGAACATATTCCTATAGGGTTTTTCCATTTGGTATGTGTAATGCACCTGCTACCTCCCAGCGTGTAGTCTTATGAATCTGTGTTGACCTTATACATGATTGCGTAGAAGTATACATGGATGATTTCAAAGTATATGGTAATACCTTTCAAGAGGCCCTTGATAACCTTCAAAAATTTCTTATCTGATTTCAAGAAACAAACTTATCCCTTAGTCGCGAGAAGTGTAAGATGTTATTAACTGAGTGCATAGTCTTGGGACATCATCTCTCTTCTCAAGGGATGAAGGTGAATCCTTCCAAGATAGAATTAATTGTCAATATCCCTTCTCCAAAAACTTAGAAGGAGGTGAGAATATTTCTTGGCCATGCAGGACTATACACGCTTTATACTAAAACTTCATGAATGTAACTACACCTATTTTCAAATTGCATTAGAGGAAATTTAAATTTAAAATGGGCCTTCCAAAAATAATACAAATTCCATGTCATCATGTATTAGCCAATCAAAATTCTTAGTAAGTCAAAAAGGGAGCACCTCAAAAACAAATTTTTAATATAAATTTGGGGATAAATATCATAAAAAACTACTTATTTTGTTCGTATTTTTGACATATCACGATGTTTTTTTACTCAAATTTTGATCGGGAGAACTCGTTGTATGTGGAATTAAACTCCGCATCCAACGAGTACCCACTCGGCATGCTTTTGATGAGCTCCGCTACCCCAAAAATAAGAAATACCTGAAAAAATGTGATGATGATGTCATCATCACATTTTTCAAGTATTTCTTGATTTTGGGGTAGCAGGGTCCATCAAAAGTATGCCGAGTGGGTACTCGTTGGATGCAGAATTTAATTCCACATCCAAAGAGCTCTCCCAATTGAAATTTGAGTAAAAACATAGGGAGATTTGTCGAAAATATGAACAAAAAAGTAGTTTTCTCTTTTCTTCCTCCAAAATTAATAAATATTATTTTATTATTTTAACTATTATTTTATTAATTTTCCTTAGGAGGCCCATTTTGAGTTGAAATTTCCTATAATGCTTATAAAAAATGCAGACTTCCAGTGGAACCAATACTTAGGGGCAGGGATTATTTTAAGGAACCATACTTATTTAAAAGTGTATAAATGTTGGCGAATATTACCAATTCTTAAAATGCCAACTATAAAATGATTGGCGATATTTTTCAAAAAATATTTTAATTTCCAAGGATTTTATATCATTTATATAATAATTTGGCAATTTTTAGGGTGAAAAAAATTTACCCCATCAAAATTGGGTGAAACAGGGCTTCAAAAAATGCAAAATGACGAATCTTTTTTGGGAGAAAAACATGGAAAAATAGTCCACTAGGCTAAATTTTTCCCCTAAAATTATCCTTGCTTAGGGGTCCCAATTGGGCCCTTCCTTTTCACATATCCACCACTGCTTCTGATATGGACATAGTAGGGGTCCTAGGTCAACAGGAAGACAAATCATCATATGCCATTTACTTTTTTATCAAGAATTTGACTCTTGTTGAGTTAAATTACACCGTTACTGAGAAAGAATTTTTGGCAGTAGTCTATGCCATCAATAAATTTTTTCACTACAACAGAAGCTACAAAGGTTTTGTACACATGGATCACTCTACTATTATATTTCTAATGAACAATCCAATCACCAACGGAAGAGTAACCCCGTTGGATTCTTTTGTTACAAGAATTCAATATCACTGTCATCGATCATCCTGGTCGAGAAATTTGGTTGCATATTTTCTCTCTCGTATCCAAAATGATTACGGTGCTAGTCCCATTGATGATAGTTTTCCTAATGAAAATCTGGTTTTTGTGTCTGTTCAAACCCCTTGGTTTGGAAACATAGCTAACTATTTAGCAACTAGGAAGTTACCAAACCATATAGATCCACATGAGACACGTCAAGTTGTGATCCATAGTTCCAACTACTCTTGGGTATAAAATGACCTTTTTCATATTGGCCAAGATCTTATCATTATATGATGTGCGCGAGAGGATGAGATGACATAAATCCTCCGTGCATGCCATGATGGGCCGTGTGGTGGGAATTTTTCCGACAAATGAACATCATACAAAGTGTTGCACTCTAGATATTACTAGTCAAGCATTTTCAAAGATGTAGCTAAGTATGTCAAAGGATGTGACATTTTGCAAAGAATGGGTCGACCTATGTTAGCTGATGAGATGTTGTTACAACCTAATGTTATGATTGATCCTTTTGAAAAATGGGATTTTGATTTTGTAGGTCCAATCTCCCCTGTGTCTTGCAAAAAGAAGTATATCTTAGTTTGCACATACTACATCACTAAATGAGTGGAAGGTAAAGCCTTATTATGAGCCACAGAGAAATATGTGGTCAATTTTATGTATGAGGAGATATTTACCCAATTTGGTGTACCTAGGGAGATTATCATTGATCAAGGATCTCGGTTTACCTCCAAGTTAATGAAGGAACTTACCGAAACGTATGGGATCCAACATGGTAAATATTGGCCATATCACCCACAAGCCAATGGCGAGGTAGAATCCACAAATAAGGTATTCGAAGCCATCGTGACCAATACTATCCAGTTACATCACAATTATTGGGTGGATATATTTCCAAAATCCTTATGGGATTACCGAATAACATGGAGGAATACTACCAGACACACACCTTGTGAACTTGTTTATGGAAAACAAGTTATTCTACCCATTGAATTTCTAGTAAAAACCTTTCGTATGGATGCACAATTAGGGATGGATCTAGAAGAACCACACAAACAATGAATTCTACAAATCAACGAATTAGACGAAATAAGACAATATGCAATTCAACAAACAATATTAGTGAAAAATCAGCGTAAGAAGTGGAATGAAAAATTCATCAAACAAAAAAAATTCAAGACTGGGGACTGGGAACTGTTATTTCACTCAAGGTATAAAAATTTTAAAGGAAAATTGGCCACCCGTTGGATGGGTACATATGAGATAGTCACATATTTTTACAATGGATGTGTAGAAAGCAAAATAGTTGATGATTCACAAGTTTCTTTTGTTGTAATTGGACATAGGTTGAGACTCTATCACAAACTGATATCTAAAAAATACTTTTTGCAAGATGTATCATAGCAAGAGGCGATGGAGCTGGTTGAAAAGGAAGTCTCTTCTTCCTCTCCTAGTTCATGATCTATTTTTGGATTATCTTCATTTGTATATATGTAAATAATTTTCTTTTTCTTTGAATAAATAGGAATGACTCTTGACAATTAGTTTGCATTTATGATCGCATGAAATTTACTTATATGATCAACTCATAAGGCCTCAGCAACTGAAAAAGGGAAATTTTCTAAAAATGTATTACTTATCCTAAATTATGTCCCCTCGATTATTTTATGTTTGCAGCAAAAAGTGAAATTTCAAAGTAAAATTCTTTCTATTACTTTAACCACTTATCTCCTATGATTGTTTTTGTTTGTGTCTATTTTTATTCTCTTCTTAGTAATCTTTTAAGATATTTATTAGTGATTCTTTTTTTTCTAATGAGGTTGATAAGTAGAAAAAAATTCCTCTATCTGAATCCTAGAGAATCTCAATACATTTTGACTTACCTATCAAGTTAGTGAGTAGAGAAATATTTCCTGAATAGTAACGAGAGGGAACTTCAGGATGTTATTGTTGAAAAAAACCATTGTAATCATTTGGAAAATAAAACTTGGACTATATGGGTCTTCTTACTATTATCCTTTGGCTCCATCCACTTCACACTAATACAAGCAAACCTATGTATCTTTCATTCAGCAAGCTTCTCTTGCAATGCCTACTTGGTTCTATGTTTAAAAAAATTTGTTTTCCTCTAACCCATATACCATCCCATTCTGTAACAAAGTTTTCAAAGATGCTCCCCCATCCACTCACTTATAGGAAATATATTGCTAAAAATCAAAAGAGAGTGGAAATATGGGACACGAGCCTCTGATGAAAAAAGGATTTAAGAGGCTAACCCATCATGGAACTAAACAAGCTCACTTGAGATGAGTATTGGCATGTGGTATGACTAGGTAAACTCGATGGGGTACTGAAGAGGCTTGAAAAATAGAGGGGACTCTACCCCAGGATGAAAACTTATTGGAAATTGGGTAAAATCTGTTAATGACTCTGTTATATGTTAGAATTGTTGTGGGTCTAATTGAAGAAAAATACGTATGGTTGAATTTAATGAAATGAACTCCATCATTTTTCCATGGGAGAATAGTATCAATATTATCTTAATATCAATTTACTAACCTCCATTTGATTAAAGATATATTATCTTTCCAGGTGGCTCCATACATTTAACATTTCCAGGAATCTAAATGTGAAATTCGGTTGGATTTCTTTATGAACTATGATTCTTGTGCACTAGGGAGACCTGACTGAGTCTATATGGATGTCATTCACAAGGATATATAATTAAGTTGACATACTCTCATAATTGACATAAACATCACTGTAATTTTATCTGAAAGTTTATGATAGTAAAGAGGCATAAGAATTTATTTTTCATGAATAAACATAACTAAGAAACATTTCTATTTTTCTCTTACTTGTGAAGTAATTATAAATTTAATCTATTGCTATCCTAAAATATATTATGGACTGATTTGTTGTCATGGGAAGAGCATAAGTGACCAATGAATGTATTAAAGTCTATTTCTAGCATGTGGTTCATGTTGAATAAAAAGGGGAGAAGATTGAAGCAGCTCATTGGCTAGGATGTTTTGAGAGGAACAAGGTGTCTGATAACTCAACAATTTTTATGCCCATCTACTAAATCACTCTTCAAATATATATTTTGAAGCACAACTGACAGCAATCACTTCTTCACTCTAGCTTCTCCATTGTAGATGCATTGTTGTTTTAACTTTTGAGCATTCATAGAAGCAACAACTTCATCCTTATAATCATGAAGAATATTTTATCAGTGGTCTTAGAAATATTCTGTACAATCAGAGTTTAGATGATTATAAATAAATAAAACACATCATGTTAGATGTCAAAAGGCCTATTGAAAGAAGGGTCAAAAGAGGTGTTGAATGAAGGGTATGAACGAAGTTGTGATCCTGTAATAACACTAATGGATATGTTGAGATGCTTTTTCTTAAAATTCAATTATAGAATGATGAATCTGATGAGTAATCATATGGGAAAATTGTTTCAAACCTAAATTTCAACTTCTATAATTATTATCATGCTCTATTTATATCAATTTCACAAGAAATCATTCAAAGATGATCTTGATGACTATAAGTGCACTTCTCAGGCTCCTAAAAATACAGTTCATCTTGTTTCATTTTGTCTATGGGTTTATCCCTTATACACTAAATATAATTGTTTCAACTTTGTATTTTTTTATTATAAAAAATGGTCATTATGATTTTGAATGGGTTTATATCCTTGTGATTCCCACAATACCAATTTCTTTTCTTCAATCTACCAAAATTTTACAAGTTTGGACACTGATTGTATAAATAATGCAACAATACAGTTAAATTTTTCATATATGAGGTCATTGAAGGTTATTGAATTAATTCTTGTACTAGATCGACAACAATAATGATTTAAGCATGTCATATTTCGAGTCCAACACGATTTTTTTTATCAATTAAATGACCCTTCTGAAATACAACTCATGCTCTCTGGCCCTATAAATCTACCTTTTCTTCACTAATTTCTCAAATCTCATTCCATTCAAGTCACATCCTCTTTTTCCTTCATCATCATGCCTACCCTCCATGAACCCAAGGCATACCAAGACCTAGATCAAAATTCTGAGTTTCGGGCATGTCATGAACTCTTACTTCATGCGGGTTGGGGGCCTTTTATTCACTCATTACAAGGACACGATGATATAATTTTCCTATTGTTTTACAATGGATTTGATGGCAATATTTCTAGGGTCGGATCCCTCATTTTCCCAATGATAAAGGAATCGATTGCATTGGCCACGAAGCTCCCTCGAAATGGCATTCGATGGAACAAATGTCTCTTCCTACCTCATTATACTTTCTATTTTTCCTTCAAGGATGAGTATCAATATGTTGCAGTCACTAAAGGATTTCATCGAGAATGGATCAAGGAGTAATACTTGGATCTCGTAGTCATCATCATTCTCCTTGTCACTTGTGAGGGTATATTCATTGTTTTCAAATCCTGTCATCTTTGTTTGCTATCTCAATTTGTTCTCAATAAAACTACCAATTTTATATTCTATTTTGTACAAAGATTCAAGAAAATGTCGTCCCAGGTTAGGAAGAACATTGTTAATCCCTCTGGAAGTCTGTATCATCATGTCCTCATCAAATTGAAAATTGTTCATCAATTGAAAGAGATCGGGCATACTTGAGAGAATTTTGTGTATGAGGTATTAAATCCCCATCTGGTCAAAAATCCCACTCCAAAATCCTTTATCTCTCATAAACGACTTCGTCCCCAAAACCCTAATTTTGAAAAAAGTCAAAACTCTAGTCGTGTAAAGAAAAATTCTAAATCTTTGAAATCTGACAAAGTTGAGAAGCAACATAGTAGATCTTTCTCATGTGAACCTATCCCTAAGGAACCTATGAATAAACCCATACCATTCTCTTGGGTACCTACCAAATGAAGGAGAGCTAATCACCATGAATCCTCTATTCAATCAACCCTCCTAGAGAATTCTATCTCAAATTCTAACAAGTTCTCTCCTAATGAATCTATTCCTGAGTTGGATGATGTTTCTACTAAACTACCTAAATTTCATGCTTCTGATCTTACTCATATGTTTACTTTGGCCCGGGTTGATGATAAGGAAAATGTCCCTATTGTATCTGAAACACCCTCAGTCAACTTGGGATCTCATAAATATCTTGAAAAACCTATAGGACCTTCCACTCCAAATATCAAAACGGCTGTGGGAAGTTTGAAAAAATATGTTGCTCGGTTGATAGTGCAAAACTAGAAATAAGTTGATTTGATCAATCATATTTTTCAAGAAAATATGAAATTACGGATTTAGATGCAAAATGTCAAGGGTGCTAATGAGTGTTGCAACTAGAAATCTCATATTGCTTATCAGCCTTCAGGAGAATTTCACATTGCCTTTCAACCTCCCAGCAAGCCTGGCTTGAGTCACCTTGGTTACTTTTTTCCCATACCTAGAAGGGACGACGCCCTCATGTTTTCTAAACAGAGCGTCAGTGGCGCCTATCTCAGTTGACCCATAAGCATCATTGTCTCCTTTCTTTGGCAAAAACCCTAGATCGGTGCCTTGGTTAGTTTTGCTAAGAGCCTCATTGGTCAGAAAATGAGAAAAAATAAGTTTCTGGAAGCTTCCATGCGGAAGCCTCCATGGGGTTAGTTCCTATATTCTTGGGAGATGTGGAATTCACCTCCCTCACCTATAGGGATCTCATTCTATCCTTTTTCCAAGTCATCTCTTGAGTTCTAGGCCTATAAATGAAGACTTCATGTTGAGAAGTGGAGGAGACCAAAAAAATCACCCTTATGCTATTAGTTTGAAGTCTGAATCAGAGGAAAAGTAGAGTTAGTTTATGGTTGGAGAGGTCTTCATAGCTATCAGAGGATTGTAGACATTATTGTTGAGATCAAAGCCATAAACATCAAGGCTTTTGGTTGTACTTCTTTCTCATCCATAATTAATACAAAGACATTTCCCTTTCCTATATCTGATGCATTGATTTTAATCAGATATTATTGGATTCCTTGATCACTAATATGAATAGTCAATATATCATGATGCTTTCATCTCGTTTGCTTGTCTTTTGATTTGTCTTACAGGTACTGATCTGTTGGAAGAACTTTTTGGAGAAAAGACCAAACCATACAAGGTTGAGGTATATTGTATTTCATGCTAGTTAATTTGATCATTTAAGGAAAGGATATGTTGCTATGTCTTTTTGTTCTTTATTTGTGATTTACTTTACATAGGAACAAGCAGTGTCTGCACTGATTGAGAATTGCTAACAACAAAATTGGAGAATTTGTTGGGGACACTTAATCTAGTCAGATATGGGGAAGATCTAGTCAGATCTGGTGCTGATCCAGACAGATCTACAAACTTCGTTAATCATTCGATCTATGAAGGTTGTTCTCTCTCCCTACAGTTTTTTCAGTTAGAAAGGTAAGCCATCTATCTTATCTTTTTGAGTTTTCCTCCTTTCTAAGTAGCGTTTACCTTGTTCAGACCAATTCAGTATTTTCTGGTTCCTCCTGCATGCTTTTAATTTTTTTGGTATATTGTTCGAGACGTGCCTTTCTCTTTGGCTGATAGAGCATCGATCCCTCCTAGGGTTCCTTTTCCCTCTTTGCTTAGAGCGTCAAAAATGCCCTATTCCTCAACTGACAAAGCACCAATGGCACCTATGTGCAGAAATCTAAAAGCGTCGATTCATCCTAGGACGCCCTGGTGCAGTGCTCTTCAACGCGCAGAGGAAGGCCTTCAAACTGCCTATTTAAGAAATTTTTGTTCAAATTTTTAAGTTGCCCTGTTCTATGAATATTTTTAGTGTGGTTTTCTTGTGTTTTTACTATCTGAGATTGATGGCTTTTGTGAGTTTGATTCTCTGTTTGAGCTCAGATCCAAAAATTTCATTTTCTTCATTGTTATAAATGAAAGTGGAAACATAGTTTAGTTTTGTTGTTTTAGTAAAGTATGTGAAATGTTTTCTTTTTAAAAGAAATCCTATAGCCTCTTCCTAAAAGATTAGTTCCTTGTTTAAAACTGCTTTGTGTGCCTCATATTTTCTAGAAAAATATAAAAAGAATCATATTATTTTCCTCTTGTTTATTCTTGCGAAAATTTTCATTTCTATTTGCATGTGTAATTTAGTAAAATAGGTCTTTTTGACATTGTAGCAAAAGTTAGTTTTGCATGCACGTTAGAGGGTTAGTTTTATTTCTTGCATTTTAAGAACTTTAGACTGCTTGCTTGAAAGAGTTTTTTGTGTTTGAAAGAAATTTCTTTGAATTATTTATTGGATCTTGTTTTTATTGTTAAAAATAGCTTTCTTTTAGTATAGTGTTTAAAAGAAAAGAAAAATGTTTCTTCCTTACCCTAGTTAGTTCTCATCAAAGTCAAAAAGTGCATTTACATTTAGATAAATTTTCATTATTGGAGATAACACCTCACAAACATTCACCTAATCATCCAAATAAAATTAACTGTATATTTTTGTCTAAAATTGTATAGAAATTTTAGTGATAGGTTAGTGACGTGTTCGGGTGTCATAAAATGTAGGAACTGTTGCTATTTTTCCACACTACAACTGGGGACTTGCATGGTTATTCCATGTACCGTCGATATATTGAATGGCTTTCACATACCCTCAAGGTATATAGAAATGTACTTCATGTACTTGATTGTATATCATAAGGCCCCTTGCGAATGGTTGTGCATTAGTCAGCAGCACTACCGACTTGAGCTCCCATGTACCTTGCGTATATCGGGAGACCCCACTAGAATACCCTGACCATCTAAGAAAAATGCTTTGGTCGTCTTTTGAGGACCAATACACCAAAAAAAACATTCAGGGAGATTACTATGCACGTACCCCTGAGGTATATCGCGAGTTGCACCTACTTGACAATCCTAGTAAGAGACCGACTATTCCAAACCCATCCTATCACTTAAGTCTGCTTGTGACCTTTAGCTCTGCATAGGTTTTGTTTGTGTTCTTTTCTCCCTTTTTGACCTAGATTAGATAACTTCGTCCACCACCATGGTTGAGCAACTTGTGAGACTTCATTCTCATAGATTGCAAGGCTTACCTCCGGACTCTCCTCCTACCATGGAAGGATAAGAAGGGGTAACCATGGAAAAACCAACTTCTTCTAATGTTCCCATAGTAACTTCCTTAGCTAGTGAAACCATATAATATTTCACTGTTTATACAAATCCTTTGGTTCAACTGCCTCCTACAGCCGATGCTTCTACATAGTCGCCGTTGGAAGGTCGTGCCAATAGTCCTACTCCACCATATTATGGCCCATATTCTCCTTTTTGGAGGAATTATATGGGCCAAGCTATTTTTGAACTCGGGGTTATTAGACCTTCACCAGAGAACCCTCCTTTAGGAGAAGAGGAATAGAGAAGAATTAATGCATCTCTTGATCGAGATCGTAACTTTTCAAAGAGAGTATAAAGAATCATTCCTCCACCTATGTCTCGTCATGAAGTTATTTCAGCTCATTTACCTCATTTATTAGACCCTTTTCCTCTAGCCAAAATTAAACCTTCTTCTGAAGGTCATTTATCCTATCGTGATACTTCTCACAACCCATGTCCTGATGGATATCGTTCACTAGCTCAAGTGTTAGGTGATGTTGAAGAAGTTCCATTTCAAGGTAATCTAGGCCCAAATGACAATCCTACAGTTTCACATATTGGACCCGTTGCTAGGCCTTCCATACCAGTCATGGTCGAGGGGAAATCCACAAATCAAGCAATGTCATCAAATTCTAATGCCGAGGGGAAATCACTGACGCAAGTTAGGTCATCTGTTAGTGGAATTATTGCTATTTTAGGACAAGTTTCAGATGTAGCACAACCTGTAGTAGTTATTCCTCCTACTAATAACAATGTTGTAAACCCCACATCTAGTTCAGGCCAACCCTTAGGTGTGCAACCTATCAATAATCCAGCTTCTTGGGGATATACCTATCCAGGAACTCAACCACACATGGCTAATCAATTTTATCAACAACCACCGTGAGCAGCTATTTATCTTGGAATTCTCTACCCTGGTGTTGTTCAGGAATAAACACCCTTATAACCTAGGGTTTGGGGTTACCAACTTACTTCTAAAAATTACAGACAATTAGCTTTACTTAAATGCAGAAAGGAAATAGGAAGAAATATTGGACTCACCTGATTACCGATGGTTAATCTAAGCTTTATCTTCTTCTGCTCTACTTCTCTCCAAAGCTTTCAGGGATGCACCTCCTTCACCTGCAAAGAGTGAATTCTCCAAGTACAATATTATACATGTATATATATCAGGTTAGATAAACAACATATATAGTGCTTAATCAAATATATTCATCAAACCCTAATACATGAAAGAGACTCAACACAATGTTGGAAGAAGAGTTCTCTTTATTAGCAATCAGTGAATGAGATAAGTGTACAACCCAATGCCTGAGACAAGGGCTCCTATGCAACCAAAGGACTCTGATTTCTACTGCTCCAAGACTTATGAAGATATACCACCAGCATAAATTTGCTCTCCAAAATTGATTCTATTAATGCCCTCCCCAAGGCCTCTATTTATACTTTGGGAAATAGAGCAGTTTCGAAGGTTGAGGAGGTTAAGAAAGTTAACATGGTTAATGATTAGGGCTCAAATAATATCCATTAATCATGATTTATATTTTTTAATGTTGAATGGAGGTGTATGCAACTATTAATATAAGAAACCCGCGTATGACAAGAGAGTCTCTTAAAGGAAACCCGTGTATATATCTATACTTGGGTTGTAATGGAGATAGTCGCGTACTGTACATGATTTGTCAATGAGGATAGTCGTGAATGTACATGATTTTCAATGGAGATAGTTTCATACACCAATCTATACTTAGAAAAATAATGTAGCAAGCTGGTTGAAGGATAAATGCATCTCATGTCGTGCCCATCTATAGTGTTTTTGCAAACTTCAATCCTAAAATGTCCTTTTGTGTACCAACATAATTAATTGTCGGCACTCGGATGGAGAAGTGCCATTTTGGTTGAAAACAGATGCCCCCTAATGTGTGAGGTCAGAGGGAAGTAATGGCTGAAATACATTATAATCATTATCTTTGGAAAACTCAGAAGTCCAATGGAGCAGAGGTAGTACCTGAAACAAATACATAATAATGTCATATACAAAGTCATATCTGAGGATACTATGTTCAATATACTGGAACACTAGCTCCTTTACAATATTTGAGTACATCATATAGTATGAGTACAAGACCACGCATATTACAAAGGTGGATCGAATCCACAATATACAATAATGATGAGTCTTCAAAGATCTGGAAGATGTGTAAGTAACCACAACATAATCTTGCACAACTTAGTCCATGAATGTGAAACTAAGGTCTTCATAAACAATCCCAAAGAACCAGTACAATCCAAGCCATGTGAATAGATGTTATTGAATTCAAACATGGAGCAGATTCAACAGATTGTCAATCAATAGGTGATAATCAACAACTGAAGCAAAGGAATTCATCAATAATGAAAGTGAATCCTGAGGTATGATCGTCAAAACTCTAGGTCTTCATCGTCAGAAAGTGCTAATGTGGAACCGTACTGTGATAAGGAAGGAAATAGATCCTCCAACGAATCACGAGAGTGACTAGGAATTGGGTAAAGGAAGGGAGACACAAGTAGTAACAAATATGACAATGATGGAATCAGGATATAGATCAGACACGAGGTTAAGTCCTTGAACAATGAGCACAACACAGAGATGACCCAAGGCATATTTTTAACTTTACATATAGAACAACTAAACTTATCTGTCATGTAGGAGACATGATGAGATTCCCCAGGTAGAATTGAGTATCGAAAAAAACATAGAGTTCTTTGTTCAAGGATGACATGCTGCCACTAACTGAGAACCAAAGAAAAACTTCTTCCTTACCTTCCCTATTAAATTTTAACGAGTCCAGGAATGTCAACTCGAATCTCTCTTCATTTTTTGACAAGCTTGAAGATAAGAGGGAATAATGCTTGATAGTGTCACTGATTCATGGATTTTATGAGCCCGAACTAGTACATGCTCACTCGATATTTTCATATTTAGAGAGTCTGAAAATTCCAAAGAAGACTCCAGGGGGGTCCTTTTTCATCCAATTTAGTCTCCTAAGGCCAAAAAGGTATAAAAGATACCACAGAAGAACTCTCTTAACTTCGATAGAAGAAAAGGTGAACCTTTTTCATACTTAGTCAGGGAGGTCCGAAAAAGGTTAAATTACCACCTACCCAATGCTCCTTCAAGAGCAGCATATACCTTGAGTTTTATGAGTGTGAAGGAAAGCAAGATCACTCGGAAAGATCCATTTGAGTACAAGAAATGGGGCTTACAACAATAAACTCGATGCTTTGTTCTTTGTTTTTAATGAGCATGACAAAGACACAAAGTACACTCGGAATCTTTTTCATGTTTAGTTCCAGAGCATGAAAAAGAGAAAATTGAGCTCATACTGGGTGTTCCTTTTCCGTAAATTTAGTCCCTCAGGTCTAGAAAAGTGATAAACCTGTACTTGAGAATACTCTTCTCAATTTCGAGGAAAAGAGATTGATCATCTCTCATATTATTCCACATGGTCCGAGAAAGAGATAACCTACCACCAATGTAAATGCCCATTCACGTATTCTTAATGAGATTTAATGGACAATTTTACTCGTTATTCAAGTCTATTTTTAAGGAGTTAGACCTGGGCCTAAAGAAACTCCATAAGGGCGGGGAGTCCTATAAAGGAATAGCTTGTAAAAAGAGACCAAATGAGGCTCAATTTGGCGTGAAAAATAGCTAAAAATATTCCCTTGAACCAATGATAGCTGCAGTTTGAGTATCAAAATACAATAAATAGGTTCTAAATGTGTTATAATAATAAACCCGTAGTTAGCTACCTTAGACATTAATTAATCCAATTTTTGTCTTATTTTCCTAGTTTCCGTATTCCACCTTATGCAAGTTGTCCTCCACACATCCATAGTGGTAAAAATTGCTAAATTTGAGTCATGGAGCACTTGGGAAACCTATTGGAATCAAATATGCTTTATTCCTGGCCTCCCTAGCCCATGTCTGCTTTTTCTGCTTTATTGCCTGCTTTTTATGAGTTTTAAGGCAATTGGGAAAGTTTGACTAGTTGAAGTTAACTTGTTTTTTGTCCTCAACATCCTCCACTCTTTTCTCCTATGAAAATCATGTATGAGTTGTTCTTCCAACACCTATTAGCTTTCCTAATTTATTTTTCCAATTCGTGATCTCCTAAACAGATTTGGAAAGTGCTTTATGCACCTATGGGGGATTTGCTTATATTTAGTAAGCCTGCTTTTGAATAAATTCGAATGGAATCCTTATGCATTCGAATATCTCATGTAATTATTTATTGTGGAAACCTATGAATTCACAGGTTTGGATATTGTACACTTATTCAATATAGATTAGTGTTCTGCTCCATATTCAGTCTCCTTTTGTGAGTAATTTGCATGTGTAATTGGAAATTGTTGTGAGTGTAATTGTTCTAACACCTGGGTTCAATTTACAAATGGTATTAGAGCCTTTGTAGATTGATTTGTATTTTAGGTTTTAAATCATTGACTGGGAGCATTCTGCTGACTGAAGGGACAATTTCTGAGCTATGGATCAATCTCAGAAGATCATCTTGACTGCATTTAACTTCTTTGAATGGAAAGCAGAGATGGATATACTATTGAGAGTGAAAGGCCTCTACAGAGTGACTATGGCAATAGAAGCAGAGCCCAATGCAGCTGTAGAGAATATTAAATGGCACAACAGGAGGGATGAGGCCTATGGTCTCCTGTGTCTGAGTATATCCAGAGACCTCCTTTTCCATATTGATGGATTTACATCACCAAATGAAGTATGGGAGAATCTTGTTGATATTTTTGGAAAGACATATGAGATGAGGGGACATCAAATTTAAAGTGAATTGATCTCCCTGAGTCCCAATGGATTTGAATCCCTGCAACTCTATTTTTCCAAGTTCAAAGCACTTGTTTTGCAGCTAAAACAATGTGGGACCGAAAAGAAGGATGAACAACTAGTTTTGGCCATACTCTCGAAGCTTGGCCCTAACTATTCAGTGTTTGTATCGACCTTCTATGCCACAAAGTTGACAGCTCGAGCCTGGAAAATGCCTAGCCTTGCAGATTTCATGGAATCTCTCACACAAGAACAAGATAAGTTGGTGATGATGGGCACCATCAAACCATCCAAAGACCAATCTCTAGTTGCTGGATATTCGAGGGTGGATTCAAAAATCAAGAAGAAAGCTAAAAATCCACCTGAGCAAAAGAGAGACAAGAACAAGTCTCCATAGGAGCCTCAAGGTTCCAAGAAGAAACCCCAGAAGAAGAAGAACAAAGGAGAAATGAGCAAGTGCACATACTGCAGTAAGGGCAATCATTCTAAAAGCTCTTGCATGAAGAAGCAAATAGACATGCTGACCCAAATCCTAGAGAATAATGGAATCTCCCTTCTAGACAACTCAAAGAAGAGGGAAGGAGGATCAAATTCAAAAGACAGAGAGAGAGTTCATGCATTGGTTGCTGGCACATCAAGCTCACCTAGTTTCATCATTGATTCTGGAGCTTGAAGACATATTCTTTCAACCAAGGAGGAATTCACCTCACTTGACATGTCGAAAGGTCCACCAATAGTACTGGGAGATGACTCTCTTATTGAAAGTTTGGGCAAAGGGAGGATTGATCTTGACCATGGTAAGTTCAGCAATGTGTTGTATGTTCTAGGTCTTGCCTCTAACCTCTTATCAGTGTATCAGATGACCCACATAGGGTCTCCAAAGAAGGTCATATTCTCCCATGATGAAGTTGAGATCATAGAGATCTCAAGTGGTAAAGTCATTGCAAAATGAGTTGCAAATCACACTTCGAAGGTATACATGTTCTCACACTTCCTACCCTACTCAAACCCCTCTACTCTTCTGATTCATGCTAATGAGGCAAGCAAGCTTTGGCATGAAAGATTTTTCCACCTCAATTAAAAGTATATTTCTGATCTTAGTGAAAAATAAATGGTCATAGGGTTACCAAAGATTAAGTTTTCCAAAGGAGTCTGTCAAGGTTCCATCCTAGGAAAACACCCAAAGCATAAATTTGAGAAAGCTAGTCATGAGAGAACCTCTGCACCTCTTCAGTTGATCCATAGTGATGTTGCAGGCCCATTTACTCATATGTCAATGAGTCAGGCCAAATATGCATTGACATTCATAGATGAATTTTCCAGTTATTGTTGGGTTTACTTCCTGAAACACAAGTCTGAAGTTTTTGGCCTCTTCAAAGTCTTTAAGGCTTTGGTTGAAAACCAGTCTGGGAGGAAACCCTTAGATCTGACAATGGTGGTGAGTATGTCAAGTCTGAGTTTATTCAATATTTTGCAGATGCGGGTATTTAGATGCAGCATTCTATCCCTTACACACCACAGCAGAATGGTGTTGCTGAGAGGAAGAATAGATCACTGAAAGAGATGGCAACCTGCATGATGGAGGCTAAGACTGTGCCACCAAAGTTTTGGGCTGAAGCTATAAACTGTGCAGCCTATATCCAAAATAGGGTGCCTCATAAACAGTTTGATGGTATGACTCCTTTCGTATCATGGAGTGGGCACAAGCCAGATGTGACCCATTTCAGGATTTTTGGCTCAAGGGATTGGGCTAGAATTCCAACAGAAAACAGGAAGGCTTTACAGCCCCAAATCCAAGAGTGTCTATTTGTTGGGTACTCTGAATATTAAAAAGGTACAAGCTGATCAATTTGAGCACAAACAAATCCTTCATTGAAAGGTGTGTTCAGTTTCAAGAAGAACCCCTAGTAACAGTGGAAGTTGGAGAATCCTCTTCACCACAAGAACCTCTGAATGTAAGTGAAGAGATAGTTGAACATGCTGATTTTGATATGTCTGATAATGATGATTTGATTGCAGATCCTAATAGTCCTACAAGACCAAAATGGGCATCCAAGACCATTCATGCACCTGGAGAACTAGCTGGAAATCCTAATGATCTTAGGAGGACTAGATCTCAGTTTGAGAGTGCTCTGTGCATGAAAGATCCTATGTTTGTAGATAAATGCTATCTGATGGTTGAATCAGACCCACAGACATATTAAGATGCAGAAAAAGATCCAAGATGGAAAATATCCATGGAAGAAGAGTTCATCTCACTCCAGAAGAGCAACACTTGGGAGCTGGTTGATCTTCCCCCAAGGAGGAAGCTAGTTCAGTGTAAGTGGGTGTACAAAACCAAATTTGCTGCTGATGGTTCACCTCTGAAGTACAAGGCCATATTGGTAGAAAAGGGATACTCACAGGTACATGGAATAGACTACAATGAGACCTTTGCACTAGTGGCAAAGATGGACTCCATCAGGCTAGCCTTAGCCATTGCAGCTTCAAAGCAGTGGGAGGTACACCACATGGATGTGAAGTGTGCTTTCCTGAATGGAGATATCACTGAAGAGATATACATGCAGCTTCCTCAAGGATTTTCTACTAACCCATCTCTTTTTTCCAGGCTAAGGAAGTCATTGTATGGGCTTAAGCAAGCCCCCAGGGCTTGGTATGCCAAGATTGATAGCTTTTTGCTATCACTAAATTTTGTTTGATGCAAATCATATCCAAATGTCTATTTGAAGCTGATTCATGGTTCATTAATGATCATTTTTTTGTATGTTGATTACCTTCTCATTACAGGAAGCTCAAAGGATGAAATTGCTTCATTGGAGGATGCAATGAACCATGCCTTCTCAATGACAGATTTGGGCTTATTGAGCCAATTCTTGGGGCTCAACATTGCTCAAACAAAAGAAGGAATCAAAGTACATCAGTCCAAGTATTCCTTGGATTTGCTGAACAAATTCAATATGAAGGATTGAAAGCCAAGCAAGACTCCTTTCCTTTCATGAGTTAAGCTTGAAGAAGATGATTCTTCACCTATGGTAAACAATACACTGTATAGGAAATTTATTGGATGTTTGTTGTATCTTACACATACTAGACCTGATATTTCTTATGCAGTAAGTGTGGCTTCAATATACATGGATCAGCCTCATGAGATCCATTGGAGAGCAGCCAAAAGGATCCTTAACTTTGTTCAGGGAACAAGGACTCATGGGATCTTCCACAAAGCTAAATCTGATCTTGATTTGATTGGGTTTACTGACAGTGATTGGGAAGGTGAAAGCACAGATCGAAAGTCAACATTAGGATATCTGTTCATGCTTGCAGAAGGGCCAATCACTTGGTCAAGCAAGAAACAGAGTGCCATTGCACTCTCATCTATAGAAGCAGAGTACATAGGAGTTGTAAATGCAACAACTCAATGTTTATGGTTGCAGGGGTTACTTGGAGAGTGTGGCTTCGAATCAGAATACTCAACTACTATCTATTGGGATAATTAGAGTACCATTCGAATCTGCAATCATCCAGTTCAGAAGCAGAGAACCAAACACATTGAGATCCATATGCACTACATCAAACAGCTTGTGCATGATGGCACCATTCACCTACTCTTATGTTTATATTCATAACAAGTAGCAGATATCTTCACCAAAGTTTTTCATGAGAAGACATTCAGCAATCTCAAATCACTACTGGGGATTTCTGATCATGCTGTGAAGCATGAGTGATGACAAAATTTCCAAATTTTGTTTTACTGTCCATGTTTAAGGGAGGATTTTTCCCACTGGGTTTTTTCCTCTTTCCTTGGTTAAATGGACATGAAATATGTAAAGGATGACTAAGCCTTGTTTCTAGACCCTATAATTTTATGATATTTTACTCATAAGTTAGGCTTAAGGGGGGTTTTTAGAATAATCAACCCATAGTTAGCTACCTTAGACATTAATTAATCCAATTTTTTTCTTATTTTCCTAGTTTCCATATTCCACCTTATGCAAGTTGTCCTCCACACATCCATAGTGGTCAAAATTGATAAATTTGAGTCATGGAGCACTTGGGAAACCTCTTGGAATCAAATCTGCTTTAATCCTAGCCTCGCTAGTGCATGTCTGCTTTTTCTTCTTTATTGCCTGCTTTTTCTGAGTTTTAAGGCAATTGGGAAAGTTTGACTAGGTGAAGTTAACTTGTTTTTTGTCCTCAACATCCTCCACTCTTTTCTCCTATGCAAAGCATGTATGAGTTGTCCTTCCACCACCTATTAGCTTTCCTAATTGATTTTTCCAATTCGTGAGCTCCTAGACAGATTTGGAAAGTGCTTTATGCACCTATGGGGGATTTGCTTAGATTTAGTAAGCTTGCTTTTGACTAAATTCAAATGGCATCATTATGCATTCCAATATCTCATGTAATTATTTATTGTGGCAGCCTATAACTTCACAGGGTTGGCTATTGTACACTTATTCAATACAGATTAGTGTTCTGCTCCATATTCAATCTCCTTTTGTGAGTAATTTGCATGTGTAATTGGCAATTGTTGTGAGTGTAATTTTTATAACACCAGGGTTCAATTTCCACAAAATGAGGATACTCATAGGAGGAAGGTCCTATCCACGGAAGAACAACGGTAAAGACAAGGAACTAATGGTTAAAAATACCATAGTCCATGGAAAAAATGTTAATTCTAGGTTTAAGATGGAGTAGGTATAGATGCATAATGCATGTTAAGCGACAAAAAACCATCCTATATGAGCAAAAAAACATTAAAAATGATGATAGACCTCTCAAATGGAAAATAAAATATGGTATTAGTTTAACAAATTATGAACTATAGGGAAAAAACCCACTTGAAAAATAATTTTTCTATAAATAGTTCAAAACATAAATAAAAACTCACCATTTGGATTTTTAACCATAGAAGACAAGTTTATACCTTTACCTTCAATTGCTCGGTGTGGAAAATCCGATGGACCATTTCCAAAACCGCAAGTGTTAGGTAAGACTACACTACATGCTCTTTCTTTTGATCCAAGCATTTGTCAAAATTGAGTCCTAATTTCATGTTTTTAGATGCCCTCAAAACAGCAACACTATCTACACAGGTTTGCTATATTAAAAGTTGTGTACATGCGTTCTGTACGTGGTTTGTTCAAATGACAGTCGCGTACAGTACGTGACCTGCCTTAAAAGACATTTGTGTACGCTGCATGAGGTGAAAAAAGGGTATGTAAGGTCAAAATTTCAAAATTTTATATGAAACTAAAGGTTGGAAACTGCTTGGTTATTAAGTTGAAATATGGTGCTTGAGTGGAGGGAGAAAGAACATGAAGACATGGAACAAGAATCTCTTCAAGATTCCCCCACAGTGAATGCTTTACGTCAAAGTGGGTTATTGAATTTTTTATGTACTTCACCTATGTGGGCCAATGTTCGCCTCTTGGAGTTCTTGATAAATTATTGGGATCATGATTTGGGCATGTTTGACCTTCAAGGTGAGTCTTTGGAGATTACTTTTGAGGATGTCTATTTCATTGCCGATTTATCACGACGGGGAACTACGGTAAACTTGGAAGGCATCAGCAGAGGTGGTGACCCTCTAAGTGTACATAACTATATTGATATATACTGTGCGCTAGGCACACAAAACCGGGGTAGCTACATCCCCATTGTTCACATACGTGACCTTCCTTTGTAGGTGTTGGCGAGTACTATAGTGAGGGTTACAGGGTCATCATCACTCCACCTTGCAACATGGAACCAGATGAGACTAAAAGTAGATTGTATGCAAGGAGACCTATATGATTGGTGCTCCGGAGTGATCCCGATTACGAGAAAACAACTCTCTAACTACAAAAGAGGCAGGAGGAAAATTTTTGGGTATTCTAGCATACTATTAGCCATCTTCTTTGAGAGAGTGTCAGGATTAAGTCCTGCAGTGCCACTACCAGTTCATCTCCTCATCAGCCTAGGTTGAGTAGGTGGGGAGATATTTTCCTCTCCCAGGGAGGTGGTGGATCTGTGCAAAGTGTCTATGATGATGACTTCTACTTTTGGTGGGAGCGACAGTTTCCAGCTTTGGAGCAGTTTCCATATGGTGGAATGCATTTCTGTGGTGATGCTGACCTCGTCCTCCCTCTAGGAGGAGCATGGGGAGAGTTAGATAATTTTTATTTTCAAATTTTAAATTTTTTATGAATTTTAAGTATAGATATATATACATATGTATAAAAGTTATAATCATTTAAAATGTCAAAATGTAGATATTGGACCAGTCCACCCTAAAGGGAATCCACGCATGTATATGCGTCTTGTCTTGGGAGAATACTAGGGCTTGATTAGGGTTCTCGAGGGGAAGCTAGCCAGGCTCACCCAGAGAGTACCTACTCTACGGATTGAGCACATTCCAGCCATCATGCAGGAGTTCGTGGTTGGTGTACCACCTGTCTGGATATGCATCTTGAGGCGGGTAGCTAGAGCAGTACGGGTATACATAGATGTTGTTGAGGCTAGTAAAGCCGAAGAGGATGAAGAAGCCAGAGTACAGGGTGACCCGGGGGACCAGGGTCATCAAACTTAGACCTAGGGGCATTTTTATGGACTTAGATACATATTTTGTATATTTTTTGTATATTATATAGTTATGACTGGATCTAAGGATCAGAGACTCAACCTATCTATATAGACAGATATTCACACACACACACACACACACACACACATATATATACTTTTGCTGGTTTATTTAAAAAAAAATTTTATGTGTTTGTTGTATACTTTTTGTGTAACATGTGTTAAATGCCAATCCAAGATGTAATTAGTGTATGCACAAATTAATGAATTTTGATTCCTTGGAATATGATTGAATGTAATAAACTCAAAATGTCTTTCCAATAACCTAAATTGCATAAACGGATGCAATAGAATAGGGTTCTGCACCTGATAAGCCTGATTGAGCTGGGAAACCACTAGTTGAGAGTCCATTTAGACTTCCACCTAAGTGATAGCACGTGAAAAAACATCCCATAGAAGCACAATGACAACCCTATATTCAGCCACATTATTCGAAGCAGGACCTAAGCGCGCGCCTCCTAAGGAAACTAACTGTCCTGAGGGTGAATAAATGACCCATGCAGCTGAACCTAAATTACAAGTGTGGCGACTGGGGCCATCAGTGAAACCTACGAATCTCTCAGATGAAATATGAAACAACCAACAGATGATATATAAAAAACACAAATCGATGAACTAGTGTACATAAAAATACATACAATAAAATACAATAAAAAGTGCTAAGCCTAAGCATAGTACTTTTTCAGGTACATCGCATTTCTAGGCTCAGCCAGCTTATTCCCATCGAAATATATCAATTCATATGCGCCTTTCTTTAACACTTTCGACATGATATAAGGTCCTAAACACATAGACCTGAACTTTCCTTCCCCCAGCGGTTCTTTGTCTTGGTCCCAGAGAAAAACAAGTTCTCCCTTAGAGAAACTTCGAGGTTTGACCGATTTATCATATTGGATTTTGACCCTATTTTTATGATCTTGGTTTGTTTTCAGCGCATCTCTATGTTGTTCATCAAGGTGTTCTAAATTTTAGATTTTCTTCAAGCTGAGTCATATCAGGTAACACATGAACAACAGTTCTTAAAGACAGGATTTCACATTCAATCAGGGTAACAGCTTCCACTCCATGGACGATTTGGAAAGGCGAAAACCCTGTAGCAGTTTTTACATTAGTTAGATATACCCAAAGTGCAGGATATAGCATGATATGCCAATTGGAATGGGCTGCATTAATACTATGTTTGAGGATAGTCTTCAAAGTTTTATTAACAGCCTCGACCTAACCATTTGCTTGAGGATAGAACGAAGATGAATGTTCTTGTCTAATTCCTAGCATAGTGGTAAGTTCAGTCATCATGCTATTCTGAAAATGACTGCCATGGTAAGTGACAATCACCTTAGGTATACCGAATCATGCAATAATTTGATTAAACATGAAGAAAGCTACATTTTCCCCTTCAGCTGTAAAGGTGGGCATTGCCTCTGCCCATTTTGTAAAATAGTCCACAGTGAAAATGATATATTTGTGCCCCACAGCCGAGGCTGGGTTACACGTCATGTAATCAATCCACCACTTCATGAAGGGGCCCACTAAGATGACAGGAAATAACAGAGTGGGATGTGACCACATTTTTTTGGTATAAAGCTGACAAGGGTGACATCACTTCACTGCTTCCACATAATCTTTAAATATTGTGGGCCAGAAATAACTAGCACGTAATATCTTCTGGGCCGTTGCTAACCCAGATAAATGACCCCCACATGCTCCACTATGGGCATCATTTAGGAAAATATCTGCTTCCTCATGGGTAAGACATCGATGAAAAATGGAATCTACCCCCTACGGTATAAAGTATCTCCAATGATGAGGTAGTTCTTGGCATGTAGGCATAGTTTACGGCATTCTCCCCCCGAGAAAGTTGCAGGATACTTCAAAGTCTGGAGATAGATAAGTATATCTCCATACCAGGGATCAGAGGTGGAAATCAAAAAAATGTGCTCATCTGGGAATGAGTCTTCTTCAATAGCTACATCTTCATCCATTGGAAATTCTGTGATAAGCTCAGCAAAAACTAAGGATTTTTTGGATTTGGCAGACTAAAAATCCAATTCAAACTCTTGGAGAATGACTATCCATTTGTTGAATTTTCCTCCAACTATCTGTCGGGAAAAAACATATTGAAAAGGATTAACATCTTCCACTACCATTGTAGTCCTTAGTAAGATGTAGTGACATAAACTTTGAATAGCATAAATAACTGCTAAGGCCAACTTCTCGATGTGGGATTACCTGCGTTCAGGTCCGGCTAAAGCACGACTAAGAGAGTAAATGACATGATCTTGGAGCTTATCATCATCCTGGACTAGGACTACCCCTATGGTCGACTCAGACACTGCCAAATACAATATAAAATCCCTAGAGTAATCTGGGGGATGCAATAATGGTGTCGACAACAAATCTTTTTTCAATGCCTCAAATGCAAGCTATGCAGTTTCATCCCATACAAATGGGGTGTCCTGTTTTAGCAGGCGCATGAAAACCTTAGTAATCTTGGCATAGTTTTCAACGAAACATCAAAGAAATTGGGATTTCCCTCCAGGATCTGAAGCTACCTGATAGAATGAGGAGGAGGCAGATTTACAATGGCCTCAACTTTTAACAGATCCACCTGAATGCCTCTATTAGAAGTAATTAATCTGAGAAGTCTCCTTGACTCGACACAAAAAACACACTTGTGGGGATTCAAGTGAGTTTTATAGTATCTACATCGTTCAAATATCAAACATAAGTGATCTGGATGGTCAATCCTCTTATGAGAATGTGGAAGCAGATCATCAAGGTAGGGTTTGACAATGGCTTTAATATCATGAAAGGAAAAATTCATTCCCTGTTGAAAGGTTGACCTAGCATTTTTCAATCGAAAGGGCATTTCTTTGTACACGAAGGTACCCCAAGTACAAATGAAAGTAGTTTTATGTTGGTCTTTTGGTTTTATTTGAATTTGATTATATCCGGAGAAACCATCCATAAATGAAAAAACTTCACTTCCTATACAAGCATCAATAATTTGGTCTATAAACGGCGTGGGATAGTTGTCCTTATGATAGGCTTTGTTTAAATCTCTAAATTTAGTATAGACACATATGGTCCCTTTCTTTTTATCAACAGGAACAGTGTTGGATACCCATTCCGTCAAAGCTATGGGATAAATAAAACTGGCTTTCAGCAGTTTTTCCACTTCAGCCTTCATTGCCACCGCTTTACGTGAGTTAACAAGTCTCAACTTTTTCTGAATAGGTTTAGCGTCAGGGTATGTTTGGATATTGTGCTTGACTATAGATGGATCAATGCCTAGCATCTCCTCATATGACTAGGAAAAAACGCCACGAAATTCCTTAAACAAGGCGGTATAAATGGAAATATCCTCAGGAGAGCAGTTTATGTCGATATGTATATTTTCAACAACGTCAGGATTTACAAAGATGTTGATAGGGATGGTAGCAGAAATATTTTCCATATTCCCCTCAGCAAACATTCCTTCCCTTAGTAATAAATTAGGATCGATGGTGAAGATCTTCATAGATCTTATCTCGTCCACACATGGCTTCCAGAATGGCTTCATCCAAAGGTAAAACCATGTCTAAGCAATCTGTAGAATGCAAAGAGTTTTCTACCCAAGCAGGCAAATACACTTCTTCTAGTTCCTCTGAGATTGTGAGTGGAACCTAAATGGGATCAATAGTGGTTTCAGTGATAGCGTTATAAGTCACTTCCACTGTCGATAAGGGCACTTCAGGTTCATGTTGGGAAGGGAGAACCCAAGGATCAGTCCTATCAACAACCGTGGCTATGGACTTCCCCACACTAGTAGAACCTATAAATTTATTAGAGCTGGAAGATAAAATGTGCCCATTAATTATGTGTACATTCCAGCTCTTAAGCTCTCTACAATAGGTTTGGCCTGATCAACCAATGGTACAATGGACTCATTAGATTCCATGCAGCCTTTTCGAGTAAAATTGAGTTGGTCAATAGTAACCAACTTCCCTTCGTGTGGAAACACTACCACCCGAAATACGATCGATGTAATAGAGGACATGGCATAAGTATAGCTTCTTCCCATGATCAAATTATAGTCCAAAGGTGCATCAATCACCTCCACCTCAACAGACACCGCTTTCCTTGCCAGCTTAATTTCAAAAGCTAGTAGGATACCATGCGGACGGAATGACCTTCTGTCGAAAGCAGTAAGCAAGGTGTTTGATGGGACCAACTCTAGGGACCCAAGAGATTTCCAACATGACAAGGACATAACACATGTAGAAGCACCCTCATCAAAAAATACCCTTCCAACGGTCTTTCCACCATGGATGACATCTATCGATAAGGCTACATGGTAAGGTAGGCAAATTTTGACATCAGAGAAGTGAAAATTTCACCATGATACTCGATGAGTCTATACTGACTAAAGCTGCTAAGAGTGCATCCCACTGGGCAGGACAACTCTGTAACACCTCTAAAACTGACATTGCACAAGGTGTTTGGGATAAGTCTTCAACTATGGAGTAGTTGGATGCAGCCCTAGCATTAGGATTATGCAAGGTCTTCTTAAATACACCTTTCGGTATCTTGGGCATAAGTTCGGCAGGTTTCTCGATCATGAGAGGGTTAGAAGTTTCACCTATGGACTTACCCTTCTTCGAGGTCTCGTTTTCATAGTTCTTATTCCTGGTTTATAGTAAAGTTTGAGATCGAACCATGTTGATATAATTGGGGTCAGGGGAATTTGGGGTGCCCCCTGCTGCATTCGAAGCTGAAGCAAAATTCCGTCCTTGGGGAAATGGATCCTTCATGACAACCGGTTGTTGAGATTTTAACAACTTCTAAGATTGTTCCATAAGGGGACAAAGATGGGTGAGGTGATATTCATGGCACAACTTACATGGGAATTTCACCTTATTCTTTTCTTTCTTTCCCCCATCATCATTATTTGTGGGTTTCTGCTTATTTTGATTTCCCTCCCCTTTCTTTCCTCTCTTCTTTTTCCCACTGGGCTCCTGATTTCCCTTCTGAGAGGTTTGTGCAAAAACATTTGCATTTTTCAGTGAGGGGACAGCCTTTGCTTCCTCCGTCATAGAATGTTTGATGGATAGCTAATGGAGCTATTTGGCCAAAGATTCTACAGTGGGAGAATTCATGGAACCAACCACACCATCAGCATGGGGTCCGGGCTTAGGTTTCTCTGCATCGTGCATTGGCCTCGGTGCCTCAGGAATAATATCATATAAGATCCCAGGCTGAGAATAAATCAAGTCAAGTTGCTGGACCCTAAGGATAGCTTCTTCCTCATTCATCACTCCTGAAGTAGATGCGTCCTTAGATATATAAGGCAATAGGGATTTAAGGGACCATTATAGTAAGAACTCAGGAGGAATAATGGCTTTAATAAGGCTCTTCCACCTCCTCCACTCTTGGATGTGATCCAAGATATGAGTGGCCTTGTTCTACCGAAAGGTAGACAACAAGTTTGTTCCGAAATCATATCGGACAGGAAGTTGGAAGTGACTAAGGAAAGCATTAGGCAAGTCCCAAAAACTGTTGAACGCAGCAGAAGGCAACTCAATGTACCATTTTGTTGCAGTACTTGTCAAGGTTCTTTGGAACATCCTCAACTGAACTGAATCTTCATTCAGTGAGTTGGAAGAGCACCATAAATAAAAAGTGGTGGCATGAGCCCCAGGATCTTCACCAGCTTTTCCTTCTATTTTTGGGATGTTTGAAGGAAACTTGGTAGGTACAGGCGGCCAGGAGGGATCATGCCTCACTGATTCATTCATCAGTTTAGAAAAATCAGGCAACTTTAACGTTGCTAGGAAAGGAATCTTAGGTCTAACCAGAGCACTAAAAATACCAATTTGGGGATTAGAGGGACCTGCCCCCGTGTTCCCATATGTGAAGGTGGGGTTGACCCCTACTGCCAGTTGTGAAGTGGATGGGTGTCTTTGAAAAGGGTTCCATCCATAAGCCATAGGATTGTTTGTGTAAGGTGCAATATAAGAGGTTTTGGCTTCCCCAGTCAAAACTGGGGTTTGAAATACAGGAGAAGGTATCCCTCTGCTAAAAATAAAAAAGGAAGAGCTCATGAATGGAGAAGAAACTAGGGTTTGGAAACCTTAACCATAAGGGTTAGTGTTCCCAAATTGCACCCCTACATAAGAGGGTGTAGGGCCTACGTATGGAGTGGATGGGGGAATGTGCCCCCCATTCCAGGGAAATCCTTGGACAAAAGTTGAGGATCCTGTCAGACCAATCTAGGCAGTGTGTGCAAAGGAGGTAGGTATAGTAGGTACACTAGGAATCCCAATGATCATTCCACCAAAAGAACCTGCTAGACTTGTGGGAGCCGATGGTTGAACCCCTCAGCTTGCTGGATTTAAGGGCATAGTAGGTATGTTTTTTCTGGGGGTATTGACCGGGGGAGGTAGCACCCCTTCAGCTGGAGCAACTGAGGTGAAGGTAAAAGAACTTTCTCCTACAGTAGACATTATCCTACCCGTAGGGACACCAATCACGGGTGGATAAAAAGGACGAACTTGAACGATCACTGGATCGTTTAAATTAGTTAGAGGTGTATTAAAATTCCTTTCAAACTCATCATCTTGCAAGTAATCTATCTCAACTGTGTTTAAATTAAGATGGTTTTCCCTTATTTCTAGTTCACTCAGAACTTCACTAACTCCTATCAATTCAAATGAACTGTCTGTGTCCAATATTCGCCTTTGAGGGGGAGGTGGAGGTTGTAATGTGATAAGTGGAGGAAGGTTTTGCAACCTTCATGACCTTTTGATGGGTTGGTCCTCCTTGATTGTAAATTTGAATTTTCAAACCCTAAGGTCGGCTAAACACAGACACACCACAGAGAAATCACTATGAAAATTCCTAAAGTCTCGACAGTCAGAAAGGGTAAAATATATGCTTTCTCGAAGAAATATGAAAGACAGTTTCTTGGCGTCCTTGAAGAGGTTCTTAGGCACAAGTGGAGGAATCACCCACCACCCTCCTACACTTTCAACAAGGGTTACTTTCCAAGCCCATCCAAGGTGAACCAAAAATAGCCTTCTGGTTTACTTGTGCATGAACCTTAGATGTCAAGAGACTAGAGGCTACCTTAACTATACCAACATTCTGGGGGGACAGTCGCAAGCCTAATTCGTATGCATGGGTAGGGTAGCTTAGCCTGAAAATATGTCTAGGACAGAATCCCTAGATGTGTAAAAACCTTGGTTTACATTTCGACAAGGAATCATAGGGTTATCTCCTCAGTCCAATGCCTCCATGCGGCCTCGTGCTTGACTCCCATTTGAGAGGAGCTTCCTAGATACTATCGATAAAGAGAAATGTTTACCTATCTATTGGCCCACTATGTCTGAATTTAAATACTTATGGGAATTTTACACTTCCTATCCCACAAGTATAGCCTAAGCTAGTAGGTGTATGGCCCTATAAAACAAAAACTACTAATAAATTTTAATTATAACATTCATTTTAAGGGCTAGTTTTTACTCAGAAGGAAAGTGGAGTGAAAGACTATGATTTTATTGACTCGATAAGAAATGTAAAAATAACAGGTGTATAAATCAATTTCAAAGAAAATGATCACTACTTAAAAGAAGCTTCTCTTTTTCTTTTTATTTTTTTTGTAAATATAAACTGATGAAAACACAACTAATAAAGAGAAAACTAAGACTATATTTTTGTAATTTTTGAGATCTTATTGAAAAACTGAAAATAAAACTACTATATGCAAATCAAATGCAAAAGATTCTAATGTTTTCTTTTCACTTTTCAAATTCCTCAAAGACTATTATGCACCTAAATGCACAATTCTTGAGTATGCTTGAATAAATTAACTGTATAAAGTAAGCAAAATGAAGTAAAGCAGATTCATAAAACCAAAGATCAACCACCTAAGGAAGACTTGGACAAACCTAGCTTGGGAAGACACAATGAATGAAAATCACTGAAATCAAGCAAAGGCAAGTGACAAACCAACCCTATCAAGAGATAGAAAGGATAAAATGGTGTCTAGAACCCTGATGACTGATTCAGACAAACAACACTTGAACCTCTCACCCAATAGGAGAATCCACTTTAAGTTTCTAACAAAAAGACAATTCAAGCAATAAAAACTCAAGGGATTACTAGGAAGCACAAAGTATGGCTAACAGGGTCATCAAACTTATAGTGCAATGCCAAAATTAAATACCACTAAGCAAAACAAAATCCACGGAGGGATAGGGACAAGCAAAACCTAACCCAAAAATTTTGTTGCTAAGGCTTGTACGTGACTGTGTACAAGAGCAACTCATGTATTGTATGTGACTGCACAATAGAGCAACCCTCGTACACATACCTTTGTACCCGACTGTGTAGCACATCAACCTGTGTACAGGAGTTAAATTTTTCCAAAAGGATAAAAATTATAAACGTCTTCAAACACCACTGCAAGTATGAACCAAGACAATACACCACACACTAAATCAAAGCAAATACTGGGCATGGATCTACAGAGTCAACCCACAGTAGTCTGGACTCCCCAGCGGAGTCGCCAGTTCTTTTGTTCAGGAATAAACACCCTTATAACCTAGGGTTTGGGGTTACCAACTTACTTCTAAAACTTGCAGACAATTATCTTTAGTTAAATGCAAAAAGGAAATAGGAAGAAATATTGGAATCATCCAATTACTGACAGTTGATCCAAGATTTATCTTCTTCTACTCTGCTTCTCTCCAAAGCTTTCAGGGATGCACCTCCTTCACCTGCAAAGAGAGGATTCTCCAAGTACAATCTTATACATGTATATATAACAGGTTAGATAAACAACATATATAGTGCTTAATCAAATATATTCATCAAATCCTAATACATGAAAGAGACTCAACATAATGTTGGAATAATAATTCTCTTTATTAACAATTAGTGAATAAGATAAGTGTACAACCCAATTCCTTAGACAAGGACTCCTCTGCAACGAAAGGAATCTGAGTTCTGATGCTCCAAGAATTCTGAAGATATACCACCAGCATAACTTTGCTCTCCAAAATTGATTCTATTAATTCCCTCCACAAGGCCTCTATTTATACTTTGGGAAATAGAGCAGTTTCGAAGGTTGAGGAGGTTAAGACAGTTGAGATGGTTAATGATTAGGGCTCAACTAATCTCCATTAATCATGATTTATATTTTTTAATGTCGAATGGAGGTGTATGCGACTATTAATATAAGCAACCCGCATATGACACACAAGTCTCTTAAAGGAAACCCGCATACAGATATGTATGTGGGTTGTGATGGAGATAGTTGTGTACAATACGTGAGTTGTCAACGAGGATAGTAGTGTATGTACGTGAGTTTCAATGGAGATAGTCGCATATGCCAATCCATACTTAGAAAAATAATGTAGCAAGCTGGTTGAAGGATAAATGCATCTCATGTCATGCCCATCTATAGTGTTTTGGCAAACTTCAATCCTAAAAGGTCCTTTTGTGTACCAACATAATGAATTGTTGGCACTCAGAAGGAGAAGTGCCATTTGGGTTGATAACACCTGGGAATTATTTTGTACCTTGGGTACAACCAAATTGGTCCAATGTCCTATCATATGGAGGAACTTTTGTAAATACTGTTGGAGGCTATTGTGGACAACCACCTGGAGGACCAGCACAAGGACTTGAAGGACCTAGAGGACCCGGAGGACCTAGAGGTCCTGGAGGAACAAAAATTGATTCCCACCACCCCCACCTAGAGGTTGTGGACCACTTCCTAGAGGACCACCAGCACCACCACCACCTTCTAGATGGACCCCTCCCTCAGGTGGCCCACCTCCCCATGGAAATTCTAGAAACCAACAACCTTTTCAACAAGCTTCAGGGGCATCATCCATACCCATCTATCAATCTGCATATGGTTCTACTGGTCATCAAATGCCATACCAATACTACCAGTATACACAACCAAATCAACAGCTATCATTTCTAGCTACTTTAGATCTGCTATACTTGTCAAGATTGATAAATGATCCCATCCATCATGACCCCTCTTACCCTTCCATTCCTGTAAAACTGCCTTCCGATATACCCCTATTTGATGTTAAACCCGATGAAGATACAAAAACCATGTCATGACATTTCACTTATGGTGTTCATCCAATTATTTGATGGATGACTCAATATGTCTATGGATTTTTCAAAGAACCCTCTCTGATATTGTCATAAAGTGGTACATCGAGTTACCACAACACTTTTTCGGGGATTTCAATGCCTTAGAAATGGCATTTTTAACACACTTTCAATTGCCAATACGATATGAAACAGGTATAGACCTTTTGAGCTCGCTTCGGAAAGTACATCAACTCACATCTTCAATCATATCCATGAATGGATAAGAATACGAAGATTAGTTAAGGCCCCTATTCCTAATCAATTGCTCGCTGATTGGTTTACAAAGTCTTTACTTCCACCTATTCATGCTAGAGATGTTTCCATGGGAGGTACTGTTACTAAGGAGCAAGTTATTAGCCACGCTCAGTACCTAGACTTGGTATATTGTCGGTCAGGTACTTTGTATGATCTAATTCCCCATTCTCCTATACCTACAACATATCCATCAAGACTCGCAGTTGAACCACCTGCTGATGGCATACTTGGTTCAGTTCAAACAAAAATGGCGGAAAAATATTCTAAGAAGCAAAATCAAACCACCACTCCATCAACTCAACCAGCACCATCTGCCAAAACTGCACCCTCTCCTATTGATTCTGCTGAAGTAAACATGATTCAATCAACTGAATCTTCAGGCAAAAAGAAGAAAGGAAAAAATAAATAAATAAAACCTGATAACCAACAGGAAGGAAATAAAACATAGAATTCAGATGTTGATTCCAAAGGCAAGTGTCACGTCCCCATGCCACCGGTTGGCGAAGAGGACGCGACTACAAGCTTCAAACACCCGGGCTAAGAGCTCATGAACATGAACATGCATAAAAATTGCTGAAACAACATGCTTGCCAGCCCCATGGACATGCAAATTACAACAAAATGCTCAAATAGAATGCATTGAAGAAAAAACAAGATGCATTGCAGTGGAACATACACAAATGCCATCGTTTATCATACACAGCTATAGTTAATTTATCCAGTACAACGGAATCAACATGCATTCACACAAGCATTCATTTAACATGTTCATGATTTTCATTAACATAAAAATATGGTTGCAGAGGTAAAATGGACAAGATCACTTATCTTATGATGAACTCATTCCGCAACCAGCTACGTTGCTGCAACGTTCCACCCAACCATAGGCCAGCGTGCTCCTTAGGCTATCAGCAACACTGCCACCCCTGAGCTGGGCATGATTCTCCAAGGATTAAGGGAACTAGCAGGCTGACACATAGCCAAGTATACATAAACATAGCCAAGCCAACACAGTGGGTTTATCAGGCCATCCAGGAGTGGGAAAGGCTTAATGCTAAGCTGGTGAGCTCATTGCAGAGCCAAGAACACCTACACTAGAACTAGCCTGACTTCTAAGACACCCACACACACCCAACACAAGGAATCAGTCCCTTCTCTGCTACACAGTCCCTTAGGCCCTGCATTCCCTTCCAGTGCTATTCAGGGGTTGTGGAGAAGAAAGCCAACCCTCTAGATCTGCTTGTGTGGTTTCCAACCAACAGGTTTGTCAAGAAAAACTAAGCCCCCATCCCAGCTCCCAACACAGTCCAAAGACCAACCTTTTCACACATGCATTCAAATCAGCAATTACAACTTTAACAGGGAAAATGACTCCCAAGCAAATTACACAGTCCCAAACGTATTAGTGAACATGGGGGAAGAACAACAGTCCCAAAATGAAATCAGTGAGCATAGCTCACAACATGGGAAAATGACCCCAAATAGTCTATGCGTGAGAGCAGCTCGCACCAGACCCCAAATGCAAATAAGACCGCAACAATCACAGCGTGAGGGAGACCACAGCCACACAAGAAATCTTGAGGAGAACGACAAGGACCATGACTCACAGGAAGAACAACGGTTCCAATTTCAACATTAAAATGACAGGAAACAATTACACGACCATACCAGTCTGTGAGACAGCTGAAAACATGAATGGCCCTTCACAGCAATTCGTGGATGAAAGAGCACGGCTCTCCGCTCGCTGCATCAATCCGAAAGCCAGGAAAATTCCTGTGCGTGAGGCACATGAACGGACATCGGTCCTGCATGAATATTAGCAGCTCTACCTCTGCGCGTGGATGAACAGACAACCAGGAGGACGCGAATTGGAAGTGCGTGAGCAACAACAATGTCGTGGGGAGAGTGGAAATGCCCCTGTGCATGAGGATGGTGGTTTCCTCCATTGCGAAGTCAACCGTGGTGGAGTGTGCATGTGGGTGAGGACTGACAGTCCTGCCACCCCACTCCCAAAGACCATTAACTGCCTCAACCACCAGCAGCCATTTTTAATGAAAGTGGTTGGAATAAAACAAGGGAATATGGCACATGGGTTTTTCTCTCATTGGCCAAGGTTTAGCAATTTCCCCACCCTTATCCTTGTGAAAATCATTCCCCTTTCTCATTTTAGTTTTCGTGATCGTAGCTGGTTGGGTTCATTTAACTAATTATAGATGCATATTTACATGATGACAAACATAATATATTCCGCAGGCTCCGATATACCATCAGTGACAATTTAAATCCAAAACATAGCATAACCGATCAACGGTGGGTCCTTGGCCTTTAGCTCCACACAATGATCATTTACAATATATACATCATCATATACATCTAATGCAACGGGGTCAAAAATGGGGTGTTACAGCAAGAAAAAGGTAAAATACCCTTATTTAATCTACGAAGGTTACCATTTTACAAAATAATGTCTTTGTCATGAGGAAGTCAATAATTTTTTGAAAACTTCACCCACCCCAGCAGTTATAAAAGATCTTTTAACTTCCCAAAAATAGTTAATTGATCATAATTCCTTGAACGAAACTTCTTCAGCCACTAACGAATTTCGACTGATGTCTAGTGCAGCGGTTAATTTGAACACAAGATCACACCATTATGACCCTCCTCCAGGAAATAAACCTGATGATGTTCCATCTAAAAAACCCTTAGCTTCCACACCTCCTCCTAATAATTGTCTTCAAGCAATTTTCCATCCACTAAAGAGTACTCTACGTAAGTCCATAATCAATCCTAACGCTCGCGCTGCCCAATATTATAATATTGTCAAATATTTGGTGCAAGAACCCTGTGCTATGTTACCTTTAGAGGTACTTCAAACCTTCCTAACTCAACGGAAAAAATTGCTTACTGCCCTTGGAGATATGGATCCTGAGAACAGTAATATCATCACTTTCAAACTGGATGATTTCAAGACTAGACTCTCACATCAACTAGCTTTCCAAATCGCTACCAAAGTTGCTAGAAAGACTATCCGGTGTACTATTTTGGACAAGGGTTCCTCTACATCAGTTATGTATTTATATTGTCGAAGAGACATTGGTTCTCTGTAAATCAACTGTTCACCTATGACCCTTAAGGATTTTGATGGTCATGGATTTCAACCCTATGGATTACTACCTGCCATCCATGTCGAACTAGGGGGCAAGTTAGTCTCCATTCACATTGAATTTGTCGATGCTCCTCTGGATTACAACTTACTCCTAGGTCGTAACTAGTTTTATGCTATGCAAGTTGTGGCATCGACCATTTTTCATGTCGTCCAGTTCCCATTCCAAGGAAAGATCATTACTGTTGATCAGTTAGATTTCATCACACCTAGCGCCATTACAAATGATGCAAATATCGTTTTGCTCCAGAATACCCCACAGTATAAGGACATTGGAATAGGCCTTATCAAAGACTCTTTAGTAATGGGAGTCTTCCCTTTATCAAATCCTCATCCCGCTTCATAAACTACATCTATCAACATGATTTATACCTCTCATGTAGACAAAGGAAAAGAATTATTGATGAATCATCATCCTTTTCCCCTTTCGAAGAAATTTACAATGCAATCCAAGCCACCAGTGACTCCACCATAAATGACCATTTGTTGGTGGCCTCAGACTATTATCACATGCCATAATGGCTCAAAACCTCCCCCCCCCATCTCTAGATTATCTTTCACAGACACTTTCTACATATGTATCTATTATGGAAGTTATGTCATTGGAGGAGATTCCTTTGGAAGATTATCATCACTGATCTTCTTTCCTTCACCCTTGCCATATGGTAGAACACCACTTCACCTCCACGGTTTCATCTGATATAGTCCTCAACCCTCAGTCTCTAATCCTCACTCGTAATGTTGATTCTAAAGGAAATTTGTGTAACAATACAAAAACTATGCCTATAGACATATCAGTGAAACCAGGTATTTTCGAGAACATTTTCATAGGTAGAACTCTTCACTTGAAGAAGTTCAAACATAAGTGGCCCTTTTCAAGGAGTTTAGAGATGTCTTTGCATGGAAATATGAAGAAATTCCAAGGATTGATCCCTCTATCGTTGTCCATGAGATAAAAATTTACCCCGATGCCAAGCAAGTCCACCAGAAACTACAACAGGTCCATCCAAGAAAAGAAGTCAATATTAAAGAAGAAGTTGCAAAACCTCTAAAGGCTGGTTTCATTTACGCCGTACCGTTAACTAAATGGGTGTCCAATGTAGTCCCTATAAACAAGAAACAGGGCACTATTAGGGTTTGTATCAACTTTAGGGATTTAAATTGAGCTTGTCTAAAAGAAAACTTTCCCACTCCCTATATCGATCAGATAATTGACAACTGCATCGGAAGCATTATTTTTTCCGTTATGGATAGATTCTCCGCCTATAATCAGATTGAGATTCTCCCATCAGATCAACACAATATGAAATTTATTTTCCCTTGGGGGACTTTTGCTTATCACAAACTGCCTTTTGGTTTAAAGAACACTGGAGCGACATTCCAACCTGCCATGTCATATGATTTTCATGATATTAAACATGTTGTGGAAACTTATCTTGACAACCTTCTTTCTCATTCTAAGCAACGAGATATCCATGTCAATCATCTGAGAGTCATTTTTCTTCCATGTCGTCATTTTAATATTCATCTAAATCCCCATAAATGTGTTTTTTGTGTAAAAGCATATTGACTTCTTGTATTTATTGTTTAAAAATATGGCATCTATATAGATCCCTTGAAAATTGAAGCTATCTTAGCCCTACCTGCTCCCATGAACATAACTGAACTCCAAATTTTGCAAGGGAAGGAAAAATTTCTATGTTGTTTTGTCTACAATTATGTAGAAAGGACACATGGTTTCATGAGGTTGCTAAAAAAAGATACCCCTTTCCTCTAGGATGATTTTGTGCAATGCGTGTTTGATAATATTAAACATACACTTACCCATGAACTAGTGTTGCAACCACCTAATTATGCTAAGTACTATTCCTTATATGTGGCTGCATCCTTGTCTACCATAGGCATGGTCCGTGTTCAAATAGATGAACACGACCAAGAACATGTGATTTATTATGCAAGTAAGAGTATTTTAGACTCTGAAACTTGATACTCACATGTGGAGAAACTTTCTCTTGCCACGGTCATCACGGTTTAGAAGTTTCATCACTATATTTTGCTCCACACCACCACTGTTTACACAGATTCCAACCCCATGTACTACATTCTTACATGGCAGGTACTTGGGGGAAAATACTCACATTGGATTGTGATTCTCCAAGAATTTGAGTTAGAATTCACTAAAAGCACTTCTAAGAAGTCTCTTATCTTTTTAGAGCTTATATGTGACCTTCCCCGTACTACTGAGACTACGGAGCCCTTTGATTCATTGCCTGATGAATCATTGTTTCTCAATAGTAAAAATGATTCATGGTATGGAGATATCATTTTGTATCTCCAAACCTTACGATAATAGCCCATTGCTTCTCGAGATGAATGTCATTGCATTAGCCACCAAGACAAAATTTATCTTATCCTAAATGATACCCTATACCGCTGCGGTGTTGACTCCATCTTACAACGTTTCTTTACACATGAAGAGGTTGAGATCGTTTTGAATGACTTCCATGCAAGTGCTTGTGGCGTTCATCTATATGGGTTGGGTACTTCCCATAAAATCTTGCATGTTGGGTATTTCTGTCCTTCTATTTTCAAAGATTTCATTGAAACAATCAAGAAATTCCCACCATGTCAAATGTTTACTTCCAAGAAATGCACACATCCATCTCTACTCCATCTCGTTGTAGCAGTTGGCCCCTTTGAAAAATGGGGCATATACTTCGTGCACTATAGACCTACCTCAGCCGGGGGGCATGGCTCCATTATTGTGGCTGTGGTCTATTTTACAAAATGGGATGAGGAAATGCCACATATTCCAAACATGGTAAAATTGCTGCACTATTCTTATTCAACCATATCATTACAAGATTCAGGATTCCTAGGGCCATTGTGACTGATCATGCATCACATTTTCAAAACAAAATGATGGTTGAGCTCAGTGTAAAATTAAATTTTCATCACGATAACTCTACACCATACTATCCTCATGACAATGGCCAAGTTGAGGCTATAAACAAAGTATTAACAACAATGCTTCAGCAGATGGCAGGGAAAGCCAATTCAAACTGGAATTTGTAGGTTTTCTCTCCACTCTAGGCCTATAGGACTACTATCAAAACTTCCACTGGTTTTACACCTTTCCAATTAGTATACGAGTTGGAAGCTACTCTCCCGATAGAGTGTGAGATCCCTTATTTAAAATTTGTTGTGGAACTATTGCCCAACACTACTATAGACAAAGAAATATTCTTGTATCGAAACAAACTTGGTGAAACTCGAAGTGATGTTGCCTTAGCTAATGAGGCACGTAAACAAAGAATGAAAGTTCAATATGATAGGACTGTCCAACCTCGTTCCTTCAATGAAGGAGACCTGGTCTTGACTTATGACCAAAATCTTGACAAGCTGGGGGAAGGAAAATTTGAGTCTATGTGGCATGGGCCCTATATTGTTAGTCACATCTTAGAAAAAGGGGCATATGAATTGGTTGATTACAACAAGATACCTTTAGGAGAGCCCCGAAATGGGCTCTACCTCAAAATATACTATGCCTAGTTCATGTAGCATAGGGTCTTTGTAAATACTATTTATAGTTTGTTCTGTGTCTTATCTTTAAGAAGTGTCTTTTGTGTGATTCAAAATGTGTTTTTTCATAAAACACTACTTATGCATGTCTTTTGTCTGATGGATAGATGACTTCCTTCACTAGTTTTGCTGATGGTGCTAATCGATATACACTTAACCTTGCATCAGTAGCCTGGGTACTGTACTCTCCTACAAGTGAGCTAGTGAGTTCAGGGGGTATTCTTTTGGGTCCCTCTACCAACAATCTGGTGGAATATCAATCCATGATCATATTGTTGGCATAAGCCCTAGTTAATGATGTAAGGGAAATTAGTGTTTACCTAGACTTCAAACTTGTTGTCCAATAGCTTAACAAACTCTACACCATCTGAAATCCTCTAATTCTTTGTACGTTTTGAAGAGTTAGGTTGTTAGAGAGGTATTTTGAGCAAGTTACATATCAACACATTCCGATACATTTAAATGATGTGGCAGATTCCCTAGCTAACTATGTCTTAGATTGGCGTATTGCTCATTTTTAAAAATCCATTTGAAACATAAAAAATACATGTAAATTCATAAGTAGATGATCATTTCACACATCACATTTTCCGCACACACAATTGTAAATATAAAATTTTGTTATATATAAAAAGTTGTAGGACCGAGATACAAAATTTTGGCTAAAGCATCTCTAGCCTTCAGTGCCCTCAAAGTTCAAGACTATAAAATGTTCATAATACATACATACATACATACATACATACATACATATATATATATATATATATAGGGAAAAAATATGAAGCTTCAAAGCTTTCAGTAGTACATATACAAAAAGTGAAGATCAAAGAAGACTAATCCTCGTGATGGTCATGATAGCATGCGATGGCATGGGCCACCCTACAGAGTAGCCTAGAGAACCGTCCATAAACACTTGTAGTATGGTGTTGATAATGCCTAGGAACCTCGTCAGTAGTCATGTCGGGGATGCCCATGGTCAAATAGTCTAAGTTCTCCTCGAGATCTCTGAGATCTTCATTATCTTCAGAGAAATATAGCATCTTCTCTACGGTACCCACTTTCCTAGCAATAGGAGACATCCCTACTGGACAGACAGATCCAATGTCTGCATGAAAACATTTTTTATCTCAATAATACAAAATAAAAATAAAAAAGTGGATAATGTCTTTTCTTACCTCAGTCATCCCATACTTCCCTCTCAGGTAAATGTTGGCTGCTTAGGGAAAACCCGGTTCTTATACTTTTATTTACCAACCAACAAAGAGACCCACAGTGTTGGCCCTTTCAGCAACAACCTGTGAACAGGTTGCAGTCTCACCCGAAACAGCTATGGGGTGCCGCAGAATCAGGTTTCTGCAGGAAAAAGAGGGATATTACTGTACCTTTAGCCTTAACAAAGTATACTTATACAATACAGAGCTTCGACACTCACTTAAATAGCTTCGCAGTTTATATAAACAGACAGTTACTTGCTTAACCCTTAACTGGGAATTCATAGCGAAGGTAATACTTAACAATATATCTTACTTATCATTCACCTAATTATCAAATGCATAAAAACATAACAGGACAAAACAAAAAGGAACCACCACAACACAAGATATATGTGGTTCACCCCCAGTGTGGGGGCTACGTCCACAGAACTGCGTTTATATTCAACTCTTTACAACAACACAGTTCTGATCTGCGCACTCAGCTGGAGAGGTCGTCCACGCACACAGCTGGGACTTAACCTTAACAAAACCCTCTATGCACTCAACTGCAGAGGTCATCCATGCACACAGCTGGGACTTAACCTTAAACTCAAAAATAGACCTTAGATTCTTCGCATCAAATTATCATCATTCTAAAACCTTCGAAAAAGCTATTTCTCCTTTACATAAGTGCCTATTTATACAAGTGCACTATTACAATACCATGTGTTTAAACCATGAGTTTAAACCATGGGTTATTTACAACAAGAGGGGGTTTGACCCAACCCCGACACCCCTAAGACTATTTTGGACAGCAACTCCACTTACAAGCTTCACATCAAAACCACGAAGTTGCCAAAATTAAGGACCTTGAAGGTTCGTGCCCCAACAGGCCCCTAAGACTCACCAGTGTCCCGTCCCAGGACACTCTGCTACTTTTCTGGTGGGAGAATATTCTTGGCGAAGATAGTGAACTGCTTGTTGAGGTTGTGCATGATATCTTCAGTTGCTTGCTCCTTCTCCACTATCTCCTGCAACGTTGCTGCAGATGCTTCGCTGGCCTTTTCCTGTGCGAATGCATCATACTCCTTCAAAACTTTGAGTTGGTTGTCCGTAGCAGTGCTCAACTCTAAGGCCTCATTAATGAGGGGCTGCACAGAGTTCACCAACAGTGATTCTTTCCTTCTGTAAGCTTCAATTTCGCACTGGAGCTCATTTCTATGCTTCACCTTAAGCATCTTCTGCATTGGAGGGAATGTTTTGATTTCCGCTTTGACTGCGTCCAGCTCTTCCTGTCGCTGCTTGATAGTTTCTTGCATCTTTTCTACTTCTAGGTTGTCCTACAAGTTTTCCTAGGCCTCAACACTTTCGTCCAGCAGCTTTGATGCACTACCCAAAAGATCTGAGATCTTCATTGCCGAGGCTTGAATGTCTTTGAGACGCTGCTCCCTGATCTCTGGTGGACTCTCAGGAATGATTCAAAGTTTAAGCTCCGCAATCTGAGCCTCATGCTCTGTTTTCATCTTCTCTATCTCGCTTCGAGACTGTTGTGCATAGTCTTTCAGCTTGGCAATTCTCTACTCTAGTTCTTCTCCAGCCTGCATGTCGAAGTCAGGGAGACTTCGACACGCCTCATCCAATACTCACGCCAGTGCTACCTGCTTGTTTTCTACTTCCCTCTTCTTCTGTTCAGCTTCTTCCAACTGCACTGCGAGGCTCTCACTCTGCTTCATGGAATTTTCCAACTGCCTGTGTGAGTAGCTGTCGCGTTCTCAGATCTCGTTCATGATTGCCAACTAACAAAGATGCAGCTCCGGTATAGACAACTTGGCGTAGTCTGTCTCAACTATCATGCTCATCTGTGATCGAGATGCTGCATCAGTTATTATGAGGGTTGCACTTGGTACTTTCCCTCTGTTGTTTCTGGCTAGCCATTGCCTCGTATCTGGCTACACGCTTACTGGGGCACTGCTTGCTATAGTGCCAGTCATTGATCTTTCTGCTAACTCCTTGAGTTCTGTAATTCACTACGCTATGCCAGCGAGCGCATCAAGGTGCATAGCTATAAACTATGACCTCTGTGGACTTTGTCAGAGCCTGATCAAGCTCTTCCATCATCAAAGCGGGCTCCTCGACGATGTTCTTGCCCTTCGACGCCTTAGTTTTCTTTCTGGGAAAAGGCTTCGTAACTTCCTCCACTTCTGGAGACTTGTGCTTATCTAGGAAATTGGGGTCTGACATTGTCTTTATCGATTCTTCCTCTTCTTCCTCAGCTCCATCATCGCCACCATAGTCATATCCACTCTGCTGCGACTCCTCTTGTTATTTGATTTCTTCTGGTGGGTCACTCTGCGGCGCCTGACTATGACCTACGCCCACATCTGTCACTGGGGGGACTGGTATGTTGGGCCTTGTTCCTGCGTCCTTCATCCATTCAGTCGGCCACTGCTGAACTACTGCGAGGATGTCTTCTGGGGTCACCATGTAAGGAAACTTCGACCATTTATGCTTGTTATCTGCATGGGCCTGGATGAAGACATGATGCATGTCAGCCCTGAAATTGGCCACTCCCACATACTGAGAAAATAGCTCATTACTGATCCGCGGTGCCTTGAGTATCTCATATGAAATGTTCATGGCGTAAAAGGAAAACACACAGTTCGTCATCTGCTGCAAGGCCTTATCTTGCGAGACCCAAAGAGATGCATACCTTGCTACGCCAGGCATATCTGGAGGAACATCAACAAACTGTGCGTTGGTAGGCTCTCTCCATCCTACCAGTGCAATAAGAACTAACAAACACAAGTAATGAAAGGGTCTACCTTTCTCCTATGCATCGTGAACATATTCGAGGAACTCCTTAGCAATGTATGGAGCAATACTGACAATCGGGGCATATACTTCATTTGGTCTGCACTTTTGCATTAACTTGCATGCTAGGAGCTCTGTAGCGAAACAAATTTTCTAGTGCCGAGTTGTCAAGGTTTGATACCCTCGCTTTCCTTTTGTCAGGACGAAGCAGTCCTTCATGTGCTGCACCAGCTTCATGTATTTGTGCTTTTCGACGAACTCAATACCAGGATCAGGCCCTTCCTTCAGCAAGCCTGTAATCCTGTGAATGAGCTCTCCATCAATGGAAATAGGTTGTCTTACTATCGATAGGTTCCCATCATGCACCGACTCCAATAACTTCTTGACCACTATGGTAACCTGCGTGCTGCGACTGAAGTGGGGGACATTGAGAATATTCAATAGGCCAATAGCCCACTGCTTCACTTCCAGTAGTGTCGTACCAGTATTGGGGTAATGGATAGAGTGCAGGTATTTCCTTGGTGCAAACTGCGGAAAATTCCCACAATCATTGGTATCGTGGTCTGCATACTTGAGCCGGTCTACTTTCCCTGTCATTAGTCTGACCAACTGGACACCCTGTGGCAGCGAAGGGGTGCGTAATGTGAACTTGGTTGTCCACCTAGGTGGCTGAACTCCTGGTCGAACAGGTGGAATATATGGTGGACACTACGGTGCAACATTATCATCCTCACCAACATCTTTGAATTCTCCAGGAGGATTCATCATGGGATCCTCTAGTGTCTTTCCTGATGGTTTGTTCCTTTCTTCGTTCCACTTATAACGAACTTATGCCTTATATTTATTTTTGGTTGATCATGTCTACATTGGTTGACTCGACGCTGGGGGAGTTTCTTCATGAGGTGCAGAGGCAGGTGGATTGCTCATAAGGTTTTCCAGACCCCTCTGTCTGAATTCGCTCAACAATTCCTAGACTTCGCGATCAGCTGACATGCACTCAACTCAAGAAAATGCATAATGTGAAATTCGTAGGCTTGGGTGTCTTCTTATAGAATCCAACAGCCAAATATGCCATAACTGTGCATTAAAGACACCAAATCTGACAGAGCAGCTATAGATCTTGTCCGAACGACGCTAGATTTCCCAAAATCTCATCATTACAGGCAGTTAATACAATTAACGTATCGGGGCCGTCAAATCTGATTTTTTCCAACAGTTGGATTTTAAGCTTCGACACACCTTTCTTCTTCAGCACAACCACTAACTTCAGCTTCACCACAATAAGGACCTTCGACACCATATTGACCTTCGACCCATGACAGAATTTCTTCCTCAACCTTCGACACTTCCAACAATCTGCCACATCTTCTCTGAGAACAACTTCATTATAGTCTAGTACCCAATTTCAACTATTCTTTGTACTTAGACTCTTCTTCTTGCTATTAATTTAGGTCAGGGGGTACAGGCTTGTCCCTTTATTTCTTTAATCTACTTCCATTCACCATGGAGAGAAAAATTTCTCCATTCAATTTAGCTAACTGAACTGCGCCACCATCGGTAACTTTCTGAACTATGTATGGTCCTTTCCAATGTGTCTTGAACTTACCTGGGAACTTCATGAATTTACTGTCATATAAGAGCACAAGATCACCATTCTGGAAATGCTTCTTCTTAATGTGTCTGTCATGCCATGCTTTTTCTCTAGCTTTCTGTACTTGCTGCTGGAACCCTACAATGAATCTATCTTCTTCTAGTTCCAGTATCTTCACCAGCCTTTCATTAAACATAGCTGGATCATCCATCTCTATGAAGGCAGATATTCTGAGGCTAGGAACAATGTACTCCATGGGCATAACTACTTCTTGTCAATATACCAGCCTAAAAGGTGTATGGCCTGTCAATTTCTTGCAAGTGGTTCTATAATCCCATAATACTACTGAAATTCTAAGGTCCCAATCATTCCTGTTAACATTGCAAACCTTTGTCAGAGCGTGCTCAAGGATCTTGTTAAAGGCTTCGACAATTCCATTTGCTTTAGGATGGTAGGCAGTACTCTTCTGATGATATACTTGAAATTCTTCGGTCAATGCTTCAATAGTCTTATTCAGAAAATGTGATCCTTGATCACTCATGAGAATTCTAGGACATCCAAACCTTGACAAAATATTATCAAATATGAACTTCGCAGCTATAGCAGCACTACAGTCCTTGAATGGTTGAGCTTCATCCCAATGGGTAAGGTAATTAGTTGCTATAATAATGTATCTTGCTCCTGATTTCTTTTCAGGGGGATTGATTGGTCCAACAAAATCAATAGCCCACTTGTCAAATGCTTGTAAATTTACCTATGGAACCAGAGGCATCTCATCCCTTCTGGATGGTTTTCCTGTCCTCCGACAGATATTGCAGCTGTGGCAATACTCTCTTGAATCCTTATGAATCGTAGGCCACCACAATCCAGCTATTAGAATCTTCTATGCCATAGCTTTTCCTGCATAATGACCTCCTGCTGCTCCAGAATGTGCCTCATCCAAAATCAATGGCTTTTCATGCTCCATTTCTTCATCCCAATAATCTACAATGGTAGCGTACTTAGGGATTTATTCTGATCCAATGTTTACTTTCCTTGTCTTCAAGGGCTGAGTTACTTCAGGTGCTTCGACTGTTGGTCCATGTACTTTGCAATGTCCTTCTGACTCAGGAATATTAATGTTGCGAGGGTCATCATCTTCATCAACGGAGAGTTTATAACATTCTACTGCATTAGCTTCTTGTTCCTTCCAATCAAGTTGGTGCTCGGCTATTTCTTTATCATCAAACACCTTAGTATGGATCACCCTAATAGCTGCGTCCAAAGCAGGGAAATCCTCATTAATAGAAAATGTAAGCACAAAACTATCAATAAGGCTATCCCAACTTATATTACCATGGTGAAGCTCTACCCCTACATACCAATTCTTTGCTACAGGTTCCAGAGTGTGTACAAACCTATGTACCCATTCTTCACAAGGTACATGCTTCCATGCTTCATAACACTGATCCAATGTTCCTAAGGGCTAGTCTTACCATTAAATCTGCTTCGTACCTCTTGAGTTTGATCCATAAATCTCAGGCGAAGAAAATTTTGACAAGCTCTCCAACTACAAATATACTTTTTATGACCATTCCACCATCTGGAAGCTATGGCTCTGAATACTGAATTTAGAGTCTCCATTTTCTGTGAAACTGGTACTTGCTCTAAGAATTGTACAATAAAATCTTCTGGGTCTGTCAAGCCATCAAAAGTAGGTAATATATTTGTCTGTGAGCCAACCCATCTGATAGACTTGGTAATTCTTGCACATTGATGTCCATGTATCTCATAAAGTCAATTCTGCCAATTCTCTAGGCCTTCGTCTGAATCAGTCATGCAAGAACTATCACACATCCAATCCATTATACCTTTAGTAGTAGGATTAACATAGTATTCTTCTTTAGCTGTGATGTTGTAAATATGATCTAAAACATCCCGATCTTCATCTTTGACTGGCTCTGTATACCTTTCTCCTTGAGAAGGGTCCAACGGTACTATGACTCTCAAGCCTTTTCCTTCAAAAGTCATCTGTCTGTTCTTAAGGTTGACTACTGCATCATTGTTTAGTGCCCATTCAATTCCTAGCAATGCTGTATAGGGGTTGTTATCATCAATTATTTCAATGACTTCAAAATCTGCTAAGGTACTTACTCCATCAATGTCCACTGGTACACTAGGGAATCTTCCCAAGGGCACAATCTTCTGCTGATTAGCTAATCTCAACTGTATAGGGGACCATTCAAGCATAGGTCTTCCCATTTGTTCCCATGTCTGCCTAGTTAGGACATTCACTTCAGATCCTAGGTCTAAAATGATATCAGTCATGTCATAATCTCCTATCTAAGCATGCAATCTCATTTCTCTTCCAGTCCTTCTAACTCTATTAACAATTTTTCCTCTCTCAGAGCTTCGCTGAGGTTCGCAAGACTAAATAAATTTCTGTAACTCATTCAAAGCATTTTGATTTCTTAATAGCTTCGTACAACTCTGTAAAAATGATGTTAGTGTACTTACTTGATCCGGTGAAGCTTCTTGAAACTGTGACTGCTGTTGATGTTCTTGGGTCAGCAAAGTCTTTTTTAGCTTCCATAAATGTTCCTTTTTCTCTTCCAACATCGAAGGATGGAATTTTCTATGGGGTCTTATGGACCCAAGCCTCGTCAGGATATTTCTCCCTATTCTGCACTTGCATCGTATCTCCACTCCTTGTAACAAAATTAATGGCTAGGACAGGTCTTTTCTCGATAGCAATCATCTAAACATTCTGAGTAGGAGTGCCATTTATTTCTTGTATCTTGGCTATCAACTGTGGGCATTTCTCAATCACATGATCGACTGCTCTGCAATATTGACATGTTGTAGTTGGGTTCTGACTATCTCTAGATACATGTCCTACATGATTACAGTTATAGCAAATAACCTGGCCTCGACCTCTTCCAGGAATACCACCACAACCGCGACCTCCGAAATTACCTCGACCTGATGTATTACCATGGTAACCATATCCATCATTTCCTTGTGCATCGGGTTGTACCTTATAAGCATCATAGGTTCGCTCTCTCTTGAGGTCAAAGCTGCAACATTCATGTTTGTTGTGTCCAACTGACTTACAAAACTTGCAGTAGGGATTCTTAGGTACTTGAACATATCTCTGCAGTAGATAGCAATCTTTAGATCGATGCTGGCCAGTTGTTCTACAGATCTCACAATATAGGACATTAGGATTAAACGGGTTCAGTGCACCAGTATTCAAATAATTCCTTAATGCAGGACATTATTCTTTGTCATGACCTCCTATCTTACATCGTGTACACCAAACCTCTTCATGAGTAGCTTTCCCTTTTTTCATGTCGCGAAGCTCCAAAGCCATTTCTGCTAACTGTGCTTGTATTTGGGCTATTCCAGAATTATCTCCAATAGGAGTTGTTTCAAGTTTCATAGCAATTTCCAATGCCTCTTGTTGAGCAGCAACCTTCTGTTGCATAAGTGGAGTCCTGATATGAGGCAACAGTGCTGCGATGAACCATTCTTTATGCTGTTATGGTCCAATAGTGAAGCTAACTTGATCCAACAGAACCTTGAACCTCTGATCAAATTCCCAAACTGATTCACCTCACTTCTGCTGAATTTCTTTCAGTTCAGTTATAGACTATGATTCTGATTTAGGATTCTTGAATTCTTTGATCATTGCTTTTTTAATATCATCCAAGACATATTTCTGAGTACTGGAAAACTTCATAAACCAGGTCAAAGATCGGTCTCGAAAAGAAGTGACCAACTGTGTTGTTCTTGTGTTTTGATCCATAATATTATTAGCAGTCCAAACAGCTTCGCATAAGAACCAAAACTGCTCTGGATCCTCTGATCCAGTTCCTTTAAAGACTGGGAGCTTGATATCATCATTCACATGGACCATAGTGAATCGAGGGGGAGGAGGAGGGGGAGGAGGAGGAGGAAGACTGATAACAGGGGGGAGACTAGTAACAGGAGGAAGGGAACTTACTGAGGTATACTGACCTGTGACAGGACTACTCGGGCTAGGGTTACTTTCAGACTGCGAAGGGTTCTCAGGGATAATAGATCTTCGCTACGGAGTTATAGGAGGGTTTCTAACAAAAGGGTTTTCTTCAGATTCAGACTCTTCTGGGCTTAAAGAAGTATAATCGGTATTCTGTCCTAGGGTAAAGGATCCAAATGTTCTCTTGTATCTTTTACCATTGCGAAGCAAACCACTTTGCTCATCGAAGTCACTTTCACTTTCAAACATAGGTTAGTAGCAATAAATCTAGCAATCTGATCGATAAGCAATATGCGTTTCTCAACCAAGAGCATTTTAATTTTCAAAATTAATGAATTTAGGTACTTACCCCTTGGTCCTTTGAAGAACTATCTTTCTGCTTCGCTAAAATAAGTACGTGTGTCGATGGTGAACTCTATCAAAAATGCTTCAAGGGTTCGCGTTGTCCAGAAGTCAACAGCTCTAGATACCGCGTTGTTCACTCTTTTCAACAGCTTAATTCTTTCTGGGGTCCAGGTAGGAAACTAATCTTCTTGGGAGTTTGTCCTTCTTTCTGTCAACCTGGATAACCACTGGTGCAATTCTATGTGGATACTACCAAATAAAATTTCATAAATATCAGTAAAAATGTACCTTTGCAAGAAGTCGTCTGAGCTACGACGAGGATCCTTATTTTCTTGTTCAGCAAATTTTAGATAGGTATCTTCAATCCAGTCACTGATTTATTTTATTGAGGGCCTCCAAAACATGTCCCTCGAGGTACGACGTAGATCCCTCTTGAAGCAGATACTGGTTGAACCAGCAAAGGAACCAATTTGTTGGCATTCTTAGGGAAGACCCGGGTTCTTATACTTTTATTTACCAACCAACAAAGAGACCCACAGTGTTGGCCCTTTCGGAAACAACCTACGAACAGGTTGTAGTCTCACCCAAAACAACTATGGGGTGTCGCAGAATCAAGTTTCTACAGGAAAAAGAGGGATATTGCTGTACCTTTAGCCTTAACAAAGTATACTTATACAATACAGAACTTAGACATTCACTTAAATAGCTTCGCAGTTTATATAAACAGATAATTACTTGGTTAACCCTTAACTGGGAATTCACAGCGAAGTTAATACTTAACAATATATCTTACTTATCATTCACCTACTTATCAAATGCATAAAAACATAACATGACAAAACAAAAAGGAACCACCACAACACAAGATATATGTGGTTCACCCCCAGTGTGGGGGATACATCCATAGAAATGCATTTATATTCAACTATTTACAACAACACAGTTCTGATCTGCGCACTCAGCTGCAGATCTCTACGCACTCAGTTGCAGATCTTCTCAACAACCCAAAACTGCGCACTCAGCTGCAGATCCTTTCTTCCAAACCCCTCTGTGCACTCAACTATATAGGTCGTCCATGCACACAGCTGGGACTTAATCTTAAACCCAAAAATAGGCCTTAGCTTCTTCACATCAAATTATCATCATTCAAAAACCTTCGAAAAAGCTCTTTCTCCTTTACATAAGTGCCTATTTATACAATTGCACTATTACAATACCATGTGTTTAAAACATGGGCTTTAAAACCATGGGTTTAAACCATGGGTTGTTTGCAACAAGAGGGGGTTTGACCCAACCCCGACACCCCTAAGACTATTTTGGACCGCAAATCCACTTACAAGCTTCACACCAAAACCGTGGAGTTGCCAAAATTAAGGACCTTAAAGGTCCACGCCCCAACAGTAAACCCAGCTCTCGGCCATTTCAGAAGTCTGCTCTCTCATAGGAAAAGTCCTCCACCATAACTAACTGGTTTCTCAACCAGCGAAATATTCTAGACCTGTAATTGACCTTAGGTCCTCTACCCCCAAGGCGAGGCATGGCTGTGACCCATGCAATCATCCTAGGATCCTTAGGCTTAATCCTGGTAATGGTCGCCTGTGGTCTCATGTGAGGGACCCGCTACAGGATAAAAGACACTATCACCACTCCATAGCCAAATTGTTTCAGCGTTCCTCTCTTCCATTTGTTCAATTTTTTCTTTAGACACACAAGCATGCTTTCACATAAGTTAAATACAGTAGGCTCCATACACTGCAAATAATATATCATATGTGACCTGGTGGTAAGGTGGGAAGACCTAGTTCCTGCCACCTTTCCAATAGTATACAACACCATCCTCAAGGGGAGATCTACTATATAATTGATCTGTGGCTTCCCGGATTAAGACTCTATACCTAGTGCACAATGCTGGTCAATAATATCCTCCAAGGATCCCTCTCCTCCTCCTGCCCCAGATAGAACTACATGGCTTCCCCTCATGGATAAACTGGTCAAAAATAGATATCCTCAAACTCTATGGGTAGGATATGGACTCCCACCACAAAATTCTCCTAGTCAGGATCCCACATCCCTATGATGTACTCTAACAATTGGATATGTGATTTTCATATTGGGTACCCGGAAGTATTTCAGAAGCTCGAAATTCTGTAGGGCCTTAATAGTGGTTGGGTCATTAGTGGCTTGGCTGTCCAAAATTTCATGTTCTCTTTCCTTCCAAATCACCATGATGTACCTGTAGCATGCAAGTTTTGTAATTAGAAAACATAGCATGGTTAAAAGGAAGAAAAGCATGTAAAATGACAAAATTGTAAAGCAAGAAGAAAACATTAAAAATTTGTTTTTCGATGGATTAGGATTTTTGGTTTCTTATTTTCCTTGCAGCAGCACTCCTATCCTTCACCCACAGAGCATGGCGGCACTACTTCCTATGGCCCGTAGAGCGTCGACCGCCTATCAGCTATGGACAGAGCACCGTCGCGTGCTCTTCCCAATGGCCAAGAAACCCTATAGGGAGGAAAAAATAGGTTTTTCCAACCATCCAAATCCCTATTGGGATGATTAATCCCCTATTTTCCCATTCCAAATTGATCATATACCTTAATTCTTGGATTTAAACAATCAAATTTCATTTTAGGAACATGAATTTAAATAATGGAAAATAAGCAAAACGACATTTGTTGAGCATAGAAGGGGAAAAGAATCAAATGCTTACCTCTTCTACAGAGAATGAAGGAACAATTAAGTGAAGCACCCTTACAAATTCACTGGTGGGAACTCTTGCTATCAAATCCAACTACCAAAACTCACCTATGGTAAAAAGAAAATGGTAAAAATATCTTACCTACTCTTTCTATTTATAGAATATTTAAATTTTTCAAAAATTCATTATAATTTATTTGTTTTTGAAATTGAAATTATCTCATTGAAAGTGGGTTTTTGTTTTTTATTTTCTATAGTCTTGATAAAGTGACTTCTAATGGTGTCTTTTGAGTTTTTTCAGGTGAATATTAGGTTACGGCTATAATATAAGATATTTTTGTCTTTTCTGAGCTTAAAGCAAGACTAAAAAAGTACTAAGCATCGTTTACACTTTTTACATGCTCGTTAAAATTCTAGTAGAAAGGTGTCAAGTATACTTTTTCTCTTTTTCAGACTCGTTAAAAGTGGATTATGAAAAAGTAACCTCCTTCGGAATTTATATTTAAGCTCTTTTCAGTCTCCTCAAAACAAAAAACTATTTCCAAGCGAACTTGTTACATTCACGCTTGTAAAAGAATCTGAATGGTCGACTAGTCAGGGGTAGGTTATCTCTTTTTCGGACTGACTCGCCTTATTTATGAAAAATGACCTTTTGGAGTCTTCTTAGTCCTTTCAGACTCTCTAAACATGAAACGACAAATGAATTTGCTTTCATTGGAATCATAAAACAAAATTATGAGAGACCCTATTTGGGAACAAACCCTTCCTCTCTCAGGTTCATGAAAAATATGAGAATTGACTCATCATTTGATGAGCTTTAATGAGTGTTTGATACCCTCTTTGGACTCGTAAAAAAGAAAAGAGGAACTCACCTTTCAAGGTTGTGAAATTAAAGGAAAGGGGAATGGTTTCCATTTGTTTTTATGGAAGTAATTTATAGTCCACCTTTGAACATGGCACCTATTTACATTTGCATATCTGAACAGTTGGGTTTTCATCTTGTCTCTGAGTCGATCCACTTTTGTGAGTCACCTTACTCATTTGAGTTAATTCAAAGAATGCTTTGTCATATTCCTTGCATTACACTTGGTTCTATTCTTGTTCAAGTCAATGCTTCCAAGTCATGTGTCATGCCATAAAAGTTGTTCAAAGGTTGTCTCTCTCAATAGAATAACTCATCGATAACTTCACTTGTCCTTAAGAGTCATTCATGTCTGAGTCAGTCCCGTTACTTCAAATCAAATTTTGTTCCTAGTTTCATTTCACTGATGTAGGAATCATCATGGCCCTCTTGTGACAAGTCTATTCCTATCCCCTTCAAATAAAAATCCAGGAATTAGACCTAGAAACCTAAAAAGTACCTTGAAGCCTGCATGCCTTAATGGCATGTTTTCTCATTTTCAACAGTAGGTTTTCATCAATGACCTATGATTGGAAATTTCTATCAAATGTTCGACTTCACAACATTTATTCGCACTTGATAGAATTTCTTAGATACCTTGGGTATCATTGACATCAATGATGATTTCCCTCACACTTGTTAACCGTTTACATCATTTATTGGTAATCAATTGGTTTCTACCATGTTAGAAGTCAATACATTGTAATCACATGGTTAGATTCGTATTGTTTGCGGATCGGAATGAGTGGTTAGGATTTCCCATCATCATTGCCTATTCTCGGGTTGTGTTTGGAGATCATTTAGAGTCATGACACATATCCACATTGTATCTTTGGTGGTTGTAGTCTATATCTAAGGTTAGGAGACATGGATCTACTTTGTATTTTCCGTAGCTATGTCCTACCTCTTATAGCAGTTGTTCATGGACCTACAGTGTATCATTAGTATCCATGAGGTAGTCATCATCATAGATCTGCAGTGTATTGGTCCATAGCTATGATTGATTTGGATAAAGTTAGTTATTGTTCTTGTATGAGTTCGTCTCTCTTTGCCTCTGTATCAGACAAAAAACTTGCAAACTATTTCACCTATCACTTCCTTCTAGCTTCCTACTTTGGGGGGAATTCTGTGGCATCTATACGTTTGAACCTCCCAGCAAGCCTAGCTTGAGTCACCTTGGTCACTTTTTTCCCATACCTAGAAGGGATGGCGCCTTCATGTTTTTTACATAGAGCACCGACGGTGCCTATCTTAGTTGAACCATAAGCATCGTTGTCTCATTTCTTTGGAAAAAACCCTAGATTAGTGCCTTGGTCAATTTTGCTAAGAGCACCGGTGGTCAGAAAATGAGAAAAAGAAGTTTCTGGAAGCTTCCATGTGGAGTCATCCATGGGGTTAGTTCCTATATGCTTGGGATAGGTGGCATTCGCCTCCCTCACCTATAGCGATCTCATTCTATCATTTTTCCAAGTCATCTCTTAAGTTCTAGGTGTTAAAACTGATTTTACCACACACGGTAGATCACATATTTATGGCCTTCCCTGTCCCTCTGTAGACTATTTGGACCCCATGGACCATTTTTGTACCTTTTATGTTTCCAATATCATCCCTAAAAACATGCATTATTTTCCATACAATACTTTTAAACCTATTCTCGTGTATATATGCGGATATGACCCTCAAACCCGTGTACATCGGGATGTGTGCAAAAGGCCAAATAGTTTTGGAGTTATCCTTGATGTGGATCTAATTCACTTGTCTCTTAGCCTTCCATATGCCTTGAGATCACTCGGATTTGACCTTCCATTACCCCATTGAATCACTATATAAGGAACCCTCTAGATACATTGAAGGGAGAGGAATTCAAGAGCAAGAAAACTATAGTCCATTGTTGTCGTAGCTTGATTATACTTGATTCTACATCCCTTTGTTCCTTGGATCACTTTGTGTTCTTCCCAATATTACCTTTTCTTTTGAGATTTCTATCAAGAGATGGAGGATTGAAGTGGTGGAGGCCCAGGTGGAGGACTTACTTTCTTCGATTTGCAGACGTGCCGATAGAGGTTGTCATTAATCTCTAATTTATATTAATAGAGATATCTTTTCCTGTCCAATGATGTGCATTTAAATGAATATTGAATCCATGGATGATTTTAATTGCTTCTGCATTATTAATTATATATTCTAGAGTAGGTTTAACACCATTATATAGCATGCTTGTCATGTTTGCTGATTGTTGAGAGAGCAAATTGCTAATACAAGCGATATTGGAAATGCTCAATGGAGATCTACATCAACCATTTGGAATAAGGTATGTTTCAAGATCCTTTAGTGTTAGATGTTTTGTTTCTCTTGCATATGGGAAAGGATTAATTTCTGCAGTTACTCTGTCTGTTGTGGTACCCCAAGCCATATGAAGTTTTCTCCATAACAATGTACTATAGTTTTCTCCAAAAATATAAAAAAACCGAAAATCCAGATAGGAAAAGATTTTATCTTTGGCAGTAGTTGGATCATTTCTCCTTTGAACAGATCACTGTATATCACATCCATTGGTTGGGTTAATAGTTTGTCTTTAGGATATGTACTCATTTATCTAAGTTTATATCCACCAATTGGTTGAGCTTCTAGTCCCTATGGAGCCTCTGTCAATGCCTCCTGTGTCACAAAGATGTCCCATTTTTGTATATTGAATCTATTCTACCTCCATTTAGTCACCATTCACCTTTATGCTCTTGTTCGAAGGAATTTGAAACCTAAGTTGGCCATTCCTTGGCTCTCTTGACTTTGCATGTCGACCATTCTCGGTACTGATACTGGTTCGTGCACATTATGACCGAGTCCTTCCACATTATACATCTTTGATAAGTACCTCATGTTGGATGATGAGGGATGCCTTAATTCTCTCCTTCCAACAGATTTCATTCCATCGAATTTAGATCATTTATTCTGGGATAGGAGTCTAGAGTCATTTTGAGTGCCTTGAGACTTGGAGTCATTAGTGACAAGTTCTCTCACCATCGATAGTTTTGGGAATACATCAATGTCCCCTGATCAATGGATACTACCAAGTGTTAAACCTCAACACATTTATTCACATTTGCTAGATTTCACTATAGTACCTTGATTCCCATTTTCATTATCGGTGGGTGATCTCGTGTCTCTTAACGGTATACATCAATGACCAGTAATTAGACAATGGACTACTATGTTTCACCTCAACACCTTTATTCACGTAATAAGACATGTACTCATAGCAATTTATGTAGAATACTTTCCAGATTGGTGGCATTCCAGATATGCTATCTTGATCGTGCCAGTGTTGATGAGATTTCAGCTCTCGTGACTTGATTCCAGTGTATGTCAGATATATTCAGCCATTATGGAGATCTTGATCCATTGTATATCTTCATCTTTCATGGAGATCATGATCCTTTGTATATCTTCATCATGGAGATTCTGGTCTATTTGTATTGTACGTGGCGATGACCACACATGTCATATTTTGTATTATGCCTATTCATGGCCATTGTACTCTTATTTTTTGGGGACTGCTTTATGTACTTGCAGTCATATGCAGAGATATTTGTACTGTAATGTTGGATGGTTGGTTCTTCCACCTGGTTATTCATCACTCCACTTATGGGATGGACTTATAATGTATTTCAACCATCGTATCACCCATCTGATCTCACACATTAGGGGGCATCTATTACAACTGATCTTACCACACATGGTAGATCACATATTTATGGCCTTCCTTGTCCCTCTGCAGATTCTTTAGACCCCATGGACCATTTTTGTACCTTTTATGTTTCCAAGATCATCCATAAAATAATGTATTATTTTCCATACACAAGTTTTAATCCTATTTTCGCGTATATACATGGATATGACCCTCAAACCTGCATACATCGGGATGTGTGCAAAAGGACAAATAGTTTTGGAGTTTTCCTTGATGTGGATCCAAGTCACTTCTCTCTTGGCCTTCCATATGCCTTGAGATCACTCAGAATTGACCTTCCCTTACCCCATTGAAGCACTATATAAGGAACCCTTTTGATAAATTGAAGGGAGATGAATTGAAGAGCAAGAAAACTATAGTCCATTGTTGCCATAGCTTGATTATACTTGAGTCTGCATCCATTTATCCCTTGGAGCACTTTGTGTTCTTCCCAAGCTTTCCTTTGCTTGTGATATTTCTATCGAGAGATGGAGGATTGAAGTGGTGGAGGCCCAGGTGGAGGAATTAGTTTCTCCAGTTCACAGACGTGTCGATAGAGGTTGTCATTCTTGTAATATTTGATTTATATTAATAGAAATATCTTTTCCTGTCCAATTATGTGCATTTAAATGAATATGGAATCCATGGATGCTTTTAATTGCTTATGCATTATTGATTATATATGCTAGAGTAGGTCTAATACCATTATATAACATACTTGTCTTGTTTTCTGATTGTTGAGAGAGCAAATTGCTAATACAAGCGAGATTGGAAAATATCAACGGGGATCTACATCAACCATACCAAATAAGGTATGTTTCGAGATCCTTTAGTGTTAAATGTTTTGTTTCTCTTGCATATGGGAAGGGATTGATTTCTACGGTTACTTTGTCTATTGTGCTACCCCAAGCCATAGGAATTTTCTCCATAACACTAGGCATATAAATGAATCCTTCATGTTGAGAAGTGGAGGAGGCCAGAAAAAGAACCCTTATGTTGTTAGTTTGAAGCCTGAATCAGAGGAAAAGTAGAGTTAGTTTATGGTTGGAGAGGTCTTCATAGCTATCATAGGATTGTAGAAATTCCTGTTGAGATCAAATCCATCGACATCAAGGATTTTGGTTGTACTTCTTTCTCATCCATAATTAATACAAAGACATTTCCCTTTCCTATATTTGATGCATTGATTTTAATCAAATATTATTGGATTCCTTGATCACTAATATGAATATTCAATCTATCATGATGCTTTCATCTTGTTTTCTTGTCTTTTGATTTTTCTTGCAAGTACCGATCCGTTGGAATAACTTTTTGGAAAAAAGACCAAGACATACAAGGTTGAGGTATATTGTATTTCATGCTAGTTAATTTGATTGTTTAAGGAAAGGATATGTTGTTGTGTCTTTTTGTTTTGTATTTGTGATTTATGTCGATGTATTTGTAACTTCAAAATGTATTCATCCATATATCTTATGTATTTGTAGCATCCTTGACCCTCGACCGACGAAGAGGATGCTACCATGGGGTTAACCATCCGGGAAACCATCCCCATGAACATGTGCATTCATAAGAATTGAAATGCTAGAACACAAAAACATGCTAAGATGCATAATTTATCATACACAGCAGAAGTAAACATACATTCATTCATTCAACATGTTCATCATAATTTATTAACAGTAAATATAATTGCAGAAGTAAAATAGACAATATTACTTATCTTATAAAGAACTCATCCTGCAACCAGCTACGTCGCTACAACGTTCCACCCAACCATAGGCCAGCATGCTCCTTAATATCTTAGCAACACTACCACCCCTGAGCTAGGCATGATTCCCCAAGGAATAAGGAACAAGCAGGCTTACACATAGCCAAGGATACACAAAACACAGCCAAGACCACATAGTTGGGTTTATCAAGCCATCACCAAGACAACCAAGCCAACATGGTTAGGTTTATCAGGCCATCAAGGAGCTAGGAAAGGATAAATGCTAAGCTGGTGAGCCCATTACAAAGCTAGGAAAACCTACACCAGAACTAGCCTAACTTCTAAGACACCCACACACACCCAACACAAGGAATCAGTCCCTTCTCTGCTATAGAGTTCCTCATGCCCTGACTTCCCTTCCAGTGCTATTCAGGGGTTGTGGAGAAGAAAGCCAGCTCTCTAGCTTTGTTTGTGTGGTTTCCAAACACACCAGGTTTATCAAACAAACCAGGCCCTCATCCCTACTCCCAACACATTCTGAAGACCAACCATTGCATGCATGCAATCAATCAGCAGTTACAATTTAGATAGGGAAAATGACTCCTGAGTCGTTCTTAGCCCTATCGTGGCCAAAATGACTCCCAAGAAACCTATAGCAACCAAAACATAAGGGAGACCATAGGAACTCCATGAATATTGGGAAGAACAGTGGAAACCACAAATCAAGGGAAGAACAATAGCCCCGATCTCAACATTGAAGTGACGGGAAAAATTACATGGCCATACCAGTCTGTAAGGAAAGCATACACCCACACAATCCACAAAATATGTATGGAAAACATGCACCCACAGAATTTGAATGGCTTATTCAAAAGGGAAAATTGTGGGTGAAAGAGCATGACTCCCAGCTCGCTACATGAGTAAAAACCAGGAAGAATCATGTGCGTGAGAATGAAAAGAACTACCATCCCTGTGAGGATGAACAATTCCCCACCTATGCGTGAGGATGAGCTGACAATGGAGAGAATGGCACAGTGCAGAGAATGTGGAGTCCTCTTGGAGTGATGGCAGGGGTGGTCTTTCCTTGCTAATGTGAGGGTCAACCTACTGGTGGAGTGTGCATGTGGGAAAGGACTGACAGTCCTGCCACACTCCACTCCCTAGCCATAAATGCCCTAACTAATAGCAGAATGTTTAATGGTGGTAGCTAGATAGGACAAGGGAAGGTGAGTAAGTCAAAAGGGTTTAACAGTTGACACATGGCTTTTTCCCATAGGTTCAAAATTTAATAATACCCCCCCCCCCTTATCCTTGTAAGAACCATGCCCCTTCTCAATTCAGTTGCCGTGAACATAACTGGTTGGTTTTTTTAATTAAAGATGCATATTTACATGATGCCAAAACTAATATTGGCCTATATCATGACATACCATCAGCACAATTCCGTTCATTGAAACATAACACAACTAAATCGATGGTGGGGATTTCTCCTTTAGCTCCACACCATGATTCATTACAATATATACATCATGGACATTTAATGCAATGGGGTCAAAACTGGGGTGTTACAGTATTGTACTCTGATTTTTATTATGGGATGTGTCTATAATGTATTTGAGTCATGTCATGCCCTGATGTTCATATCAGGAGTTTCTATAATGAACAAGTCATGTAAAGTCATTGTGGGTAACCATCCTATTGGTCAAGGGTTAAAGTCCCCACAATTGTGGGGCCCTAGGGTTATTAGAGTATCCTAGAGAAGTTGAACCTAGGTGATTCATTGTAATTCAGGGCAATAGTCCCCACCATTGTGTTAAGGATAAACCTCCTTGTTTGTCGGAGGAGGAAAGTCCCCACAAGTTGTGGGGCACTAGGGTTATTAGACACTCCTAGAGATGTCGGCTCTAGTAACTAATTATTAAGTGAGGCTGACATGTTGGAGTAGTTTTCAAGTTAATGAAAGAATATAAATAGAGAGTGAGTCTCTCTATTTATAACACACACACTCACTCATTGAGGCACATGAGTGAGAGGAGAAGTTGCTGGGACAAGAGAGAGACTATTGTTGTTGGGAGATCATCTTTATGTTTTCAAGTTTTGCTTTTGGTACTGATTCTATCTCTAAGGAAGTTGTGGGGTTTTCTCCTTTATGGTTTCCCTGAGGAAAATTCTTTGTGTCTCTTGTCTCTTGTGTTTTATTGTTGTGCATGTTATTCACTTAGTTGAAGATCCTAAGATCATAATGGTAGCTTGAAAGATAAAAATCTAACATGGTATCAGAGCTAACCTAAGAAGAAGACATTATGCATCTGTAGAACCTAGGGATTCTTACTTTTTTGGTCTCTCTCCACAATCCATCAACAAAAGTATGGTAGGATAAATCTCCACTGAAGGGCGCATCTTTATGTCGAAGCGGAATTCAATATCGAGCATTTTCAGTTTTTGGTGCGAAAATTAGGGATTTCTACAGAAGAGGAATTTTTGAGTGATCCCATCATAGGATTTCTCTAATCATCAAAATCGAATTTTAGAGACTCAAATAAATATTTTTGGTTGGGTGAAACTCCAGAAAAATCAAACCCTAGTTTGACCCCGAGCTGGAAAGACCCTAAAATACTAAAACTGATACGTTTTGGTACATTCACTATATCTTGGGATTGGAGAGGAATCAGGAGATGAAAATTGCAAAGACCAAATATAAAATCCTGATTTCAACTATATCCAAAATTCAGCCTCATATTCTCTATATTCTGGGAGATATGATCCCTCCAAGTTAGGGTTTCATCCCTAAACAGGACACCTGGGGAGAATTGTTATATCTTTGGATACAAAGGTCCAAATGAAATTTATGAATATTTTCTAGAAATTTCATGGACTTTAATTTCTTTGGTCCAAGTTTCAGACTCAGAAGATGAACCAGTGACACGTGGAAGTCCGTACAAATTCGTTGTGGTGAAGAGTTGTGAAACAGGTCACCTTGGGAAAATGATCATAAGTCCCAATTGGTGAAACCAATTCTGATGAAACATGTGGTGTTGGAATAGGGACATGCGAGGATACCTCACTATGAATTTTCAGATATAGAGTAGTATTAATTTCAAAGATACTATAGAAACAGTAATAGACATTTCTGTAGAAGAAATTGGAAAACTAGGGATTCCTCTTCTGGGAGCTTCCCTCCATTATTTTCAGAAAAGGAGTACATTGGACAGCTCAATTTGAAGAGATATATATTTATATCCAATCAGATCTAAAATATTCCAAGTTTTAAAAATTTGGGTTTCTCTGACAAACCGTAGATCAGCTAGCTCCAGGACCAAGATGGACACCTCAAACCGGTAAGATCTAATCTTTTGCTATTTGCATTTGAGGTTCTCTTTTCAAAGTGATCTATCATATTATCTTGATGATAAGCTTGGTGAAATTGACAAATTCCAAGCATGGAATTATTTGATCCCTCTGAAGAAAATGAATTGGACACCTACATGAGTAGAGAGGTTCCAGTTCCAGAGGGAGATGAGTCTAAAATCCTTACACCAGAAGAACTTGGTTAAGGCCAAGAAGATCATTGTTGATTCAATAATGGATCACATTGTACCACAAGTGTCTTCCCTAAAGACACCGAAGATATTTTATTTCTTGGCTAGGTTATTTGAAGGGAAGAGCATAAATCAGAATATGAATTTGAGAAAACAGTTGAAGAATGTGAAGATCCATAATGTAGAGACCATATAGTCATACTTTACAAGGGTCTCTCAAATCAAAGAACAACTTGTAGTAGTAGAAGAAGAAGTGGAGAATGCAGAAGTGGTGATAGCCACCTTGAATGGTCTCCCAGGATCATGGGATTCATTCATTCAAAGAATGTGTGCTAGAAGGAAGTGATTACGTTCAGCAGACTCCGGGAAGAGCACACGCAAGAAGAAGCTCAACTAATAATAAGAGAAAAGAAGATGGGAGCAACTGAAGATATAGCTTTCACCATCCAAAGAAGATCCCTCAAGAGATGAGGAATATGAAGAACTCAACTCTTGAAGAACCTCTTATCAACCTTAGCATTTGGATAATAAATGATGCTATTATGAATGAAGAAGATGATGAAGATGAAGGCTCAAGAAGGATTCTACCCACGAAACAAATAAAGACAAGTATTCAATTGTCATTTCATGATATTGTTTTGTTATGCATTTGTTTATATTCAGTTAATGTATTATGCATGATAGAATGTTTGCATTAATGATAGTATACTACTAATATTCATGTGATGGGTAAGTAGCTCATGCTGCTATACAACTCTCCATTGCTACTTATCTAGAATGAAACCTCTTTACTGACATATTGGATTAGTGCACAATATCAATGTTGTCCTGGTAGAGATGGAAGGCATCTAGAAAAGTTTCTGTGAGATATGGATGAATTTTGTATTAGCTAAAGTAGTTGGATGATCATATATTTATGCATAAGAAATTGCTAGTATAAATATTCCTTATGAAATGTTTCTAACCATACAAATGCATTTGACTTGTAGAAAAGATTGCATACATAATCGCCTACAAGAAAATAAGAATGAGACTTGTTCCGAAGAACAAGTGACGACAGTTCAAGAGGAAGAATACTATGATCAATGCAATGACATCATTGATGCATAATATTCCAGCTATGAAGAAGTAACCAGGAAGAAAGGGAAGACCAGTTCAAGAAGAATGATGTCTATGATGCAATATCGAGACCTGAAGAGAAGTTCATAGTTCCATCATTCAGTAGATGGAAAAATCATGGGATACAAGGAAAGATTCATAGCATGAGGCATAAAATACGAAGATACATTTGCAGCCACTAGAAGTTAAGACACATGAAAGATAGAGGCATGTGTATAAATGAAACAAGGCCTTGTACAAACTCAGAAGACACCCATGGGATAACACATACATGATTAGCTTGATGAAGATATCAACATTTGCTACAAGTTTGAATATGAAATTCTATACACTAGATGGATACATAGAATATTAGTAGCATAGGAAGCTACTTGTCACTCCGGTACAGAATGTTTCAGTGCATAGAGTATGGAAGACAGAGGGAGTATGATACTCTACTTCAGAGGGAGTGACTACAGAATATCTTGAGGTTCAACATGGTACGAAAGGATGGAAATATTACTGATGACTCTAGGATTTATTGAGAGTAAAGTGGATTCCGGCCTTTTCTTCAAGGTTGAAGGAGGAAGACCAGTGAGGCTCCTATTATGTGTCAATGCACTATTGTCTAAGAATGGAGGTGTGGCAGAATGTGGATGGAATATCCCTCAGACAAGGGAAGTATGTAGTAGAGATCCTAAAGAGGTTTGCAATTATGGAATGCAAGGCTATGGCCACACCTATGGCATCGAACCTGAATCTATTGAGCGATGCTTCATCAGAAGTGGTTAATTCTACGATGTATCATTAGATGATTGGGTCCTTGATGTATCTGACGAACACAAGACCAAAAATTTGCTTTGCTTTGAACACCTTGAGCCAGTTCTTGATAGATCCGAGACATGTTCACTTGATTGCTGCAAAGCATATTTTGAGGTACCTGAGGGGTAAAATTGATTATGGGCTCAAATATGAGGCAAGTCAGAAGATTAACCTAGAGGGTTATGTTGATTCAGATTAGGTAGGCAGTACCATCGATAGGAAGAGCACTTCAGGGTGTTGGTTCAGTATGAGATCAGGTGTGATCTCTTGGTTTAGCAGGAAGCAACCATGTGTGGCACTGAGGGACTACTACTATTGGGAGATCATCTTTATGTTTTTGGGTTTTACTTTTGGTGAAAATTCTATCTCTGAGGAAGTTGCATGGTTTTCTCCTTTATGGTTTCCCTGATGAAAATTATTTGTGTCTCTTGTCTCTTGTGTTTTATTGCTATGCATGTTATTCTCTAAGTTAAAGATCCTAAGATCATAATGGTATCTTGAATGATAAAAATATAACAATTTACTTTGCAAAGGAACAAGTAGTGTCCGCACTGATTGAGAAATCCCAACAATAATGAGGCTATTACTTATTCTCATGATATTCTTCAAAAAAAAGTTTCAAAATTTGGAGGCTCGGTATAAATAGTCTAAATCAAAGCCCATATCATCTTCTTCAAAATTGAAGGCATCTTCTTTGGCAGCTAAGTCTTCATATTGACTTCCATTTTTGCATAGTGGGACGTGGAACATCGTCAGTTTGGGGAGTGTTGGTACCCCAATTGTTCCCCAAATTTTCTCCAATTTTTCCATAACTTTGATATAAACCACACCTACATATCACTACACAATGACTAATTCTAAAGTATCAAGCTGTATTTTCCTTCACCTTTGACACTATTCGTAACTGAGCTATATATCTATTTAATTAACTTATTTGGATATCATTTTCAAATATTTGTTGTTTTATATGTTGATTTAAGAATTTGGGAACCATTTGGCATGATTTTTTTGTTAAGCAGGTGAAGGTTGTCATTCGGACGGTCATTCAGACTGCCATTCGCATCTGCGCAGTCATTTGAACAGTCAAACTTGCCATGAAAATTGTTGGTTTTCATACTTGGAAACATTTATGGCGTGATCTAGAATGTGGGTTCTATTACCTGACTGTGTCACATGGATCACGTCCTCCTGCTTGTAATGATTTGATCCCTACACCTTCCAAGTATGAAGGGATTTTTTTTCTCAAATGAAGGAAGACTATTATGAACGATTTGTGAAAACACATATTTTGCATCAAATCATAATGAGACTCTTTCTAGACATTAAGATAGTCTATTTTTAGAGAGGTCGACCACTGAAAGGGTCGAACCTCTCTATATGTTTTCCAAAACATTATATAAAGGAACATTGAGCTATGTTAAAGGAAACTATGTTGTAAAAACCCTGAATTTTAATAATATTGAAGTACTTCTCCGTTCTTGTGTGGATTACATTTTTACTTATGTGATCAGTGACTATATATTTTGTAGAAGTGAACCACATCTTCCTAGGAAGGGCCCCTCAGTGACATGTGCATTTTTGTGTTGTGTATATTGTGTGCTTGTGTTTCTGCATTTTATATCACTGTTCAAATAAGTAGTTGTACTGCTCTTCATATTATCTTTTGTACAAACTGCCTTGTAAGTATAAATGTTGATTTCCTTATTTGAATCCTTCTTCATAATATGACTTCTTGTTTTTGTTAATCAAAATTCATCTTTGTGATTAACATTAAAGCATGCTTGTATATGTGTGAATGCAATCTCATGACGTTTATTTCATGCCTGTTCTAGGAATAATTATTTTCAATTCATTAGGTTTTACATTTGAAATGTTTCCCCTTAGCAAATGCATGTTTTTATGAATAGCGTGTGTTGTTTGTCTAAGTAATATGCCCATTTTTTCCAAAAGTAATTAAATCATTTTCATTTGGAAATCTCTATGTAAAAATAGAGAATCAAACTCTTCTCTTAATAGTTTATCTTTCCTGATGAAGAAATTTCGAATGGTAGTGGTTAGTGATAAATATTTGTGCATAGGTGTTCAGTTGCTAAGTAGAAGGTTTAGTTTTTCTTTTGCATAGATTTACTTACTTTATATGGAAATGCAGTATTCCTTTCTTGTTGTTAAATTCTAAACTAATCGATTGGTTTGAAACTCTGACTTCTTTAATTTAGTGGAATTGAATGTAGTATTATAGTCCTTTGTCATAGTCATTGTGATTAAATTGAGTCACTAGAAATAATGTGAAATCTCCTTCATGCTAAATAATTCCTTCTGAAAAAGAGAATAGTGTTCCTTTTTGTTATTAGATAACTGACAGTTCAAATAGTTCATAGTAATTTTGATTCCTTGTTATGATGCAATTAGAACTATGAACTTAGAATTGAATTTCATTTTCTTTTGTAGTTAAATGTATTTTGTAACTTTCTTAATTTACAGTTCTAGATAATATAGATAGGTTTCCAAATTCATATCTACTATTTGTTTAATGTGTAGAAATGTTAATCATGGTTTATGATGTTTATTTTTTCTTGAAACTTGTTTATTTTTAGCTGTCATGTCATTTTGGAAATTCAAATAGAATTAACTCCATTGATAATATCAACCATACTCTCAAGCCACTTTGACTATGTTCCTCGTACCAAACCTCACAGAGAATAGGGTCGATTTATTGATCTTTAGTTTGATTTAGTTTGCAGCAGTTAGTTTACATAGTTAGAATTTTGATAGATTAGATTTACTACTATTCATTAAAGATTAGGATTGACAGAAAGTACTTAGTTTCTTAAGAGGAAATTTCCAAATAGAATAGAATTAATTCTTGCTTGCTTAGAATACAATTTTCCTTCTCATTGCTTTATCTAGTTTGTAATATTGTTTGACAAATGATAGATTAGACTTCGCATTTTATTCAGTTTTCCACTTTGAGTAGAATTTTTTTTTCCACCATTTGATGCACTATCCAAGTTTAGTTTCACATAGTTTCCTTCCATTTGATAATTAGATAGAATATGCACGAAAAAACCATAGAATATCTTCTATCTCAACATATATTTGCTGCAAATCCAAGTATACAAACCTCAATCGATAAATAGAAAATTTGGTAAAATCATAGATATAAATTATACCAACAAATCCTAAGTATTGTTGAAATACTGAGGGGGGGGGGGGGGAATCCGTATTTTAACAATGTAAATTTTTTAATAAAAACCAAGTCTTTGATCACCAATCATAGAATATCATCAAAGTGTATGAAAATAACAAGCTTCATAGTACACAATAATTTTTGACGTGGAAACCCAAGTCCCGGGGGTAAATCCACAAAATCCTTTTTAAAAAAGTTTTCCAGATATAACCGAAGGGAGGAAACTACCCCCTTATTAAAAATAATTCAATTTTCCATCTATAACATGAATGAGGCTACAAACTCCTGATTTACAGGATACAACCTAAAGGAAGCTAAAACTCCCTAGCTTTTTGGCTACAACCAAAAGTAGACTACAACCTCCTTTCCTTGACCCATCCTGCCACCCAATAAGAAAAATATTGTCGAACATGTGAACTGTCAAACCAAAATATGAATATGTAACACCTCAATTTTGACCTTGACTGCATTAAATGTATATGATGTATATATTCTAATTAATCATGGTGTGGAGATATAAGAAAAATCCCCACCATCGATTTAATGTTTTATGTTTCGGCAATTAAAATCGATACAGATGGTATTTTGTGCTAGACAGGCACATTATAATTATGGACACAATGTACATATGCATTTTAATTAAAATACCCACAACCAACTATGTCAATGCAATATTAAAATAGATGGGGGCATGATTCCTAAGGATAACGGGGGGGTGTTTAACCTTTGGGGCCTTTGGGGAAAATCCATGTGTCAAGAGGAGAACCCATATAAACCAACTACCTTCCCTTATCTTATTCACCAACCCAAATTAATTCCCCATGAGTTGGTTGGGTAGTTATTTCCCTTGGGGGGCGAATGCATGGGCAACCGTCATCTATGGAAGGAATTTCATTCCTTTGACCACACGCATGCCCTAAGGAGGAAGATCACATTCAACTCCTGAGGTGGGTAGATAACCACATTCCACACTGACACAGGAGGAAGCTTGGCCTCAGGAAGATATTCGCATTCTGCATTCTCCTTTCCCAATTTTTTTCTGCATGTTTGAATTCCCTCACATTGGAAGGGGTCATGATATTCATCTTACATAGGTTGGGAGATCGTTCTATCCTCTCCACAAATTTTGGGATTTTGTGAGTTATTTTGGCCACATTAGGTCCATAAACAACTCTGGAAATTGACTAGCACAGTCTGAGTTCTTTTTACCCATTTTCCATACCCGATTTTGGTCTCACGGTGTTCTCCCTTTAGTCCCAGAGCTATTATTGTTGTGTGTATATGTTTGTTGGTATTTGGACTGTCTTTGGAGTGGAAGTGGGGTATTATATTGCTTGACAAACCTACTTTGTGTAGGATCCTCACAGATAGAGCTAGAGGGTCGGCTTTCTTCTTTGAACCCCCCGAATATCACTAGAAGTGAAGGCATAGCCCAAGGGACTGTATAGCAGAGAAGGGGTTGATTCCTTATGTTGGGAGTGTAGAGGTTTTATAATTTAGGCTAGTTCTGGTGCAGGTGTACATAACTCTTTGGTTGATTTCACTAGCTTAGCAGTCAGCCTTTCCAACTACTCTATAGCCTAATAAACACAACTTTGTTGGATTGGCTGAGTTTTTTGTATCCATGGCTACGTGTGATCTTGTAAGTGTTCCCCTTATTCCTTGTGGAAATCATGCCCATATCGGGGTTGGCAGTGTTGCTAAGAGATTGATGAGCACAGTGGCCTATGGTTGGGTGGAACGTTGTAGCGATGTAGCTGGTTGTGGGACAATCTTCTACTAAGATAAGTATATATGTGTTTAAATCCTTGCAACTATGTTTTGTTTCATAACTCAAACGAACATGTTAAATGCCGTGAATGAATGAATTTTCTTCCGATGTTTGATAATCATTTACACATCTGTATATGCTTGTATTTCATTGCATTTTTATACTGTGTTCATGGGGCTTAGTTTCCCGGATTAGAGAGTAGTTATCTTAGTCACGTCCTCTGCGCCAAGTAGAGGGGTGGGGACATGATAGAATATGATGGTGATAACCTCTTCACTCTGATCACTACCAAATCATCCTTGTATTCCAATAATTCATTTCACTTCCATACAATGCTCATGTATATCATTGTACACCTGATCATACATCATCAACATAAATTATACATCATAGTGCATATGAGCGAATCATCACATTATGGTATGCATGTACATCATATTGTATAGGATTTCATCAACATCATAGAGTGTACATGCATTATCATCATAAATTGTATCATATCATAGCATAAATGTATGACATCGCATAAATGTATGCAAAATTGTCATCATATCCTCCATAATGATTCGAAATATATATATATGTACCAATTTAGAGACTCACATACTAAGATAAAAGATGAATTCTTTCCATGAAAGACATGTTCCATCACAAGAGAAACCCAAAAGCATGAACCGTATCTTTTCAAAGATCACAAGATGAATAAACAGTAGAAAAAGAAAAATAATATCCATATCATGTCACCACATATCCATCGTAAAAATATTTCAAATGAGCTTAGAAATTTTTTATTTCGATTCCGTATGAGAATGTTATTACAGTTTTAGTGAAGATGCCCATAAATTTCTCTGCCACAAAGTTTCACACTTTTCTCCAAGAGTTCTGAAAATACTAAGAGAATTGATCATAAAAAAATAAAATATTTGATATTCTATTTATATAGGTTGTGGATGAATGTTAGTACATCAAACTGGGCTGACATGCAATTCAAAATTACATATAATTACATTCTCTTTTGTTTGGTCAGCTGACCCAAAAAGGTGGGGTACACCAACTTTGAAAATTCATATCTCTTCAACCGTAAGGAGTTAGAAGATGCTCCACATATAAATGAAAATGGCTTAACGAGGAATATATCCTTATGATGGGTTTATTTCCAAATTCTTGTTCTAATACCATTACATTATTCAATTTGTACATGACATCAAGACTCCACACATAAAGGTGCAAAATACCATGTTACCCTATGCATAAGCTCCAAGGTCAAAGGATTATTGACACAAACCCAGCCAACAAATGCTAGTCGAGAGGGGTTCCTCTATGTCGACACTCAATCCATCATGATCTCCCTAAGCACTAGCAAAGACAAGTTTTACCCTTCCTAGAAACACCCGCGAAGGGATGAGGTCGCACCCGAGATGTTCGAGGGAGAGTTGTTAGAACCAAGTTTTCGTAGAATAGAAGAGGACTATGTGCATCAAAAACTGATGAAATTTAAAAGATCTAACCAATTACTTAACCATTAACCAGACCATTCATTATTTATCTTAACAAATCACATCATTCATTAATAACTGCAATAGGAATACTGATGCACAAATAGATCTATAAATATAACATCATTTAGAACCAGGAAACATCACATCATAGATCCATGTTACAGATTCACTTACATTCACCATATGATTGCAGAAATAGTAAAATAGAAAAAGATAAAAGAAAACATTATTTTAGATCAACTTCCTTCTTGTTATATTACTTCAGCGTAATAATCCACAGATTCAAAAACCGATCAACATATCAATATATATTTTTCTCATGTATATCAGTTCTCTTCTATGTTATTCCCCACAAAATCCCCTTTACACTTACAATTGTATTTCTATTTATAATATTGCGCCTTTACATTCAAGGTCAACTTGGACGAATTCCTTACTAACTCTTAACCGATTCTACAAAATTATGACCAATATCTGCAAAATAAGTAAAAAACAGTGACACAAAATATGCAAAATATTCTATTCTCGCTTTCCACGCCATTCTCCACTTGCACATTGTCTTTTTCCCTTGTACAACATCCACGATGTTGTGCAAATACCTTGTCCAAAAACCCATGCAAATAGGCCCCCAACACAATCTTGTCGCTTTCCCTCAAGCCACGTCAGTTGGACATGGTATACTCATTGATTTTCAACTTGATGTCGTTGTACTGCTGAATGATCTCCTTTAATTGCACTTGATTTTCTCAGCCATGTCCTGACTTCCTAGTAAATCCTACTTCAATGGGTGCAAAATTGCTCTAGCTAACTACTGTAGTTGAACTGCACCTCTATAATTAATAGAATTAACAAGATATGGACCTAACCAATGCATCTGTAACTTATTGGGATCCTTCATGAACTTGTTGTCGTATAACAACACCTAATCTCCTTGTTGAATTTTTTTTTCTTTTTGTGGAGATCATGCCAATCCTTCTGTCTATCCTTCTCGACATGTTGATGGAGTCCTACAATAAACCAATCTTCCTCAAGTTGTACCAACTTCTCCACATGCTCCTCGAGAGATGCTTCTTTATCCACTCTCGTCGCTGCAGAAATGTGCAGACTCGAAACAATGTACTCCATAGGAATGACTGCCTCTTGTCCATACACCAGTTTGAATGGTGTCTGTCTTGGAAATTGCTTGTAAGTGGTGTGATATGCCCACAACACTGTAGGAATATTCAAGTCCCAGTCATCACGGTTAACATTACATACCTTTGTAAGTGCATGCTCCAATATCTTATTGAAGCCTTTTATTGTTCTATTTGCTTATGGATGATATGGGGTACTTTTCTTGTGTTGTATTTGCAAATCCTCTGTTAGTGAGATTATTGTGCGATTGATGAAGTGAATTATGCAATTGATGAAGTGAATTGCACTGGTTTCTCATCAATATCCTTGGGCAGCCAAACAACATTACAATGTTATCAAATAGGAACCTCATTGTTGTCGCAGTGGTGCAATCCATGACTAGTGCGGCCTCCACCCATCTCATCAAATAGTTCATCATTGTAATTATATACCGTGCACCGGTTCTCTTCCCAGGTGGGTTGATTGGTCCTACAAATTCCATGACCCTCTTATCAAATGGTTATAATGTTACTTGTGGTACCAACAACATCTCATCCCTCTGCAATGGTTTTCTAGTGCGTTGACATACATCGCAACTCTATGCATAACCCGTCACATCACTATGTAGAGTGGGACACCAGATTCCTACGCGAAGCACCTTCCTTATAGTAGCTCGAACTCCATAGTGTACACCAGAAAATACTCCATGTGATTCTTCTAGAATATTTCCTTGTTCATGTAGTAGGACACATTGTCGCAAAATATAATCTGGTCCTAGTTTATATAGTTGTCCAGCAATCAACTAGATGTTCGAAGCCCTTACCACCAACTGTTTCTTCTAACTAATTGAAAATTCCTCTGGTGTGAATCTCATTGTCAAAAACTAAAATATTTGAGCATAATATTCATCTTCCATATCGACTCTAACAGTTGCACATCTCGTAGCCCATCCTCAATATTTTTGGGCTCCTCACTAGTCTCAATTCGAGATAAATGATGGGGGCCCACATTTAAGCGACCCAACTTCACAATTATCTCAAAATCAAATTCCTGGAGGATAAGTAACCAACAAAATATCCCCCCCCCCACCAACACAAGCTTATTGACTAAGTAATTTAAATCAGAATGGTCTGTAAACAACTTGAAATGACCTCCTAAGAGGTAATGCTTAAAATTCTATAGCACATATACCATCACCATACCTTCTCTCTTTGTGGTTGTATAGTTTTTCTCAGCAAATGACAACTTCCGACTAGGAAAAGTGATCGGGTGATCGAGGTCCCCTTCAGCTGTTTGTGTAAGCACCACTCCTAGCACAACAGACGATGCATGCATGTAGATATGGAACTCCTTGTTCCAATTTGGGAAAACTAGTATTGGCACATAATCCATCTTGGCCTTCAGTGTGTCAAATATTCCTTGATATTCTAGACTCCATACAAAAGAAACATATTTCTTCAATAGCTTCTCCATAGGGATAGTAATCACTACATAACCTCTTATAAATTTGCGATAGTATTCAGTGTGCTCTAGCATTTCCCTAAGAACCTTCACATTCATGGGTGGTGGCAAGCTCTGGATCAGTGCTACCTTTGCAGGGTCAACCAATAGTCCTTTGTTGCAAACGATGTGACCCAATAGCATCCCAAAAGGTACACAAAAAATGTATTTTTTGAATTCAGTGCGATCTAATTCTTTTGACATCTTTCCAACATCATTCGTAGGTTTTCTAGATGATCCTGAATCATACCGTACACCGTCCAATCATCCATATAAACTTGCAAAAAATTTTGAATAAAATATTTGAATGCAGTGAAAACAACTTGGGAAAATATTGCAGGTGCATTGTTCAACCCAAAAGACATTATTGTGTACTGGAAGTAGTCCCATTCAGTAACAAATGTTGTTTTATGTCGATCTTCTTTTGTGATCCTTATCTAGTGATATCTAGAAATCCATCTGTAAAAGTGTACATCTCCTAACTGCCTACTCCTTCTAGGACTTCATCAGTAAATGGTGTCAAAAATGGATCATGCATACATGCATCATTCAATTTTATCAAATCGAAACAGATTCAAGCTTCACCTGTTTTCTTGTCTTGAACCACCATAGGATTGATCCATTCTGATTTTTTGACTAGCTCAATTATTCCATCATCCAACATCCTATCAAGCTCATCTTTGACACTCTCCTTGTATCATGGATTTAGGTGATACAGCCTCTTCCTTACTGGTTTCGCATCTAAATTTAATGGGATATTCATATCCCCTAAATTCTCTAGTATCCCCTTCATTTTAGATAACTTCGTCGAAAATAGATCTTGAAATTCATGCAATAGGTCTATGAATGTTTCCATGGTCTATTCATCCTAGTAATCTCTGACACTTGCAAATTTTGGGTTCTCCTCTGTCCCAATGCTGACTTTTCTAATATTCATTGATTGATTCATGGGATCGATTGGTATACCTGGTGTTGCAACATCCCTACTCCCCTCTCTTTCTGGGATATTGTTGTTTCTTATCTCATTGTGGTCCTTAGGTCCTCCAGATACATTATAACATTCCATCATCGAATGCATGTGGCAATGCACATGTGGATCCACTGAATATCCAATGGGAACTACCTTTAGCACCACATCGTGGATGAGTTGTAGTGCATTATCGACATCTGTATTGGCATCCGCGAATCTAAAGGTATGTATAAAAAAAACTGTTGACTCCCGCCAAGTGGTTATTTCCCTCCGCAGCTCAACTGATACATACCACGATCGTGGAATCTCATCTAGTGTATGGACAAAGGCATCGACCCATTCATCCCTTGGTCTCGATGTCCACAAGGTATGACATTCAATTAGATGATTGTCAGGACTATTCAACCCATCGTATCATCCATCATGGTATACTTCTACATATCCAAACTGAAGTGTCATCAGTCATTGAAACTATGACCATCCACTAATTTATTTTTTATGATATTCCCACCAGCGTGCTGGAGTAGCTTTCAATGCCTCCTCCAACACCAAAAGACCATTTTGGCTCTAACACCTTCTCTTTGAATTCAACAAGAAACTTGGATAACTCAGGTAATTCTTCATAACTGGGCAATTCAATAACCTCCGTCATGACATGACAAAGTGATTGCGCGATCAAACCGCACTTCCTAACCGATACTTCATGCATGCGATTTTTCTAATTCTTTAATGCATCGTTTGAATAAGAATAAATGGACCTAGTGATGTTCCAACCAAGTTCTCCATCAAAATTTGGAGGGACATAATCTTCTGAAATGTTGTAATCATGATCACATCCCCTGACAACTTCATCTCTTACTGGTTCAATATACCTTCTCCCTTTTGTTGTATCCATGGGAGTGATGACTCTGATTTCTTGATACTCAAATGCCATCATATACTTTTTAAAGTTCATTACTTCCATACTATCATGCTCCCATCCAATCCCCAGCAAAGTGGGATAGGAGTCTCCACCCTCTACAACTTGAATTACATCAAAATCAGCATAGGTCTTCATACCTTCAACATCCACTACCAGGTGCGACACGCGCCCGATAGTTTGTAACTTGGCTTGATTACCAAATTGCAAATGCACTAGAGGCCAACCTAATGTTGGCCTCCCCATATTCTTCCATGTCTATTTTGTCAGAATATTTACATCTGAGCCTAGGTCTAGAATAAATCAATCTACTTCATAGTCTCTAATTTGGATGTTCATGTTCATTTTTCTACCCATCTTTTTCTTATGAAAATAATTCACTGTGGAATCCTTCCTCCCCTTAGCTGGTTGATGCAACAGGTTCTCCATCTAAGTAAGAGCATCAGGATATTTTTCCAGGGAAAAGTGACTCTCAAAGAATTTTTGCAAGGTAACATGCTACCACAATGGTCCAACCTCCAACTAATAACCAAAAGAAGTAGGGATTTCATAAATAGGTGACTTACCAGGATTCCTTCTGATCATATCACGTGATTCAAAGAATGTGTCCTTCTCAGCATCGATATCTAACTATACCTTCTTCTTCCCAGGAAATTGAATTTGCAGATGAGGGTTATCTTCTCCAGTCATCGCACCACCACGAGTGACATCGACATCCTTCATTCTGAGTTTCACTAAGATCATTGCAACCTTTGGCTCCCGATTCTTGTTTAGTGGTTGATTCATAGGTTTATTTACATTTCGAGTCGCATTTTGGTTCTGAATTGAAATTTGGTTCTTTCCTTGACTTTGCGCCTGATTCTAGTTTGGAAAGTGGTTCTACAATTGATTTTGTTTCTCGAGCTGATTTTGATTTTGCAACCGGTTGTAATTCTGTAACTAAGGAACATTTCTTTCCTTCCATCTTGTGATCAGTTGTAGACAATTCTCAACAGTGTGATCAATCATAGTACAATATGTACATGAGAACTGTAACAATGGACAATCCCTCTGATAGTGACCCAATACACCACAATTATAACATTGGATAGGTCCATGACCTCGTCCCCCTCCTCGACCTAGCAACAGAACCATTTGTTGACACAAACCCGACCAACAAATTCTAGTCAATATGGGTTCCGCTTCATTGACACTCAATCCACTGCGATCTCCCTAAGGTCCGTGACCTCGTCTCGACAACGAAACCATTTGATGATAAGAACCCAGGAAACAAATTCTAGTTGAAAGGGGTTCTTCTTTGTCAACACTCAATCCACCACGATATCCATGAGCACTGGCTCAGATAGGTTTTACCCTTCCCAGCAACACCTGTCAATTGGATGAGGTCTAACCTGAGATGCTTGAGGGAGAGTTGTCTGAACCAAGTTTCCATAGAATAGAAGAGGACTATGTGCATCGACAACTAATGAACTTTAACATATCTGACCAATTACTTAACCATTAATAGGACCATTCATTATTTCTCTTAACTGATTGCATCATTCATTCATAACTGCAATAATCATACACTAATCATATTGATACGCAAACAGATATAGAAATATAATATCATTTAGAACCAAGAAACATCACATCATAGATCCATGTTACAAATTCACTTGCATTCACCGTATGATTCCAGAAAAAGTAAAACATAAAAATATAAAAGAAAACAGTATTTTAGATCAACTTCTGTCTTGTCATATTACTTCCGCGCAATAATCCACAGATTCAAAAATAGATCAGCAGATCAACAGATACTGCTGTCATGTATATTATTTCTCTTCTATGTTATTACCCACAAAATCCCCTTTAAACTTACAACTCGATTTCTATTTATAGGCTTGCTCCTTTACATTCAAGGTCCACTTGGATGAATTCCTAACTAACTCTTAACTGATTCTACAAAATTATGACCAATATCTGCAAAATATGGTCCAAAGTACAAAAATGTGACACAAAATATGCAAAATATTCTATTCTCTTCTTTGTGCGTCATTCTCTACTTGCGTGATATCTTTTTCCCTTGCTCAACATCCATGATGCTGCGTAGCTAGCTTGTCCCAAAACCCCTGCTAATAAGGATTTAACGGAATTCGTCAAAGGAATGAGGTATTCAATGGTATTTACATACACATACTTAACATCAACAAGGAGGAGGTCTCCATCATATACTCATCATATTAAGGGTATTAAGGACCCCAACACCACCAAGGTGCGGCAGTTCCTAGAGTTCTCCTAAGGTACGATGAACTCATTAAAAACACAAATTACCAGATAATGCGTTATTTTGACTATTTGAAATTATACACTTCTTTAACCTACCAATTACTCTTTATAAGGTACTAGGGAATAGGTTGTGGTACTGGGGAACCATAAAACCACTTACGATTACTCAAACACTCTATAGAGTGTTTAGGTTTTTTTGATTGTCCAAAGGGATCCAAGGGCTTCATACCTGGGCTTAGATAAGGTCAAAAGGTCTCCTTTGACATTGACCTACTTATAACCCTCAAGGGATCCTCAAGGGGCACCAAGACACATCGACACACATTTTTTGGCATAAAAAATCCCCTCGACACACACTTGTCATTATCAATGAAAATTTAGTCAACAATCTCCCCCTTTGTCATTAATGACAACTCCAAAGCTCCCCCTTTGTCATTAATGAAAACTTCAAATCCCCCCCTTTGAATGAGCTTCATTTGTCCACAAATTTTCCCCTTAGAGAAGGCTTCCTTTACCTTCCTTGTTCATATTTTTCTCCCGCTTTGGAATCAGTGAAAAAGGGTACATATGTCATGCTCCCCCATGTCATATTGTTTTGTTGTTGAATATAGATCAATTCAGTTAGGAGATATTATGGCTCCCATTTTTTTCTCTAAGGTACTCAAAAGTCTCCATCGGGAGAGGATTAGTAAAAATGTCTACAACCTGTTCTTTTGTCCCGATATATTCCAACTTGATATTATTTTATGTAACTTGTTCTCGAAGAAAATGAAATTTGATTGGAATGCGCTTGGTCTTGGAGTGCATAACTAGATTCTTGGAGATACTGATGGCACTCGTATTCTCACATAGAATTGGAATCGGCTTATTACATGTCATGTGTATGTATTGCAGGGTTTGATTCATCCAAAGAATCTGAGTACAACAAGCTACTTCTGCTATATATTATGCTTCTATAATTGATAAGATAAGGACACTGAAGACTTATTTTTTCTCGACCAAGATATTAGACAATTTCCTAGAAAGAAAGTTTTTCCACTTGTGTTTCTTCTGTTTTCAACACATCCTTCCCAATCTATGCTTGAATAAGCTATCAATGTTAGCTCATTTTATTTTGGATACCAAAGTCCAAAGTCCATAGTACCTTTGAGATATTTGAAGATCATTTTAACTTCTATAATGTGAATTTGCTTTGCAGCAACTTGGAATCTTGCAACTTGTCCAACGACCTGCATCACATCTAGTATTGAGGTTGTTACATATAGAATACTATGAATCATTCATATATAGATCCTTTGACCAATTTCTTTAGATTCATCTTCCTTGCCGAGTTTACAACAAGTGATCATAAGAGTAGTCACAAGTTTACAATCTTCCATATGGAATTTCTTTAACATTTCCTTAATGTATTTTGTTTGAGCAATAAAAATTACTTTTTTTCTTTGAGATATCTGGAGTCTCAAGAGGAAGGTAAATTCACTGAGTAATGATATTTCCAACTCTATCTTCATGTCATTAACAAATTTTTGACTCAGTGAATCATCATTACTTCCAAAGATGATATCATCGACATAAACTTCAATGATGAGTATAATGTCATTGTCTTGCTTGATGTACAAAATGCTATATGCACTTCCTCCTTAAAGTTTTTTTGTTGCAACTACCTGTCCAATATGGAGTACCAAGCTCTGGGAGATTGTGTTAGCCGATATAAATCCCTTTTGAGTCTTCATGCATAGTCCTTGTTTTCTCGAAGTTGAAATCCTTTTGGTTGTTTGATTGTTAACAATAAAATTAACACCCTCGAATATGATGGTCTAAAAACATGTATTCTTTTCGCCCACAACATGAAGAGCAGAATTTGGGACAAATTGAGAGATGGTCTTGGTTTTGATCTCTCATTGGACCACTGCTTCTGCAAAGGAAGAAGGACGTGAAGATAATTTTTCTCTAAAAAAATTCAATACCAAGACTACTTAAGGATCAAAACCTAGTTACCACAACTCCTAGAGTGGAAAGAATACATGGAATATGTAATAATTGTCCTAAAAACCTGGAAATTCAAATAAAATTCCTAAAAACTAAAGAAAGTGGGTTTTATTTAGGAAAGAATAAAAAAATATTCAAAAATATTAAACCCACATTCATGGGTAGTGATTGAGGACTCAAATCCTATTGCTATATAAGAAAGGCATATGAGGTGAAGGAGAGGAGGACAAGTAAGAAAAGCAAAGGCATGTTGTAGGATTTGGAGGCTAGATAGAATATTTTTCATATCAAGAGTTTTGGTGATCATTATATTTGATGGAGAAGGATGCTTTAGAGAAAAGGAGAAAGGGATTCACCTATTATTGGGTTGTAATCACTTTCCTCCTGTTTTTAATATGATGCAATTCAAGTTTCCCCAAATGTTGTGACTAAATCTATGTATTTTCATGTGTTTTTGTAAATGTTTGGTAGATAGATTTGAAGTTTTTGAAGTTTTCCAAAGGCAAGAAGTAAGGAACTAGAAACCTTATTGTGAATGGAGGACTAAAGGCCATGGATGCTCAAGTAGAAGGATCTTCCACAAACGACACGCTTCAAGAGGAAATCTCCATTCTTCCTCCCCTCTCTCTTTGAAATGACTTAGAAATATAAGGAATATTTCAATTATTGCATATATTCTATCGATCAGGATTCACCTCCCTATATTTAATGTTATATTAGTTTGTAGACACATCCCTATAGAGAAATCTAATAACATAATGGAGACCATACTTGGGAGCTAATGGGTTCTTCTCTTGAAACTATTTTTCTTGAAAGTTTCTCCTTGATTGGGTGTTTATTTCCTTTTGAATCCTTTGATGCATGCCTAATATTTGTCCTTTGAGGATTTACTTCGGTTCTAGAGTCTAAAACCAACAAATTTTAGCCTTTACCCATCCAAATATTGAAATATTTGGACGGGATCTTGGGTTTATCGGGAATTCACGGGTACACGCTATACACAGTCACAAAATCCTTACAAAATCATGGCCACAGGATAGTAACAGTCGTGAATGCCTGAAGAGTTCGTGCATGCATTCTAGTGACAGTCATGAATGCATTGAAATAATTGATAGTTACATAGTAGTGACAGTTGAGAATGCATTGAAAGAACACGTGGGTACATAGTAGTGACAGTCACAAATGGAATTGAGACTTAATAAGAGTCTAGTATTTTGGGCCTAAAATCCTCAATTCTTGTCCATTTGGAGTGAATTATTTTGTTTTGAATAAGTTTCAAGTGTTGTGTGCATGTGGTTGGAGTTTGAAAAATTCATGGTTCTTGATTTTTTGATGGTCAGATCTACAATTTTGGATCATTTTGGTTGATTTTTTCTGTTGTAGATGACTTAGGGATCTTATAACAGAGGTTTTATACATTCTTTTCCTCCCTTTTTTCAATATTTAAAGATTTTTGAAGGATTTTTAAGTTTGGTGTGCATTTTGTCTTAAGTTTGAACTTTTGGAGATCACTGATTTTTGGCATTTGATTGAGTTATTTTTAGACTTTGAAAAACCTTAATTGACATCCTAAAACACTTTTTAAATCCTATTATGACCTTTTAGGAGCATTTTTTAAGCATTTGGGGACATTTTCCCCCAATTTTGGAAGGCCTAGAAAAGTCTTTAAAAAACTAGCTGTTAGCACCATTTTTGGGCCAAGTGGTTGGTAAGGGATGTAGAGAGTAAAAGGAGGAATAAAGTTTGTAAATTTCCATATCATAGGACCTTAAAGAATGTTTATGCAGGTATGCATATGTTTGAAGGGAAATTTCTAGATTAAGAATGCCAAATACTTAAATAAATTCTAATTTTTGACCTTGAAATGCATGTAAATGCAGACATTCACCCTTAGTTGAATGATAATAGGAAATGGATGGCCTAGATGTGTAGCGGAGGATATCCAAAGTCCAAAACTAATTTCCACCAAGGAAAAATCGGGAGTAGAAAGGATAAAAAGCAAGTTGGAGGTGTAAAAGTAATAAAACCCGACTTCCACCCCCCGTGGTCCGGATCCAATGTTCTGGAACTTTTCCACCCAAGATCAATGGTCCAACAGAAATGTGGAAGTGGAAAAGGAAATAATATTGGCTTTGAAAGTTAGAATTTCAATTTTTTACTTTCGTCGTTCGAGATCCAACGGCTAGCGAGAACTTCTGCATAGATCAACGTCTCAGAAATAAGAAAAGGGAGGAAGTGGAAAGGGTAAAGTTTCGGGTTGAAAATCTTGGAAAACATGATTTATTCTTTCTGGTATCTACAATATCTAAATTTCATAGAGATCCCGTACAAATCAATAAGTGCGGAAAGGAGCAGAAGAGAGGATATCGAAAAGAGGGAAACATAAGAATTTGATCATGAAAGGTTGAAGTTTTGCATTTCATGATACTCTAGATCGACGGTCCAAAGTGATTCTGTAAAAGATAAACAGTATGAAAGAGAGCAGAGGGCAAGAGATCAAAAAGTGGGAAACTTAAGGATTTTTTCAAGGAAAGGTAGAATCCCGCTCTTCACTTTCTGCAAGCCTCAGATCAACGACTGGGAAGGCTTTTGTCTGATATCAATGGTGCGAAAAAGGGGAACATGTGCAGAAGGTAAGAATACATCTCGATATGCAGAAATAAGTAGGCCCCATAGCTTTCAATGACCCATATCACTTTGGTCTCAAATCTACGATGGAGGTTGATTTCGTTGGATGAACCTACGCACTCAGAGTTGGGGATTTCCTACGTGATGAGAAATGTGCTTGAATGACATGTCCTTTCCCTATTGGATATCGCGCTCAGAAATCGGAGCCACAAAAATCATTGTATGGAATACGATGGGACAATAATGAACAGTCAAGATCCAAGCAGGTGCATATCTACAGCTGGTGATTGTTTCTCTTATTGAAGGTGCAAAAAATATTGAAGCTATTACAGGCCATCAAAAATCCTCTAACCAGTCATTTTAATCAAGTAAGCTGATTCCCTACTGTAAAAGTTTCCTAATTAATCCCCCATGCAAATGCAAGCATGTTTTCCTGTTTTATTTATGATCATGGTGAATCTTTCATATCATGGAATTTGCTAGAATTTTTATTTATACGTGTACAATGCATAAATTTTCCTCTATTTCGAGGTTTGTCTTGGGGGCGTATGATACTATAAACATACCCTCAATAGAGGAAGATAGGGTTGGAACCTATCAGGTTCTAGGTTATGTAAATTGAGATCTACCCTTAATAAAAATGACAAAGCTGAATGCGGGCTCGTTGCTGCATAGATTCTTGTGTGTTTCGTAGTCGCAGTCTGTGATTTCCTTTCTTATGTGTATGTCTTCTTTTTAAAATTTTCATTATATTTTATTCCATATATGCAATAAGTGCATAATAGTTCAGAATTCATACCTGTTTATGCTCTGACTATTTGTTTCAGATATAAACAAATCCTTTAAACCAAAGTTAATGTAGAATTCATCTTCTTGGTGCTCTGTGTTAATGGAATGCCATCTTTCTTCTTTATCACCAGACCAATAGCATTATGAATGTAACCGAGTGCTACCTTGAATTTTTATATTTTCACTTGCAAAATTTTCTGTAATTCATGAATATGTGTTGACTCCATATCCCAATGTATGCTTGCTTTGTTTCAATCACAAACTTAACCTGAATTTTATTTTAGTTTTACATCTGGCCCTGCTAAAAATCTGTGAGATATCCCTCTCTACAAAGGAGGAGAACAACTCTTTTCTTAAAGTTATTTGTTGTTCCCTTGGGATTTACCCTCCATAACTTAGGGTGCAATTCTGAGTGCTAACAAATTGGCGTCGTTTCTGGTGACGAAAGTGCAAATCAGCGCTGGGAAAAAAGAGATAAATATTCGAAGAAGAAAAGGTTTCTGTGGCAAACAGAGACTCCTGCTTTTGAAAAAGGTTGTATAATTTCCCTTGGCGACTCCACTCAAATATTCTAGAAGCCGAATCCACTAAGGAGACTAGTGTCCAGAAGGACAGATACAAGGAGGAGGTTTCAAATATTCCCTAAGTATGAATGATAGAGTTTTAGATTTAATTGTTGACGGTGAACAATGGTCAAACATCAAGAAGGTCATGCCCCTTTCACCTGGTGACTCCATCTGTGAAGAATCTAGTCTTCGTAATATTCTATAGTAGCTCCACTTTCAAATGGGTTGAAAAGTTTGAGGATTTGGTTCAATTTCTCCATCATCAAGATGGGTTCTATAGCTAGAAGGTATGCTCCTATGAATCATGCTCACATTCTTAGTTTTCCAAATCTAATACCTAATATAGATTGGATAACCAATCTTCCAATATTCAAAGATCAAAAGGGTGATGATGTTTGCATTCATTTGCTTAGATTTCATAAGCATATACATAAGTTGGGAGTTGATTTGCATGAGGATTCTTTAATGAAAATGTTCATGGATAGTTTAGAAGAAAATTAAATGTCATGGTATGAGGGATTACCATCATGAAGTGTATACTCTCTTAAATACTTTCATACAGTATTTCATGAACATTTCAAAGATCAGTATCCTTCTCTGCTATCACTTCAATATTGTTGCGCACATGATAAAGAGCTCATTAAAAATGTGAAAGGAAATTGCAATGATGATCAGTATATGGATGAAGATGTTTTATATATATTACATGAATACTCAGCTAAAAATTAAATAAAAACCAATTTCCATGATATTCAAGAAAATTACCAGCAATTGGTAGTGTCTTCCTTGACTGAAGTTGACATAAGCCAAAACTCTCATTCTACCAGCTATTTTTATTTCCCTGAAACTGATGATAGTTTGCAACATTCTTGTATATATTTGTATGACCAATAGAAAAGTTGGTACTGTCAATCAAATCCTTCCTCATATTATTCAATTCCTAAATTTTTTCCACGAGAGGAGGATGCCTTTGTTCAATCAAAAATCTACCTTTTGTAGCATCAACTTTTTCAAACACCAGCTGTAGATTTTGTAAGTTCAAGGCATGTTAATGAAGAAAATTCCATTGCAACCTAAGGTCAAAAGACCGAGAATGGAGAATATAGTGGGTGTACTGAAAGTGACAGTTTTCCTTTGTGATATGCTTCATGTGAATTGCTACGACATATGCTTAAAATATCTAAGGAGGTACAAAAAATTGAGGATACAACATGTTCAAAAATAGATAATGAAAAGGGAAAATAGTCATGCCATCAATCCTAGCCTATGGAAGAAACAACAGTTTTCCATGAGAGGTTAAATCACAAGGAGGAAGATGAAAAGGGTGAACAACTAGAACCTGCTCCACATTCCAATTCGAATCCTTATTTTTATGAGCAAGAATATAATCATCCTAGTGATGTACATGAAGAGAGTAATTCTAATTTTCCTTATGAAGAGTGCAATTAGCATGTTGAAAACTGTGCTAGTGATATTTTAAAACAATATTGCAGCATGCCTACATATAATGAATGTGAGGATGGCCACTTGGATGATGCACCTCAAAAAACAGACTGCAATAATGGTTTGGATCACCAAGAAGAAGAGGAGGACTCCAAATGGGATACTTATTTATGTTTTTTAGATTTGGAATCAAAAATTACTTTGCTTGATTCTATGGAAAAAAATAATGATATTTCCTTTGAAAAACTTGTAAGGAATCAGGTTTTAAATTATGATATTTTAGATGAAGAAGTTGACGTCTCATTTGAAAATGGCCAGGATAATTCCTTGCATGGTTTTCTTGAAGATCATTTTGGTAGAGTGCTAGGAGAGTTTTAGCTAGATCATCCTTTTGATGACAAGTAAATAATAAATAATTTTTGTAGGTTGTCATGATCTAGTGGAAAAATACATGGAGAAGCTTTGCAGTGGTAATGGATGGTTATGTCTCTACAATAAATATCAATCCCTTTATCATAACCTTTTTCCATTAACTTCTTCCTTTCTGTTTTTGACCAAGTATGATTATGGAAAGCAAATGATAAAAATATCTGAAGGAGGTCATGTTTTTATGATCCTCTAACTGACTATATGGGAATACTTTTCAGTCAGAATGGTGGGTTATTTGTTTGTAATAAGGATCAAGTATTTTATCATACCTTGTTACCATTATGATCCTATGTTCTAATTTTAATAAAGAATGAGGACAAATTTTGTTTATAGGATCATTTCATTGATTGGATTCACTAGAAGTCAGAAGTCACTTGACTGAGCATTGATGCTTAGTAAGTAGGGTAGGTAGGTATGAATAAGCTCGACATGGTGAGCATGTCTTTCAGTAAATTTCCAGTTTGTTTCAGGATCAGTTTACTTTTTTCTTTTTAAAACATGTTGGGAATTTCAGGAAATCTTGGGAGCCACCCAATGTATTTGGCATCTGGTCTACGGGGTTCTTCGCTATCTCGCAAGGATGATAGCATCCCAAGTTGGAACCAATTGTTAGCACCATTTTTTTGCTAAGTTATTGGTAAGGGAATTCTCCAGTAAAAGGAGGAATAAGGTTTGTAAATTTTCATATCATAGGACCTTAAAGAATGTTGATGTAGACCTGCAGATGTTTGAAGGGAAATTTCTAGATTAAGAATGCCAAATACTTAAATAAATTCCGATTTTTTACCTTGAAATGCATGTAAATGAAGAAACACTCCCTTATTTTAATGATAACAGGAAATGGATGGTCTAGATGTGCAACAGAGGAGATCCAAAGTACAAAAATCATTTTGACGAAGGAAAAATCAGGAGTGGAAAGGAAAAAAAAGAAATTTGGAGGTGTAAAAGTGATAAAACTTGACTTCTGTCCCCCGTAGTCTGGATCCAATGGACCATAACATTTCCTCCCAATATGAACGGTCCAACAGAAAGGAGAAAGGGGAAAAGGAAATAAGTTTGGATTTGAAATTTATAATCTCGATTTCCAACTTTTGTAGTCTGAGATATGATAGTTAGGAACAACTTTCGCACAGATCAATGGCTCAAAAAGTAGCAAAGGGAAGAAGAGGAAAGGGTAAAGATTCAGGTTGCAAATCTTGCAAAACTTGATTTCCACTTTTTGGGATCCGCAAGATCTGTGGTTCATAGAGATCCCATGTAGATCAATAGTGCATAAAGGTGCAGAAGAGCAGAGATAAAAAAGCAGGAAACATAAGAATTTGATCGTGAAAGGATGAATTTCTTCATTCCATGATATTCTAGATCGATGGTATAGGGTGCTTCTGCCAAAGATAAACAATTTGGAAGAGAGCATAGGGGCATATATCGAAAAGTGGGAAACTTAAGGATTTGGTTAAGGAAAGGTAGAAGCCCTCTTTTCACTTCCCACAGGCCTCAAATAAATGACTGGGAAGGTCTCTATCTGAGATCAATGGTGCGGAAAAGGGGAACATGTGCACAAGGTAATCATACTTTCTAATATGCGGAAACAGGTAGGCTCCGCATCTTTCAACAGCCCATATCACTTTGATCTCAGATCTATAGTGGAGGTTGAATTCGTTGGATGAACCTATGCACTCAGAGTTGGGGAGCACCTGTGCAATGAGAAACATGCTTGAATGGAATGTCCTCTCCCTATTGGATATCGTGCTTAGAAATTAGATCCATAAAATTCATTGTATGGAGCGCGACGGGAGAAGAATGAACGGTTAAGATCCAAGCAGGTGCAGATCTATGGCTGGAGATTGTTTTTATTATTGAAGGTGAAAGGAATATTGAAGCTATTGTAGGCCATTGGAAATCCTCTAAGTAGTTGTTTTCATCAAGTGAGTTGATTCCTTGCTATCAAATTTCCATAATTAATCAATCATGTGCATCCCAGCATGGTTTCTTGTTTTGTTTATGATCATGGTGAATCTTTCAGATCATGGAATTTGTTAGGATTTTGATTTCTACCTGTAACTAAATTTGGCTCTGTTTCGAGGTTGGTCTCGTGAGCCTATGATAATATTAATATACCATCAATAGAGGAATACAAGGTTGGAACCTATGATGTTTTGGGTTATGTAAATTGAGATATGTCCATAATAAAAATGTCAGAGCTGAATGCGGGTTCGTTATTGTAGAGATTCATATGTGTTTCGTAGTTACAGTCTATTATTTTCTTTATTATGTGTGCATCTTCTTATTAAACTTGTCATTATGTTTTCTTCCATATTTGGAATAAGTGTGTAATAGTTCATAATCCATACATGTTTATGCTTTGGATATTTGTTTCAGATATCCACAAATCCTTTCAACTAAAGTTAATGAAGTATTCATCTTCTCGTGCTCTGTGTTAATGGACTGTCATCTTTCTTCTTTATCACTAGAACAACAACATTATGATTGTAACCAAGTTCTACCTTGCCTTTGTTTATTTTCACCTACAAAGTGTTATATAATTCATGAATATGTGTTGACTCCATAACCCAATGTATGTTTTCTTTCATTCAACCACAAACTTAATCAGAATTTTGTTTTCATTTTATATCTATCCTTGTTAAAAATTTGTGATAGGTCTCTCTCTATAAAGGAATAATCCTTCTCCCTTTCTTAAAGTGGTTCTGTTGTTACCTTGGGATTCACCCTCCACAACCTAGGGTGGAATTTTGAGTAGTGCTCACACTAGGAAAAAATCACTTTTAGTACTTATTTTTTAGTATTATTCAAAGTTTTCCTTGAAAAGAATGCTAAGATATGAAAGTTTATGACATGTTTATCCATTAAGTCATTTATTTCAGTCTTGAATATCTCAAATTTTGTCTAAATTGATCATTTTTATCACATAGTGAAATAAGGAAATTGTTGAAAAAACTAAAGAACATTACATTGTTTCAATTTATGAATTCTTTTGGCCATGAATTTTTAATCCACATGGAATTGTTTACCTTCCGCACAACTTGTAATCACCACTAAGACACTCTTCATACCATCATTTAATATCAAATTCACATAAATTGTCAAAATTCCGAGCCACGAGTATCCTCTTCACTTGCACTTTCAAGCGGTCCTGTGAATGAGAAAGCGGATCTCAAGTGTAATAGGAATCCTTTGAAGTTTTGAAGAATATTGTTGAGCCCTACAGAGTATTCTATTCACTTGCACTTTCATGAAGTCCTATGAATGAGAAAGTGTATCTTATGAATTGCAAGTATCACCCACTCACAATAGTCTATGTGGGCCCCGAGATAGAAGGGCATAATTCAGCTAGAATTCTACCTAAGTATGGAAGAAGAGTGTAAAGAATAAGAAGAAGGAGCTACAACAGAGGAAGAAACATAAAAGGAAAGGGTAGAATGCTGCGATAGAAGAAGTAAAGTGAGGAAGAAGACAAAGAGAAGGCTTGGGACAAGGAAGCTGTGCTAGTTTAGTAAGATACGATAGAAGGGAAAAGAAATATATGAGATGACATGACAGAATATTTGCAGAAGCAGGCGTGTGAAGAAGCGTAACGACATGAAAATGACAGTAAGGCATAATGCTGAGAAAGAGACAGCCCTTAGCGATCGTGGGTGGAATCTCAGATGGAGCCAGCAAAAACCACACGCATGAAGGAATCTTTGTAAGTCAGGCCGATAGTGCCTTTTTATTATCTATCGCTAGACTAGGAAAGGTATCATGTTGGATAAAGATAGTAAGTCAGCTGGGATAGCGATTGAAGTTGAGTTTGTTAGATTCTATATCGAGTAATTATTGAGCATGTATAAGTTAGTATGGGAGTTGTATTGAGTCAATAATAGGGCTATAAAAGAAGGAACCCAAGTTGTAAATGGGTTAGATGGTTTTGAGCTAATTAGATGACACAACAATTTTGAGTAAGTCTCTAGACTCTTGGAAAAGATGCTTGAGCTATAGATAGATACTTTTTGGTTAATGACTCTAGATAGCTGAGTGCATCAGAGTAGTGGTTCTACAACTGAGTGTGCAGATAGGTAGAAAAGCTCAAGTTGATCCAAGCTGTGTGCGGATCGCTAGTAGGAGTAGAGAAGAGGGAGAAAGAGAGAAGATCAAAGAGAATGAGAGGAAGAAAAAGTATGTAAAGGTAGAATAGAAGATCTTGAACAAAGTCTACAACTTTGTGTGCATCCAAAAGGTGCATCTATTCCTCATTCCAATGTTAGATGAAGATCACCTTGTGGTTTTTTCTTAGATAGGTTTCCATGCTATATGTTGTGTATATGTGTGAATATTGAGTATCTTAACAAAATGGACAAGTGTTGTGTTTAATGATTGATTTATTATTGTGTTTCAAATAGAAAATGTATGAATGTTGTTTTATAGTAATGAATATGCATGTTTTCCATTCACTGTGTGTTTGTGTGAAATTGCATAAATAAGGGTTGAATTATAACTTGGTATCGATGTACTGTGCAAACAAGTATCCCACCTTCCCAGTATTCATTGGAAAAAATTGGCGCAGAGACAATGTACTAGAACACCCTCCCACATAAACTGTGGAAACATGGTTCTGGAAGTTACCCATAAGGACTGAGATATCTTGGGTGAGACGACATCTGTGTCACAGGTGCTTCCGGTTGAGCTCCACTCCATCAGGCTGATCTCTTGGGCTTTGTTGTCCTAAGCAAGAAGGGGATGAACCTAGGTCCAGTGTGAGAGAGGGATGAAGAAAAGGGATGACAAATGGTTCCATTGCTGGGACCTAAAAGTGTGTGATGAGGGATATTTTTTTTCAACCAATGAAACTAGGGATCAAAGACTTGGTGGATGCTAAAGAGATAGATTTTGCACAAAGAGAAAGTGAAGGTTCTCTGTGGACACCGACAAAGTGGCTAGAATGGTACATTGATTCAAACATTCAAGAGGTTTTCTTTTCTGAGTTTCCCATTGTGTTACACGAGTGGTTAAGCTAGAAACCCAACAAAAGAATCTCCATGGAGGAGAATCTATAGAGTTGAGCTCATTCTTAATCGATCAGTTGAAGAGGATAAACAATCATATATTAAGGGAAGTGGAATTTTGGGTATACAATATCCTAGAAGGATATATTACTTAGTTTGTTGTTGACACAATAACCTCATACAATGAGGTAGAGAAAAAAACGTTTCAAGGACCATGCAGTAGATACCTGTTATCTTTGAAAATGTGGATAAAAATGCTTATATACGAAAAAATGGAATTCTGTGAATGATAGACTGAATAGAAAAAGGTGGTTATGTATCAACAGAACCCTAGCGTTAGATGTTCCTAGGAGAAAGTGGAACTGAACTAGAGCCAATATTTTTGTGAAGTGGAAGAATATTTAAGTCTGTAAAAAGATGAAAAACTATGTTCAAACGAGGGAGTTGCAGCATGGAGTAGGAAGAAGAAGGCTACGAATTTGAATCATACCTAAACGAAGGCTCTTGCGATGAGGAAGAGGAATACCATTCGATCTCAAAAGGAGACGAAGAGTCTAAAGATTCAACTGAAGCTACATAACAGGAACATGTACACAACTCGCCTACATTACTAGAGGTAAGATCATGAGACCTGTCTCCAAGTATTTCTATAAATACAAGTAGTACTAACACTGTAAACAATAGAAAAGGAATTTTGACTAGTACAAATTTTGTTCCGATGGTACCACCAACAAATCCAATGGCTGGAATTGACATTAAGCTCCAAATATTTAATGGGAACGAGTTGGAAGACCCATAGCAACACCAGTTTATTTGTGATGTTTTTTATACTGTACGATAGATCTAGGATGATAACGCCAAGAAATACCAACTAATCACGATGCTATGAGGTCGTGTGCTAGATTGGTATATGAATTTTCCCATAGTACCAGTAGGAGTTGTCCTGAAAACACTCAAATATATTTGACTTTGGTTGACTGATGAATTTAAGAAACTGAAGTATGGATCCCAATGCATCACTGAGATCAAGGAGATCAAATAGCTACCGAAAGAATCTATTTGGGATTTTGACCAGATATTTAAGACATTAATGGCCAGAGTTTCCAAATGTCGGATGTGCAACACAAGGAATGGTTTATTGCCTCCTTGCTGCAACATATCTGAGCGTCGTTGATGCAACAGAAAGTTGTGTCGTAGACAGAGGCTCTGGAGATATAAATGAATTTAGAATCCTCAACAGTTTTGGATACTAGCTTGGGAATGATGCAAATTTAGTCGCAACTAACCAATCTTACGGTGCATCTCCAGGACATCAAAAGAGGAAAAGAAGTTCAGGAGGAACTATGGTGTACAAGATGCAGAAAATATGGACACCATAAGGATAATTTCTTGTCACTAATTAACTATATCAGAATAGGTGGGATGAACCCATTAAACACCCAAGGAATGCCTTGGTGTAGAGTATGTGAGACTAAAGGTCACAAGTTCGAAGAATGTTTGTACTTACATAAGATTGTAAGTGCACCCTCTAGTATGTATTCTAAATTTTGTAGATCAGTAGGTCATGATGAAAAAGGTTGGAGAGTGTTACCACCTAAGTTATAATTAGTCGATGTTATCAAGTGAGCCTCATGAACCGAACAAACATGATTTGTTTGTACTTCAGAAGACCTTCATACTTGATTCTCGCCCATTGTTTTTTTTTATGTACCACATGTTCATACCCCCTTGGGGGAGTTGTAATAAAATGTTCTAGCATGGTATTGTTTGTAAAAGACTCAGCCACCTAGACTCATTTGTCAATCCGATTAGCCCAGAGTGTTTTTTCCCTTGGTTATTATTGGTTGTTGAATAAACGATTGATAATTTTGAAATTTTCACTCAATACCTCCAAAGTTGGGGTGGTCAGCTTGAAATTTAGGCCTATTGAGGTTATTAGAGTCTTTGTGTCAATGTATAAACATGCTAGGAATTATGGTCGAGTCATAAGAACATGTGCTAAGTCCCCATAGGTTTTGTTTTTTTTAATTTTTAATTTTAATTTTTCCACAAAACTTAGGCTATTTTTTAATAGTCTAAATGGAAAACTGGTCTTGTAATAAAAGTGGGGTTAAAAGTCAGTTTTGAGTCATGGGGGTGCTCATTTTCTAACTTGGAGCACTCGGTAAACCCATAAACCCACTTTGCCTAAGTTTTGAGTGATTTTTCCATCACTTAGGTAAGAAAATCCAAAAAAAATAAATATTAATTAATTTAATTAAAAATTAATTAAATAATGGAGCAAATCCAAGTTCCTAAATTAGTGGGATTTGCTCTGATTTGATTGAAATCAGTGTCATCGGCTTCGTATTGACTAGGATTTATCATTCCTTGACTGAAGGCATTGATCAGGGCTGAAGAGGAGCTTAACTGGTGCATGCAGGTCTGAGGGTTATGCCCTCTTTCTCTCTCCTCCACACGAGTGGATCAATTTGGCAGTTGTTTGATGGGTGGGTCAGTTCACTGAGTGAGGTGTCACTCCGATTTGTAGTTCCAATCTTGTTAGACTTAGTTCATAATTAGATCAGGCTTGGCTTAACTCTCCATCAGCTGCATTCTCTCCTTCAGTCAGGCATGCACCCCTCTTGGCCAGTCTGGCTATAACTTAAAGTTGTCATTCCCTTCTTGAAGCTAGTTTGAGTTGGAGAGAATAGGATTGCTATTGTAATAATGTTGTAATATTTTCATTGTTGGAATAAAGAATCTTTCGAGGCTAAATGTTGTAATTCTCTCATATGTGTGGAATACGCATTTTCTTGCATCTATTGATGTTGCCGGTTTTCCTCTCAATTTCTGCATCTGAACGTTGTCTGGCTTGAATGATTCAGCTGAATTAATAGGAGTGTAGTTGGGCAAGTAAGATTACTTGTTTTTTCTTTATCTCATACCATATGTGTTTGAATATCTATATTATACATGTTTAATAAGCATATTTGCATGTAATTCTTGTCTCTTTTTCATATATATATATATCCATATCTCATAAGGTTTTATGAAAGGTTGTGTGTTTAGCTTTCAGGTGGAAAGGATTGGACAAATTGTGGGTCTAGTTTAACTCCACTGTACATCTGAAATTTTTTTGAAGGCATTTCCCCTCTGCATTCCACTAACAAGTTTCCCTTGCCGATCTATCCAGCAACAGGCCTTCCCCCTTCTCTTCCTCCATTTTATTAAAATCAATCTTCTAGTTACTTGTTCATCCTCTTATGATCATATCTACTTCTAAAAACTTATTATAAATTGTTAGATCTAGTTCCTAAGAGTATTGTTTCTTAGATATGAAATTTCATAAAGAATATCATATTTTAAAGATAGATCTAGGTGAAGAAATTCCTTTTTGCAAAAAGCTAAATCGTAGATCTAAAGCTTGCTCATAAGGTAGTTTTTTTTTTTTGTTCTTTAAATATTTAAATTCTAAAACAAAGTGCACATAATATTGGATTTCCAAAAGGAAATCCAAGATCCCAAGGAAATATTGCTTTCCTTGGTTCCTTTTCGAAAAACTAAATTGTTCCTTTTTAACAATTTTTAACTTAGTTTTTTTTCGGTTATTAGTGTGGTGACCCAAAAGACTTTTAAAGTGTTTTTGGGAACATTTGATTTTAATAGCATGCCTTTTTTTTTAATCATATTTAACAATAAATATAAGGAGATTTTTCCCATTTTCTTACTCTTGGGTGAACCAGAGCTTCCCAGAGGCTTCCCCCACTGTTGTGCTTCCTTATTAGGCTTGTCGTAAGCTTGTTGCAAGCCTTTGGATCCCAAATAACAAGGACCAAAGCACAATTAGTTTGCTGATATTGTAACCTTTAATAATAAATAATCACTTCGAGTAGGCTCTTTCGAGCTCACTTCCCATCCCCTCTGGGGGGATCTGCATCTGTTTCACTTTTTTGCACTTTTTCCCATTTTTTTCTCTAGCTTAGTCTTGTCGTGCAGGATTGTATACTTTGATATTATTTTTTATTATTCAATATTTTGAAATCAAAGTAATACTAATACTTACCCCACGAATCCGTTATTGAACTGAAAGGTGAAAGAGGATCGTTGTAGGATTAATTAAAAAACCTATGGTGTGTGTTTTTGCTTCTATTTTCATTGTTACTTTTCACAAGAAAATAGTAAAATTAACCCCTACTTGATTTCTTGATTGAGGTCCACTTGGACCGAAAGAGATTCTTGGAGGGTCATTTTTTTAACAAGAACATGCTCTTAAAATTTACTAAAATTTACAAGAATCATGTGTGTATGCTCTGCACTTGGCTGCGGTTCATCCGATCAGTCAAGCTGCATCAAAAGCAATGTGAGTGACTAGAATAATTAGGATTCACTTTCCCAATTAACCACCGTAGGAGAAAATACAACACCTCAATTAAACCATAAATGGTGGAAAAATACCCAAAGGAAGTGGGAACTACTGGACAGTGACCTCGAGGCGTCGATCTCTGTTATATTCTAGAGGGTGTATTATGAACATAGTCTCAGAGACTCCATCCATCCCACACATTCCTTGCGGGTAGGCTTAGTGGTTGTTACTTTTGAACATACTCCAAGTACCCCTTGGGTATATCTAGAGTCCCCCCCACCTAATTTGCTTCACTCATTTTTTCACATTAATTTAAAACTCACCAAGATACAATTGCACAACATTCAATCCAGCACTTGCAAGCACTCTTAATTATTTTCAGCTCCATTTAAGGCACCAGTCAACTGTTTATTTATTTTAATCTATACATGATTAGGTGTCGTATCGTGCTTATTTGTGATTGTCTCATCATGTTATCTATTGTTTACAATTGTTAGGTCGAAACTGCTAAAAAAATTACTCATATAATACCATCATCATATAAGTAACCAGCCTTAGTAACTTGTAGGGTCTACCCCCCTTGGCTTTGTTAGGAGTTTTCCTAAATGGAGGAGTCAAGAACAAGATGAAACCCTTAACTCAAGACTTTCCCCCAAGGACATACCGAGTGGATTGAATATTTATGCCACATTCCCCCCTAGGTGTGTGAAAGGTGGAAACATCTTTTGGCACCATTGTCGAGGATACATATTTTTATTCCCGGACTACGACTTTTGTTTTCTTGATTTTTTTTTTTTGCTTTGTTTGATCAATGGTTAGAGTAGATATTTAATTTTCATCTATGACTCCACTGAATTTTTACAGTTTTTATTTTTACAAAGAAAAGCAAAAAATAATTTTTGTGAAATATTTATAAATGCTTATTTCCCTTTTTCACATGGTGACTCCATTGAAAGGGTAAAACCCTACTTTCCCATAATTTTGTTGAGACTTGCTATGTATAGATGAGCTCATATGTCATAGTAAAACTTTAAATGCTCATTATCTGATAGCTCTAGTTCAGTACAAAATATATGGTTGATATATGCTATTGATAAGCCGTTATGGATGATGAAGGTTATGTTGCTCAAATTTCTAGTGCATGGATGATGAAGGTTATGGTTCTCAAATTTCCAGTGCATATCCTCCCATCGATTTCTCAGGCATCTTGATTTTTCCTAACTATGAACCATATCTCCAGGATAAAGGATATTTTCAGGCTCCAATTTTTTGAGGAAATGGTGATTCAGCTATCTATCACCTCATATCCTTTCTTTCATTTGTGAAGAAAATCAACATACTTCATAGGGATAATATGATGCATATTTTTGCTAATTCTTTGGAAAAGAAGGCTTAGATATGGTTTTGTGGTCTTCCTTATAAATGCATTACCTCCCTTGAAGACTTATGTGCTATGATTTTTGAGAGGTGGCATAATGGTGAGGGAGATATGGTAACCGTTGTAAAAAGGGCCCTTACCTACCTAAAAGAGATAAAGGATCCCATGAATTCCATTATAGATGAGCACACTCAGGATGATTCTATTGAAGAGATTCATGAGGAACCCATGATTGAACACATTGTTGAAGACTCTCCTCATGTCACCATAACTGAAAACATTGAAGATTTGAGGTATTCTCAAGTTTGTTGCAATGCTAATATTTTTCTAGAAATCCCTCATGAGGAAACCATTACAATGATCGACACTTATGAAGAAATTTATGATGTGTATGATGACACTTCTCTATGTTCATGACTTAGGGATGAAGTTTTGGAAAGTTTAACTTCTTGTAATATCTTTGAAACCAAAAATTTGAAGGATGATTATTATGAACATGAGGAGGGTAGTTATATATTAGGATGTGATAGCAGCAAGGAAGACTCTCTCATATCCTACATAGATGGGAGTGATGACTATTGGAAATTCATAGATAATCCATTAGAGGAAATTTCAACTCAAAATGGGCCTCCTAAAATGAATTAATAAAATAATAGTTAAAATAATAAAATAATATTAATTAATTTTGGAGGAAGAAAAGAAAAAAAAACTTTTTTGTTTGTATTTTTGACATATCTCCCCGTGTTTTTACTCAAATTTCGATTGGAAGAGCTCATTGGATGTGGAATTAAATTCCACATCCAACGAGTACCCACTCAGCATACTTTTGACGGATGTTGCTACCCCAAAAACAAGAAATACCTAAAAAATGGAATGATGATGTCATCATTCCATTTTTTCAGGTATTTCTTGTTTTTGGGGTAGTGGGGTCCGTCAAAAGTATGCCGAGTGGGTACTCGTTGGATGCAGAATTTAATTCCGCATCCAAGGAGCTCTCCCGATCAAAATTTGAGTAAAAACACGGGGAGATATGTCAAAAATACAAACAAAAAAAAGTAGTTTTTTTTATGATACCTATCCCCAAATTTATATTAAAAAAGTGTTTAAGACCTATACGGTATTTCAAATTTAAAGCAATTTCATTGGCTAACACATGATGACATGGAATTTGAATAAAAGTTAAAAGGCCCATTTTGAGTTGAAATTTCCTCTTTGGCAACTTATGAAAATCTTATTGAGAATCCCATCCATGATATGTCCATCAAGGGGAGTGTCTATTCAAAAATATATGGGAGTCCAATCTATGATACATCCATTGAGGGGAGTGTGGATACCTGGGAAAATATTAGTATGGGAAAACTGTAAATGGTGGAAAAATACCCAAAGGAAGTGGGAACTACTGGACAATGACCTTGAGGTGCCGATCTCTGTTACATCCTAGCGGGTGTATTACAAACATAGTCTCAGAGACTTCATTTAGCCCACACATTCCTTGCAGGTGGGCTTAGAGGTTGTTACTTTTGTACATACTCCAAGTACCCCCCGGGTATATCTGGAGACCCCTCGCCTAATTTAATTCACTCATTTTTTGACATTAATTTAAAACGTACCAAGATACAATTGCACAACATTCACTCCAGCACTTGCAAGCACTCTTAATTATTTTCGGCTCCATTTAAGGCACTGGTCAACTGTTTCTTTCTTTAAATCTATACATGATTGCGTGTTGTATTTTGATTATATGTGATTGTCTCATAATGTTATCTGTTGTTTACAATTATTAAGTCAAAACTCCTAAAAAAATTACTCATTTAATACCATCATCATCTAAGTAACCATCCTTAGTAACTTATAGGGTCTACCCCCCTTGGCTTTGTTAGGAGTTTTCCTAAACGGAGGAGTCAAGAAGAAGGTGATAGCCTTGACTTGAGAATCCCCCCCAAGGACACACTGAGTGGCTTGAATATTTATGCCACGTTCCTCCATAGGTGTGTAAAAGGCGACAATGGAGAGCATTTTAGCTACTGTAAGAGAAAACAATGGATACCTACTTAATGAAAAATGATGAACAAATTCAAGCTGAATGAGAACGACCTTAGTTTCAGTTTGCATAGTACCAACAAAATAAATATTCTCAACCACAATACCAACCAAATCAGTATCCCCAACAACATCAATAACCTATAGAAAGGGGGATGGGAATTTTAAAGGTCGAGGACAACAACTAAGAGGAGGATTTGGTCGAGGAAGAGGACAAATCGTATGTTATAATTGTGGGAATCCAGGACTATTTTCTCGAGATTGTCAAAGTCCTGTGAAAAATTGTACATATTGTAAATCATTTGATCACACTATCGAACAATGTTTGTAGCTTATTGTGAAATGACATGATAGAATTTTCGTTAACCCCAACCCAGTTCAAAATCCGAATCCAAACCCCAATCCAAAAATTTAAATCATTTATGTTGAACCAAGAAAACCCAACCTTGTTGTATTCACAAGAGGAGGTGCTGCAATGGGAGAATGCCAAAATACACAACAAGGACAACTGTAGGTGTGACCTGCGGCACAAAAGAAAGATTCACTATATGTTAAACAAGAGAAATAATTCTTCTTGGAGGAACGAAAGGAATTTGTTTATACCAATCAATCATCGATATCTAGACAAGTTAGAGCTATCCCCGAACAATTCGAACAACTAATCGGGAAGCTGCCAGTGAAAAATATTAGTAAGCTCAAATAATTTTTCAATTTTTTTTTAGCTCTAATCCATGATAAATATGTTCTCAAAAAATTGACAGCTCTCATAGAAGAAACCACAGAAGACATGCGACCTGAGAAAAGAGTCAATTATATCGGGAGAAAAGTGGAGACAGGTCGAGGACAGCGAATGACTATGAAAATAGGAGGTTATGATATGGACTATATCATATGATAAGTGGGATCATATGTCAATATATTGACAAGAAACACATGGGAGAGCATGAAAAATCCATGACTGGACTGGCCTACTATTCAGCTGAGGCTTGCAACTAGTCAAAGGTTCTACCAATTGGGAGACTATCCCAACTACCTGTGGAAGTCAAAGGATTAACAACATATGTCGAATTAAAATTTATTGACATTGTCAATGACACAAACCCATATCCCGTGCTTCTAGGAATTGATTGGGAAATCGATAACCAAACTATTATAAAATTCAAGAAAATGATCTTATCTTTTGAATATTCTTAAATAAGAGTGGTTGCACCCATTGATCCGCTTGAAGGACAATGCTATGTCAAACTTGTGCATAGCAAAGGGAAAAAAAATTATCTGGACCAGTTGTATAAGATTATTTCTTCGAAGGAATATTATATTAATCCCACAACCAATGGAACATGAGTTGGTGGAGTGTAAGATCGTGCACGTTCGACTAGACCAAAGCTTTGGAAAATTGGAAGAACATGCTGCACGAAGTATCCATGCGCAAATGTGCAAGAATTACAATATTTTTTTCTAAGGGTTAGAGCCGAAGCAAGCACACTGCCTACGTATGAAGGATTGCCTAATCTTGCATCCTTCTTGGAAGAATTTGAAGAAAAGGTCATAGAATCACAATGATTGTCTGCTTTGGACCATGTGCTGAAAGCTATGCCCCCTAGATGGTGGGGTACACATAAACAATCTATCTATGAATGGACGCAATGTAGGAGACTAATGGATATCCAATTTGGGGAAGAGATCAAATATTCTGATAAAAATATATAGGAATGACATATCCTGGAAAACATATCGAGCAATATTGCACAGTTTGGCAAGAATATACATGACAAGAATGGTTTCATCGATTCATCCACACCTTGGAAATGGTTCCAAGAAGTTGGTACAACTCAAAAGAGATCCGATAAGGAACCATTGAGTGGGAAAGCTTAACTATAAATTTTACCTAGACATTTGCATTTGCAAGCGAACATCCAACAGTCGATGTTGCGCTACGGGTAATAAAAGAAAATATATTTGAAGAAACACCTATTGTAGACACAAACTTCCGTTAATGTAGTATGGCTATACACAACTAGATGGAGTGTTACAATATCATGGGAGAATAGGATGACTATGACCCATTGGAGATAAATATACATGAGTCAAAAGGTATGAGTACAGTAGAGGGAGCTACTATAACCAGTGCTAAGTTCCTAAAACTACTCAAGTTTAAGAAAGTAAATATTGGTTCAACTAGACACCTGAAATTTGCCAATATTGGAGATTACTAGGATGAAAAAACTGTGGGAAAGATCACTGAATTATTACATGAGTTTCAGGACTTGTTCCCAACAAAGTTTTCTAAAATGAAAGGCATATATGGAGATCTTAGTGAAATGAAAATACCCTTGAGGCCTGATGCAAAATCGGTCAAACAACGACTGTACCGACTGAACCCACATTATAAAGAAAAAGTTAAAGAAGAACTTGACCGAATGTTAGATGTAGGAGTAATAGAACCATTTTAGGAGTCATAATGGATCATCCCAATCATGGTACCAGAAAATAATACTTCAGGACAATTCAAAATTTGTGTTGATCTCCATAAACTAAATGACGCCTGCTTGCATGATCCATTTTCGACTCCATTTTTAGATGAAGTATTGGAAAATGTTGGAGGAAAATAGATGTATTCATTTACATATGGATTCTCGAGTTACCATTAGTCCATAATTGCAAAATAATATTGCTACAAGAATACCTTTGCAACATAATGGGGATGCTACCAGTACACGATAATTCCCTTTGGACTCAGGAATGTGCCTGCAATATTTTCAAGAATTGTAGTTGTTGCCTTTAAATATTATATACAAAACTTTTTTGAATTCTATTTTGATGATTGGATAGTTTTTGGTCTCATAAAAGGTCACATAGAAAGTCTTAGAATGATGTGGGAACGGTGTCGTTAGTACCAAATTTCCCTCAATTTGAGGAAGTGTATTTTGTGTGTGCCTTTTCGCGCTCTGTTAGGTCATGTGGTATGTCATGATGGGATTTTAGTTTATCTAGCTAAAACTGCCATCGTCCTCAACTTACCACCACCTACCATAGTTAAATAATTAAGAGAAACACTAGGGAATATAGGATACTGCAGAAATTTCATCAAAGGATATGCACAACTGACTGCACCGATGGATAAATTTAAAAAACAAAAGATACTAAGTTCCAGTGGACATATGGATTTGAAGAGATTTTGGATAAGTTGAAAATAAAAATGGCCATTGCACCGATACTGATATTTCCATATTGGAAAAATGAATTCCATGTTCATGTTGAAGCATTTTTTGTGGTGCTTGCAGTGGTATTGACGCAACCAAGAGAAGGAGATATTAATAACCCCATTGATTTTGCTAGTAGGAAGATATCACCGGCATAAAAGAATTACACTATAGCAGAAAGAGAAGGATTTGTGATGGTCTATGCATTGCATAAATTAATACATTACTTGTTGGGGGGGCATTTTAAAATGTATATTGATCATTCTGCATTGAAATATTTTGTTAACAAGCCAGTGTTTGGGGGGAATATTTGTCAATGGATTCTCCTCTTCCAGGAACTTGATATTGAGATTATTGTCAAACCAGACCAATTATTCCTAGGACCAAATTACCTATCAAGAATAGAGAGTGGAGAATAACCCATTAGTCTAGTGGATAATATCCCAGATGCACAACTGTTTGCAATAAACACCTTTGATAACCAGCATGAGGATATCATATAATTCCTAACTATGGGAATTGCATCATCTGAGTTTACAATAGAGCAAAAGAAGTAGTTAGTAATAGGAGCTGCAACTTTCCAATTGATTGTTGGCCACTTGTATAAACTGGGCCCAGATGAAACACTGCAATGTTGTGTTTTTGAACATGAGAGACCTATTATATTAAGTGAAGAACATGTTGGTGTTGCAGGAGGACACCATGTAGGAAAGGAGACGATACACAAGATATTACAAGATTTGCTATGGTGTCTTACCATGCATTCTAATGATAGATATTATTGGCACAGCTGTGATGTTTTCCAATGAAAGGGGAAGCCATCCAGAAGAGATGAGATGCCTTTAGTTCCACAAATTACATTACATGCATTTGATAAATAGGTTTTCGAATTTGTCAGGCCTATTAATCCAGCTGGGAAGAACACATGAGCTAGATACATTATCATTGTGACGGATTACCTAACTCGATGGGAAGAAGCTGCGCCCATCAAGAATTGTACTGATGCGATGATAGCAAAGTTTTTTTTGAAAATGTGGTAACAACGTTAGGATTCCCCAAGATCTTGATTAGCGATCAAGGTACGCATTCTTTTAATTAGTTGATTGAAGAACTAATGGATGAATTTAAGATACAGGATATAAGAACAAATCCATATCACCCATAGGTGAATGGAGTGATTGAATCATTTAACAAGATTATGGAAAATGCGCTCACCAAGGTATGCAACACAAGAAGGGATGACTTGGACCAGAACATTTCCGTAGTACTATGGGTGTATCGCACAACATGTAAGATGTTGACAGGCCAGACATCGTTGAGATTAGTGTATGGACAAGAAGTTTTCATGCCTATGGAATATATTGTACCAATTTTAAGAGTGGCGACCATTACATAAATGATAGATGTTGATGCTGTTGAAGAAAGATTAATTCATTTAATCAATTTGGAAGAAGAATGCTTCATTGCGGGATTCCATCAAAATGTAGAAAAAAAAGGAAAAAGGCATGGCACAATAGACACATTAAGAACAAGCAATTTATGGTTGGAGGCCTTTTTATATGTATGAAAACACAATTTTCAAACATCCAAGCAAGTTGAAGAAAGATTGCTTAGTTCCTTATGTAGTAAAGGAAATCACTGATGGAGGAGCAGTGAAGTTCGAAAAACTAGATTGTAGAGAAGTCAGAGGGCTCATTAATGGGAGTTGGTTAGAGCCTTATTTTGTTAACTATGACTAAAAGGAAAAGACAAGTGTGAGGATGATGATGCTCGCCACGATGGTTCAGCAAAAAATAGTAGTGTGACCTGTACACAAAGTGTGACAATGAAAGTGTGGCACTAAAAGCAATGGCGTGTTGATAAAATGATGAGGAAGGATTGTTGAAGTGACAAATATCAAATCCATAGATAGTAAGAAAATTTGAAGCCGATTGTAAGAGATGTTGAGGGTCACTTCTGCAATTAATATCATGACATCACAGTGAATAGGGGCGGTGTAGTTGGAACCTCCACATAAGGAGACAAATCAAGAAACCACATGATAGTTTGTGTTTTCATTATTCTATTCGATGGTGGAATGTGTGAGGATTTGATAGAATCATTGCTGGAATGAACCGCTACTGATGGTTGACTACCAGCTTGGGTCCTTATAATACCACAACCATATTTGTTTGTAAGATACAGAGTGAGAAAAAACCGGTGGAGAAGAATGATGAGTAGATTTTATGGTGCTAATGGCCTTTGGATTAATGTGGAAGAAATTGTAATGACTGTTCTGATTAGGAAGCCTATTTTTTGATGTGTTTTACTGAAATCTGGGAGCTACTTGGAAATTCATCCAATTCTCTTCCTTCTTGCAAAATCAACTCTAGCCATCGGGGTAAAGATGACAAAGCAAAGACCCTCCGATGCCAGGAAAATCAATGTTTCCTTAAAGTATTCGAGCACAACTGGAGAAGTAGTGGCAAAAATTCATGGACCAGAGGACATCCTACCGAAGCCTCTGGATATAGTCAACATAATTAATTGCCACAGTGCATAGTATCCATTGTTAGGATCCATCAGTCTGAATGAATGTTTGTACTAAGAGAGGGAGAAATGGAGGTGAACATCATCACCATCATCACTAGAAACTGCTAAATATAAGGAAGGTGATGATGATTCCAAAGATGTGTTATATTGGCATACCCTGGTGGAAGGAGCTACTCCATGTGGAGGATGACGGATCTCACCAACATTGTACCCAAAAGAAATATGGACCATATGTTGAATTAAGAGATGCACACAAGTTATGAGGCTTACTTGGATGTTGTGTACTCAATTACGGGTAATGTTGAAGAGTATTATGAAGGGAGGAAGAAAAAATAGGGGACACATTGAAGGTTGAATATCGAAAAGTGGAAAAGGAACATTGGTTTTCTTGATAAGCGCTTCAGCCCCTGCGTTCTACCCCTACGTCCTACTCTACTGAGTAGTAGAAACATCCAAAAGCATACAAGAATGACAATTCTTACAAGACTTCAGTATTTTTGATAAATGAAACTATCTTATGGAGGTCTGCAAAGTTGATGGTGGTACTATGAGATATAAAGGCAATGGTGCATAAAGTAAAACACAAAAGGAATATAAACCCTCCAGCCAACTACAAACATAGAAAGAACATACGATCAAACACAAAATGAATATAAAGTTAGAAGTAGAAAGAGTCATAGGGCTAATTCATTATGTGCATCAAAAGGTGAAGGAAGTAGCTCCCTCGGTAGAAAGTGACATGCTGAAACATGTCAGTTTTCACCTGGTGGAACACATGCATAAACCAGAGGAGGAAGTGCGCACAAAAACATATAAGTTACTAAAAATTGTCGAGGGTTTTCAGAACAAAATCAGCGCAAGTCAATTTATGGAGCACTAGCTCATGTGGCTCAGGACGAGCCACAAGTGAGTGTTAGGGCATGTTGGGCCCTAGAATAAAAGGGAAGAATTCATGTAGTATTCTTCCTAAGTATGGAAGAAGAGTGTAAAGAAGAAGAAGAAGGGAGCTACGATAGAGGAAGCATCATAAAAGGAAAGGGAAGAATGCTATGACAGAAGAAGGAAATTAAGGAAGAAGACAAAGAGAAGGTGTGGAACAAGGAATCTGTTCTAGTTTATTAAGCTATGACAGAAGGGAAGAGCAATATACGAGATGGCATGGTATAATATTCACAGAAGCAGGCATGTGAAGAAGCGTAACCACATGAAAATGATAGTAAGGCATAACACTAAGAAAGCGACAGTTCTTAGTGATCATGGGTACGAGCTTGGATGGAGCTAGTAGAAAACACATGCATAAAGGAATATTTATAAGTATGTCCAATAGTGCCTTTTTGTTATGTTTTTCTAGAATAGGAAAGTGTTGGAAGGGGTTTTGGTAAGTGAGTTGCGCAGTGTCACGATAGATACGCAAGCTCACGCGGTACTTTGCAAGGCTAGATCAATGCGATGGGTGGAAGAATAACTGTTTTGAATATTTTATATATTATTTGACCAAATTTTGTCACAATAGGTCATTAGTGGTTATAAGTTAGTTAGAAGTGGACTTCCAATGTAAAGGTGCAAGCCTATATATAGATCTAGTTTTGAAATTAAATGGACATCTGATGATATGAGGATTGGTATTGTATGAAGCATGATTGTCGCATGAGGTCTAGTGCAATCAGTCTGTGATTTTAGAGAATTTCCTGTTGTATCTGCAATCTATCTAGGTTTTTTTTGATGTATTTCGCCTCCTTTTTTGGAGAAGAATTGTGTGTTTTGGATCCCTTGCATAAGATTAATATGATATGATAGTTGTTGCACACATCTTATCTTTTATTCCTGTCGTGATCTAATATGTTATGAGGTTGCAATCTATTATAATGTTTCCATGGCCTATTCCATTTCCTCTATATTGATGTTGATGCAATCTATTTTAATTTTGTTACATTTTTGTTGCATTATGAATTGAGATGTTTTGTAAATGATGCTGCTACACTATCGATACTGTGACAAATGTATGATGCACTCTGTAGTTATGGAAATGAGTTAATTTTGATGGCATAGTTCTTGATCCAATAGTTATGTTGTCTCCCCATTGGATCCCGATATCCTCCGTCCTCACTGTCGAAAACACGGTTCCGACATCTCTTGAACATCTTGGGTGAGACTTCGTCTGCTCTGTGAATGTTGCTAGGAAGGGTAAGACTTGTCTAGGCTGGTGCTCAGGGATATCGCGCTGGTTGGGCATCGATAGAGTGCAAAACCTTGTCGACAAGGCTTTGTTTGTGGGTTTTTCCAACAAATGGTTTCGTTTCTGGGACCGAATTTCGATTAAAATGAGGGTATGTTTTGGCATCCGACTCGATCGGAGATTGAGGGGTGGTTTGATCAAAAGTTGCGAGAATTTGCTTAAGTCAAAAATCAGAATCTGAAGTTGTCGACGGGCCATTGGTTGGATAGATATATCCACGATAGTCCTCATGAATGGTTCTTTTGTGAGTTTCCTATCCTCTTGCATGAGTGGCTAGAAAAGTTCACTTCTAAGAAAAAAAACTTCCAAGGAGGAGAGTTGATATCCTGGACCCTGGAGCTGATCCGGGAATTACAAGAAACATAAAATAAGGCATCACAGACTGTTGAAGCATTGTTGGAAAGTATCCTGGAAGGCTACATTATTGAGTTTGCAGTCGACACCAATAAGTCATTTAGTGAAGAAGAAAGGGAGTTCTTCATTGGACCATGAGGAATATTCTTGTTGTCGCTACAGCTATCAATTAAGATGTTAGTCTGTGAAAAAGGTATTCTGAAGATGGACCAAGAGTAGTTGAACTCTGTTGTGCGGAGGATGTAGGCACCGCAACGAAAGGGAGAAGATGCATGGAAAGGTAAGGGGTATATGGGCATGAATTTTGGTGAGAATGTGAAGGTTACCAAGGAAACAAGTGGTGTTAAAAGGGGAGAAGCAATGTTTCAAGAGAAGAGACAAAGGACAGGAGAAGGTCCTGCTGCGATGGAAGTGTGATGCCATGAGGAAAAACCACATGGGATGAAGCGACCTTTTTGTGACGATAAGGATGAAGAGGCCCATGTTACACCCAAAAGGATGACAGGATCAAACCCCAGTAGTAACATGCCAACACCTCCGTGCACTACTCCACTATAAGGAAGAAACACGCATTCTGCGTCAACTTTCACAATGTGTGAGAAATAGTCTAGCAATAAAGCACCAGCAGGAGGAAGAAGGCCCAGAATGGAGGGTGACGAAATGAAGATGCCAATATTTCATGGAAACAACACTAATGACCAAGAGCAATACTGATTCTTGTGTGAAGCAATCTAGAGCACCCGACAGACCGTAGATGATGATGTTGAGAAAATCTAGCTGGAAACTACTCTTAGAGGTCATGCACTAGAATGATTCATGAGATTCACACAGATTCCTCAGGGAGGTACCATGAAAATGTTGGATAAGATCCAAATGGGGTTATTTGAGGAATTCAAGAAGCCGAAGTCTGAGGATCAGTGCATTACTGAGTTGAAGGAAATCAAGAAGTTCCCCAATGAAATGATTTGGGATTTTCATCAATGGCTTAAGACATTGATGGGTTGGGTCAGTTTCGAGATGAGCGATGTCCAGCACAAGGATTGGTTCATTTCCAGTATTGTCCCACATATCAGACAACCATTAATGCAGCAAAAGATTACGACACAGAGCAAAGCTCTGGAAACCGCGTTGAAATTGGAAGCATCGCTGGTAGGAGAAACTGCGGTAGGAATGAACCAGATTCAAGCATAGTTGGCTAATCTAACACTCCAACTGCAAGATATCAAAAAGGCCAAGGAATATCATGATGATCTTTGGTGCACCCGCTGCCATGCAGATGGACATACCAAGGACACATGTCCGATGTTTTGGAATTATTTGTTGTTAGGAGCCTCAAACTCATTGAGATGTGCTTGTCTACCATGGTGTCGCATATGTCAGGTCTATGGGAATTGACATGAGACCTGTGATTACATGCAGAATATGGTTACCAAGGCAGAAAATATGTACTGTACATTTTTTTGGTCAGGAGGACATGATGATAAAAACTGTCAAGCTTATGATTTGCTCCAGGAAAGGATGTATGATTCATATTTTGTGAAAGGTGAGGACCCTTGAGAAATGCAAGCGTAGCCACAAGTGGTACAACTAGTAGCGTAGGTGCAATATACACCACCATGCTAGATGTAGTTTATCCCCGCACAACCGTAGCAAGAGTTTATAGTGTAGCCACAGTTTGCACCTCAAACACAGATTGTTGCACAACCACAGTATGAACCACGACCACAATATAATCAGGCGTCGCTCATTCAGTCTCAGTCACGATATGTTCAATATGTGAACTATGTCCAGTAGCAACCAAAGCCACCGAAATAGAAAATGGATCAATAGTAGTTTCAGCAAGGAGGAGTCCGAGGAGGAGGCTTCAGTCAAGGAGGAGGATGAGGTCACAAATAAATCCAATGTTATACCTGTGGAGTATTCATGAAATATCAGAGGGAGTGCTCTCATGTACAATGTACATACTATGCGGCTAACAATCATAATGTTGAAAACTGCCCTCAGTTGATTGCAAAATGGAAACCTTGAAACATTCCTCAGTTGCAGAATCATAATCATCCTACATTCCAAGTACATAACGAACCAATAATGCAGAACCAGATCCCACCACATACTAAGACTCGGAACCCACCTCAAACTTAGAACCAACTAATGAATCATCCATTGAATTAGAACCCATTATTGAACCTGAATCAAGGACCAACAGTTGCAATAATTCAGGCTGAACCCCGAATGAATGATGTCGACATTGGGATTGTCACTCGCGCTGGTGCGACAATGGGAGACAATGGACCATGGCAGCAAGTTCGGCCTGCTGGCAAGAAAAGGGTGGAATTTGACATTACGACAGAGAAAGAAACCTTCTTTGGGGCAAAGCATGCAATTGGGAGAAATCTAGGTAAGTTTCTAATTATTAACATGCCATTTTCTTTTTATCCATCTGTAGAGGAAGGACCATCATGGTAGAATGGTACCTTGCGATAGTTCTTTGAGAGTTTTCTATCGTGGGAAAGGGACCCTGACGCCCTTGTCGAACTTGAGATGTTATTGTACCACCCAGATAAGGCATTGAAGGATTTTGTAGTGAATTATTTACAAAAGAGGAAGACAGGAAAGAAGATGAGGATGAATATCTAGATCGGAGATTATGAGGTTGACTCGGTCATTCTGGATCTTGCATAATATGTAAACATTATGACCAAGAAAGCCTAGAAATTGATGGAAAATCCATCATTGGGATGGTTGCTGGTGCAGTTGCAACTAGTAAATTAGGCAAAGGTTCATCCCATTGGTTGCATTTCAAACTTTGTTGTCGACATTGAAGGTATGCAAACGCATGTTGACTTTGATGTGATAGAAGTAGTGAAAGATGGTGGTTCCTGTCCCGCACTACTAGGTATTGGATGGGATAATGATGGCATGGAGGTTATCAACTTCAAAAATTGACTGATGACATTTGAAAACCAAGATGTCAGGGTCATTTCCTCTATGGACCCTCAGGAGGGACGTAGGTATATTGAACCTATGAAGGATGATGTTAGTAGAAGTTGGGATCATGCTTATAACATCTCTGAAGACTATATCCATCCTACTGTCAATGCCAAACTTGGATGTCGCAGTGCAAGTTCTGCATCCTCTGACTTTGATGATGCTCTAGAAAATTGGCAGAATAGGTTGCATGAAGTATCATTCAAGAAATGCAGGTTGATTACATAGTCTCTCTGATGTGTTGCAACTGAGATTGTCAAGTTTCCCATTTATGAAGGACTGTCAGGACTATCGAAGTTCTTTCAGGGATTCAAAGAGAAAGTTTTTGAACCACAAAGGATACTGGCCCTCTATGTAGCACTGAAGGCTACTTTGGGTCAATCGTGGGTGACACACAAACAAATGATCCATTACTAGGAACATTGTCGCAGATTTATGATGGTGCGCTTTGGAAATTCATAGATCTATCATGCTGTGAGATATGACAGATGGAATGATCCCACTAGTCATTTAATCGAGTGTTAGACTTTATGGGCATCGTCACCTAGAGATGAATGGGTCCATTCTTTCATTCACACTCTAGAAGAGATGCCAAGATCCTGGTATGTAGTGACACAATTGCACAGAACTATCACCACTTGGGAGGATTTGTCTGTTTGCTTTGCGTAGGAAATTAGTTTCCAGGACGCCAACCCAGAGGTATGTAATGCATTACAAATCATCCACGATGTAGTACTAAAGGTCATGCCTGTCACATACCTAGTTGATACACATGCACACTGCTCCATCCAATCCATGATGACATGCTACAACTTGTCCAGGGAACCTGAAGATGACGATGAGTTGCATAATGTTAATATTCCATATTTGGAAGGAAGCCATGATGTCGTAGCCCTAGACATACCGATGGACTTGATGATTTAGCCACTGAGGATCTGAAAATTCAACATTGGGTTGGCAGAGAACCAAAAATTTGCTGATGTTAGCAACTACTAGGACGAGGAAACCATGGCCAAGATCACAGACCTGGTACATGGATTCTAGGACCTTTTTTCGACATGGTTTTTAGAGATGAAGGGGATTTTAAGAGACCTAGGGGAAATGAAAATCCTGTTGAAACCCGATGCCAAATGTTTGCGACAGAGCCTATATCGACTAAACCCACGATACAAGGACCGTGTGAAGGCTGAGATAGACTGGATGCTCGATGTTTGGATCATTGAGCCTGTAGAAGGATCAGAGTGGATAATTACTATGGTGGTCCAGGATAAAAATAAAGGAGAAATGTGCATTTGCATCAACCTAAGGAAGTTTAATGATGCATGCGTGCATGACCTGTTCTCGACCCCTTTTACAGATGAAGTTCTGAAAGGTGTAGGCATCCAGGATATGTATTCTTTCATGGATGGTTTTTTAGGGTACCACCAGATCTAGATTGCAAAGGAGGATCACCATAAGACCACATTTGTCACTGAATGGGGTTGTTTTCAATATATAGTCATGCCTTTTGGGATGAAAAATGCACCAGCAGTATTTTCTCGGGTAGTTGTCCTTGTATTTAAAGACTTTATTCAAAAGTTCCTACAGGTGTATATGGATGATTGGACTGTCTATGGACAAATTAGGGAACATCTCGACAGCTTGTGACTGATGCTAGAAACATGTTGATAGCATCATATCGTGTTAAACTCTAAGAAGTGTATTTTTTGTGCGTCATTTGGACTAATACTTGGGCACATAGTGTGCAAGGAATGTTTGTTGGTTGATCCGACAAAGATCGCCCTAATCCTTATTTTACAGCCATCGACGAATGTGAATGTGCTTCGGGAAACGTTGGGCCATACTGGGTACTATTGAAAGTTTATCAAAGGATATGCTGTGATTATTGCCCCCATGGAGAAACTACTGAAAAAGGATGGAGCATATGAATGGAATTGGGAATGTCAAGGAAGTTTTGACACTTTGAAGGCTAAGATGGCCTCTGTTCCCATACTGGTTTTTCGTGATTGGAATAAGGAGTTCCATGAGCACATCGACGCTTCTTCCATTACACTAGGGGTTGTTCTTGTGCAACCAGGTGAGGGCGACCTAGATCACCCAATCACATATGCTAGTAGAAAGTTGTCATTTGTTGAATGAAATTATAAAATGACGGAAAGGGAAGGCTTGGTGATGGTTTATTCCTTAGAAAAATTCCAACACTATTTATTGGGAGGACATTTCAAGATGTTCACCAATCATTATGATTTGCAATACTTGGTCAATAATCCTCTATTGGGGGGGGATATCTGTCGATGGCTATTAATTTTTGAGGAGTTTGATTTTGAAATAGTTGTGAATCTAGGATGGTTGAACGCTGGTCCAGATCATCTGTCTCACATCGAGAAGGGTGAAGAACGAACCAATATTGATGACAAAGTGCAAGATGCACAATTGTTTCGTGTTGACATCGCAGATGATCAATATGCCATAATTGTTCAGTTTTTGGCCACTGGTGTCACCCCGAAGGACATGTAGACTAGCCAAAAGAAGAAGTTGGTAGTAAAGGCTTCTGATTTTCAACTAATTGTTGGGTAGTTATATAAGCTTGGACTGGATCAAATCTTGCGATGGTGTATTTTACCACATGAGCAGGCTCCCGTTTTAGAAGAAGCACATGTAGCAATTGTGGGAAGCCACTATGGAGGAAGGGCTACTGCATGGAAGGTGTTATGCCCTAGGATATGGTGGCCTACATTGAATAATTATGCCATAGAATATACGAGGACCTGTGAAATATGCCAATGTGTCGGTAAACCATCACGATAGGATGATATGTTGCTGGTACCACAGGTGACTCTACAACTGTTTGATAAATGGGATGTGGATTTTGTGGGTCCTATTAATCCACCAGGGAATAGGACTGGTGCATGATATATCATTACTGTAACTGAATATCTAACTAGTTGGGAAGAAGCTACACCAGTAGTAGATTGTACCGCTGTGACAACAATGCATTTCATCTTTGAAAACATTGTGACATGATTTGGGTGTCCCCAAATTTTGATGAGTGACCAGGGAAGTCACTTCATCAACCGGAAGGTAAAAGCACTAACTAAGGATTTGCAGGTGCAACATAAGAGGAGTACACCATACCATCCATAGGAAAATGGGATTGTCAAAGAATTCAACAAAATCTTGGAAACAATGATGACTAAGGTATGTAATGCTAACCGCGATGATTGAGACCTTAAAATTCCCATAGTGCTATGGGCCTATCACACTACTTGTAAACGGGTAACAGGAAAGACACCATTCAAGCTGGTCTATGGGAAAGAGGCAGTCATGCCTATGGAGTACATTTTTCTTATTTGCGTATCACCATGGTGATGGGCATGGATGATGCAGAAGCATTAGAAGAGCGCATTGTGTAGTTGATCCAGCTTGAAGAAGACCACTTTATTGTTGGCTTCCACCAGTAGGTTGTGAAGGATCGAAAAAAGGCATGGAATGATCGCCACATTAAGAAAAAATAGTTTACAGAAGGATATTTGGTGCTTTTATACAATAGTAAGTTCATAAAGCATCTAGGTAAGTTACAAATGCATTGGTTAGGTCTGTATCTTGTTCATTCCATTACTTCTGGAGGTACAGTTCAGTTAAAACAATTAGATGGCGTGGTATTGCTGACAATCCTTAGTGGGAGTCGCTTGAAGCCCTATAGGACGAGGCCTGAGCTGTGCACTGCTTGAGGCACTGTGAAAAAAAAATGATGACTATTTTGTTTCAGAGCAGCAAGGCAAGCCCAGGGGAAGAGGTTGTGCAAGGTTAGAGTTTGTTGCGATGGTCGGTCGACCACCTGCGACAACTACAAGGCTGTGGGTTGGTCAAATCATGCAATAAATGTAGGGAGTTAAAACAGTTGGTTGGTGGTTCTTTCTGAAGATATGCACATTAATGGATGATCCGACCGTCAGAGGAGTAGGATTGCCGGCAGATTTGGCATCATTACTACTAAATTTGGTCATAATAGTGATCATAGATTTGGAAATGATGAGTTTGAATTGGAAGTTGCTATAAAAAGTGCATGGGACATGGGAGGACAACATTGTTCAATTGAGTGAGTAGAGTGTTGAGCAAAGGGAGAATTTTGTAGTGTGTTGTGAGCTTTTGAGAGAGTTACAGAGTAGAAGGTTAGAGTTATCAGGTGCATTGTAAGGTTTGGGGCGTGAGGCATGTTGAGCAACCTCGATGTCATTGAGATTTCCAGTGAACAAGAGTTTCCTATTTGGCCCATAGCTATCGAAGAATAAATAATTATCATGTTGGTTGGCTCATCATCTATCCCCAAGCAGAAGCGGCAGGATCAGAAGCCCAGTTCCATGCCACCGCAAAAGAGGAAAACCCGCACATCGATGAGAGTGCAAGGAGAAGGAAATGCACAGACCGGGCCTTTGAGCTCGGGAGTGGTAGAGTATATGGCACCTAGGGGCATCTATGTTCATGATATTTTATGTTATGTCACTCCTACGTGTTCGGGAGCAAATATGAGGCAATCATCGAAAAATTAGAAGTGTCCACCATAATTTTTGCCACTACCAAAAGGGATGACATGCTCGGTCGACATCATCCCTACCTTGATCAGGTTGAAATTTGAATACCATGACTTACTGTTACTCAAATATGTTTGGGATGAGCCCTATGAGTCAGTCCCAACAAATCTTGGTGCCCCCTTTGAGCAGATCCCTAAACCTTGGGCGAGTGGGTTAGAGCAATCTGGATTGTTGGGGCTCATCAATATTCCTCATTTTGGGCGACTGAATGAAGCTCATGCATGTGTTAAGAAAATGTTGGCATTTTTTCATGGGGGAATGCTTTGGTTGAATACACACATCCCTATTACAGTATAATTAATCGTGAGCATCACAAGCTTGCTGAAGGTCGGGGAAGATCCGACGCAGTATATCCATGGGAGGGATACTGAAAAAAATCTTTCCAAGCAGCTGAAGGAGTTCTTTGTCCTACAGCGGGATGGTTGTGTGTATTTAATTGATAAAATTAACTCACAAGTGGTGTGCATCGGCAAAAGGATTCTGGCGAGTAAGGTTGTTCAAGGAAATCACTCAGTTCAATGTAACTCGGGGGTTGTCACATGCACCCAGAAGTGTTGTAACATCCCCGACCCTACGACCAACAAAGATGATGCTACCCATTACTGCTATTTACTAGGGAATTTATCCCCATAAAACATAAAATAAAATGCATTGAACCAAGATACATGGATTCCTAAAGAATTAACATTCAAGATAAGCAATTACATTTAATTCAAGCATTCAACACATTTTAGCATGTTCATAATAATTGACATAAACAATACAGTTGCATGAGTAATCACACAAGAATAATTATCTTCAAATGAAGCTCCCCGCAAGCAGCTATGCCACTACAATGTTCCACCCAACCATAGGCTAGTGTGCTCCTTAATTTCTCAGCAACACTTCCACCCTCAAGCTGGGCATGATTTTCCCAAGGAAAAGGAAACTAAGAAGACTCACACATAGCCAAAGATATGTCAAACTCAGTAAAGCTAAAGGCATGTTTGGGTTTATCATATTATCAGGAGATGGAAGAATTGTATGCTAAGCTAGTGGGTTCTTTGAAGAGCTAAGGATCCCTACACCAGAACGAGCTTGACTCCTAAGACATCCACACACACCCAACACAAGGAATAATTTGTTTCTCTGCTGCACAGTCCCTCAGGCCATGAATTCCCTTCCAGTGCTATTTAGGGGGTGTAGAGAAGAGATATAACCCTCTAGTTCTGTCTATGAGGCTCCTACAAAACACTAGGTTTGTCAAGAAAAATCCTTCCCACTCCTACACAGTCCAAATACCAATTGCACACACATCAATATACACCATTCCTAGGTTTAGGAAAACAATTCATCCACAAAATTAGTTGTCAAGGAGAGTAAGAACAACCCACTACAGAAAATCATATCCCAAGGACATTTTGGCCCTAACGTGGCCAAAAATGAATTCCATACACCACAATTGTAGTGCTAAGAACACATAAATGATTTTCAGCTTGATAAACATTGGGGAAATGCAACAAAATGTTGGGGAAAGGAACCCAACCACATATCATCACCAAAAACGAATCCATGGCTCAGGAGATTAAGGAAATGACTACCACATGAGGGAAAAACACACCCACAGCAACTCAAAACGAATTTTATACATAGTGAATAACCAGCCACTTGAGAGAACCCCAACGGTGGTGAATGATAATGATAGAAACTCCCAGGATCCTAATCGTGAAGGTAGAACACTCAGCCAACAAAAACGTGGAGGTAAGAACAGCTCCCAAGCTTCCCTGTGTGATCCCCAAAAATGAAGAGCATCCATGTAGGAGAAAATGGCATGCATTTTTGGGTGATTACTTGCCTCAAAAGTCAAAATTGGTTTTCCCCAAATTAGAAATTGTTTCCCATACTCTTCCCATCCCCATGCAATAAGTAACTCAACCACATTTTGGCAGAATTTAATGATTGGGGAAAAATATGAAATGGGTAGTTGACGAATTGATGGGTTCTCCCTTTGACATTTGGATTTTCCCCATTGGCCCAAAGGTTTAAATAATTTCCCTCCCTATCCTTAGGAAAATCATGCCCCCATATCATTATTTGTTGCATAGACATAGTTGGTTGTGGGTTTTTAATTAAATTGCATATTTACATGATGCCCAAAAATTATAATGTGCTGGCTAGCACGAAATATTCCTTCAGTAATGATTTTACTCGCCGGAACATAAAACAATAAATTGATGGTGGGGATTTTTTCTTTAGCAGCACACCATGTTTAATTATAATATATACATCATATACATTTTAATGCAAACAGGGTCAAAACCGGGGTGTTACAAGTGTGCTAAGGGAGTGCATATGAATTGGTATTTATTTTTGCTGAACCAATTGCTAGAAGATGCTCTTGCTGCTCAGGATCAGCAGCCATTTTCATATAGTTGGTTGTTGATCCTTATTTCCATCGTTTCCTGGATGGAACCTGAAGACTACCAACCAATGGTGGTTAATGCGGTGAAGGTGCGTCGATGTGCACAATATCAGAAATTATGCTGGGTTGAAGAGACCAGTCGATAGGAGGACTGTTCCATTCATTTTTGGGTTTATTGGGAGGCGATGCAAGCCATAGATATCGTCATTCCCTATGTATGTCCTTATGCCATGGCCAAGTATGAGTGGATAATTTAGTTCGCTATTGGGCCCCACTCTATTTACATTCAGGAAAGTCAAGACCCCGATTGACAGTTGATACCTTTGGCTTACAAAGTCACAAAGGACGAATTGGATGCTATTGTTCAAGAGTGGTCAGCTGAATGGTGTAACTCGGTGAGTCAGAAGGAACTATCTAAGGAGTCACCACCTGATGCCCCAGAAGGAGCTGAGAATTCATGACTCTAACAATAATTTGTCAATAGACCCTGAGGCCAAAGCACAGTGTATGCGGTAGTAGAATCACACCAAATTGTGCCAAGAATATGATGTGGGAAGTTGTATCTAGTCAAGGATGGAAGACCAACTACAATGACTCATTAAAGAGTTCACTGACTCCTCTGAGGGTGCGACATAGGCGATATGAGATTCAAACCATGAATAATTCAATGCGCTAAGAGATAGATTGAATTCAATTTTTTATATTGTTTCGAGGAAGACATCTGCGAGACCCATGATGCAGCACATCCTGTCAATTAGCACTAAGCCATGGGATATGAACATGCAAGTTCCCCCGAATGCGATTGACATGGGAAATGAGGAAGCACACCAGTTGCTGCGACCAATCTAGAGTGTGTCTTTGGATCGGAACAAGTTATATTCTCCTGCATTGGTAGAATCACAACACATTTTCACCATGGAATTGGAGGACTGACAGAAAGAGCTGACTAAGGGATATGTCTAGTCACAAGGCACAACTAAGAAGTTGCAGAAAGACACAGAGGAGCTGCATCAGGTCTGAGTGCGGCTGGAAAAAGAAAAAGTGCATGAGATAGATGCCTTGAAGGTTATGCAGGTTAATCTACAACAGAAGGCCGCCGAGGAGATTACTGAGCTAAAGATGGTGCAAGACCGCCTAATTGTCGAACAAGTGCAGCTATGTGAAAGATGCAGGGAGGTTTAGCAAGCTATCATTGAGACCTACCAGCACAATTTTGAGAGCACATCCAATCTCACCCCTATCGATAAGGTCAAGTGATTGGGGAAAACTATTGTCCAGCTCCAGGACACCAAACTAATGCTCAATGCACTAGTCCAACCTACGATGCCGCTGGAGCAGGTTGCTGAAAGGAAGGATTCCATTGAAGAAATATTGACTCAGTTGAAAACCATGGAGCAAGAGGCCAAGACCATTATGGAGACAACAACGCAGTTTTGACATAGCATTTTCCAATATGAGTAGCTTGATCAGATGACTACGCAGGTGCGAGAAGCCAAAGTTCAACTAACGACCTTGAAGACGTCAATGCGGGAAAGTCCACTGATGGCACAGATCACACAGGGTGAGGAACTAAAGGAACTACAGCAGAGAGATTCCCATGCACATGAACGCCAACAAAATCATGGTGCTCAGCTCGACGAGTTTCAAGAAATTGGCAGACAGTTGGTTGTTAAAGCAGTCACCATGCTGCAGGTGGTGCAGGAGAATCGAAAGATGATTGACGACAAGGCTAGAGACAAGCACTCGGTACAACAAGATTTGAACAATTACTAGAGTGTTGCCACCAAATTCCAGCTTCAGTTCATGAGATCGCACAGAAGTTTGAAGATTTCAAGGCACGGATGTCGGTATATACCCTATCAACCTGACGTGGCTTGGGGATGAGCCACAAGACTGTGTTGAGGGCCTATTGGAAGGGGTTTTGGTAAGTCAATTGTGTAGCATCACAGAAGCTACACAAGCTCACGCAGTACTACGCAAAGCTATATTAGTGTGATGGGTGGAAGAAGAATAGTTTTGAATATTTTATATATTAGTTGACCAAGTTTTGTCACAATAGGTCATTAGAAGTTATACGTTAGTTAGAAGTGGACCTTCAATGTAAAGGCACAAGCCTATATATAGATCTAGTTTGCAATTAAATGGACATCTAATGATTTGAATATTGGTATTGTATGAAGCATGATTGTCACATCAGGTCTAGTGCAATAAGTTTGTGATTTTGGAGAATTTCCTATTGTATCTATGATCTATCTGGGTTTTTTCTGATGTATTCAGCCTCCTATTTTGGAGAATAATTGTGTGTTTTGGATCCCTTGCGCAATATTAATATGATATGACAGTTGTTGCACAAATATTATCTTGTATTCCTATTGTGATCTAATCTTTTATGAGGCTGTGATCTATTATAATGTCTCCATGGCCTATTCCATTTCCGCTATATTGATGTTGATGCGATCTGTTTTAAGTCTGTTACATTTCTGTTGCATTATGAGTTGAGATGTTTTATAAATGATGCTGTTGCACTAGAAATACTATGATAAATGTATGATGCACTCTGTAGTTGTGGAAATGAGTTAATATTGACTGCATAGTTCTGGATCCAATAGTTATGTTGTCTCCTCGTCGGATCCCCATATCCTCCATCCTCACTACTGAAAACTCGACTTCAATAGCTCTTCCTTGAACATCTCAGGTGAGACTTCATCTGCTCTGTGGATGTTGCTAGGCAGGATAAAAAATTTCTATGCTGGTGCCCAGGGATATTGCACTGGTTGGGCATTGACGGAGTGAGAACCCCTATCGATGAGGATTTGTTGGTGGGTTTTTCCAACAGAAAGGCATCATGTTGGATGAAGATAGTAATTCGAGTGGGTTAGCGACTAAAGCTGAGTCTGTTATAGTATGTATCAAGTTAGTATTTAGTATGTAAAAGAAAGTATGGGGGTTGTATCGATTATGTAATATGGGTATAAAAGAAGGAACCCAATATGTAAATGGGTTAGATGGTTTTGACCCAATTAGGTGATACAACAATTTTGAGTAAGTCTCTAGAATCTTGGAAAAGATGCTTGAGAAGGAGATAGATATTTTTTGGTTAATGACTCTAGATAATTGATTGCATTAGAGTATTGGTTTTGCAGTCGAGTGTGCATAAAGGTAGAGAAGGTTGATTCAATCTAGGATATGTGTGGATCACCAGTAGGAGTAGAGTAGAGGGAGAAAGAAAGAATACAAGAGAGCATGAGAGGGAGGAAAATTCTATAAAGGTAGAAGAGAAGATATTGAACAGAGCCTACAACTTATGTGTAGCCAAAATATGCATCTATTTCCTCATGAAAATGCCAGATGAAGAGAACCTTATGGTTTTTTCCCAGATGGGTTTCCACGTTATACGCTGTGTATATGCATGAATGTTGAGTAGCTTAGCTAAATGCATAAGCCATTTGTTCAATGATTGATTGATTATTGTGTTACAAATGGATAAATGTATGAATGCTACATTATAGTAATGAATATTCCTATGTTTCCCGTTCACTGTGTGTTTGCGTGAAATTGCATAAATAAGGGTTGAATTATAACTTGGTATTGAAGTATTGTGCAAACCAGTATCCCACCTTCCTTGTATTCATTGGAAAACCTTGATGTAGAGCCAAGGTATTAGAAAAAATTCCCACACAAACTGCACAAACATGGTTTTGTCAGTTACCCATAAGGACTCATATATCTTGGCTGAGATGAAATCTATGTCATAGGTGCTGCCGGCTGAGCTCCGCTCCATCGGGTCTATATCTTGGGATTTGTTGTGCTGACCAAGAAGGGGCTGAACTTGGATCTAGTGTTAGAGAGGGATGGAGACAAAGTCCAACACTATGTTACAACTAAGGATTAATAAGGACAAAAATAACTAGCATACGATTTTATTCTCTGCTCTATAGTCTTACCGTACCTCAACTAAAACAATGAATAGTTTCCCTCCTTTTTAGCTGGTTTATGGAGATGAAGTAATGTTTTCAATTGAATGTGAGATCTCGTCATTGAAACTGGTTTTTGAACTCTTACGTAACACTTCTACAAAAGAGGAACGACTCCTCCACCTTCACTCTTGATGAAACTAGAAGAGAGGCCTCATTAAACATAGAAGAACACAAGAAATGAGTCAAATACCAATATGAGAAAGCATCCCATCCTCGAGTATTTTTAGAAGGCAATTTGGTTTTGGTTTATGGCCAAGAAAATGATAAAATAGGAAAAGGGAAATTTGTACCTAAGTGGTTTGGCCCACTTGTCGTCAAAACAATATTGAAAAGACGTGCATATGAGTTAGTCAATTAAAATGGGGAACCCTTATTGGAGATCAGAAATGGTATCTATTTGAAGAAATACTTTGTGTATGCACTGAGGGCTCATGACATTTTGTTGTATTATGTTGTATCATATGTGAAATGTTAGGCCCTTAATGACGACACATTACAGCATATAGTGTGGAACATTACCCCCTATATTGTGGTGCATTACATATTATATTTTATGTATGCTTGGGTTTATTATTGGGTTTATTAGTTGTTATTTTACACCTTTATCATCTATATATAGGAAGGATACATTCTCATTTTAGTCATCATAATATCTTATCTTGTCTTGTGTACTCACTACATTGTGTAAGGAGGTTCCTCCCTCAAAGAGGATTGATATTTATCTCTTCTATTCATATTTTAGGTGTCGATTAATCTCTTATTGTCTATTTCTACTCTTTTTATGCTCTATCTAGGACTTTGTTGCATAACATTTGGTATTAGAGCTCTTTCCTTGGGACTGGCTTTTGCAAAACAAGTCATCTTGGAAATTTTGCTACAACGTTTTTTCTACAAGGATGCAGAGATATGAGTTAAAAACCCACTTCCAAAATAGGTGTAAATATCTCCAGTAAAAAAATCATATCCTGATCCATTATAGTTTAGAAGATAATTGTGGAGGAATATAAGGTTTTTCAGTAGTCCTACATCTAGTATAAAATAGGTGTTCATGGGAAAAAGATCATATCTGAGGAATTTGAGATACAAATGGAGTGATACTATTTTCATATGAAATAATACAGACCATAGTATCTCTGGTAGAACTTTTAGATACAGAAACAAAACAGTGGACACGTGGCATATAGAACAAGTTTGCTCTTTTGGATAGGCCAAAAATAAGATGCTTTGGTATATTTGCAATAACTTTTTGTTGGATCATCCAAATTAGGTCATACATGTGGCATTGGAAATATGACATATCAAGGTACTACAGGCCTAAGTTTCAGACTCATAGAAGTTCCAATTCAAATTTTACTTCAGTTACAAGTTGGCCCTAAAATAGTCTCCTAATCAGGGTTTGAAAAAGGTACACCATTTTACATTTGAATATATTTTAGTAGAAGGATATATTTGTGGTAAGCCATAGGGTATGATATTGTTAAAAATTCCACCAAAAGGAAGTGGAAAGAATCACACTCCACTCAAACCTCCAGAGGATTCATCCGCGGCATATGAGGAAATGGAATACATTTCTTTTAGAGTGTCCAAGTTGGATGACAGGATTAAAGGAAATGTGAAAATTGATGACTTTTCTAAATTTGAAAAGAATATGGATAAAAAAGAGTATCTCAAAGGGATGGATAGTAAATAATATCTCAAAGGTATGGCTAGTAAATAATATCTCAAAGGGATGGCTAGTAAAGAATATCTCAAAGGAATGGCTAGTAAAGAAGATCTTCAAGACTTGGAGTTTATCGAGGATATCAAACATAAATTTATTCATAAATTATCTACTCAAGAAGAGGATAAGGAGGAAAAATATGACTTATTTGAGTCATGTTTGGAGAAAATTGAAAAACAATTGGAGAGTAGGAATCTGGAGTCCTCAAGAGTTGATGATTCACTACAACATCATGGGTTCAATTTAGGTCCAAGAAACTACTTTTCCTCAAGATTGACATGAAAAAGTTTTATGGTAAGGATCCAGTCATGTGTATTTTTCATATCGAACAATTATTTCATCTACACTAGGTGTCGACTATGCAAAAGGTAACTATTGCATCCTTGTATTTAGAACCTTATCAGTTTGTATGGTACCAATGGATTTGTGACTATAAAAAGGAGTCTATTATATATTGGTAGATATTCATGGAATAATTGATTGCACATTATAGGAATATAAATAGAAACACCTTCTCTAGTTAGTTTGTAAATCTCAAGAAAAAAGGTTTAGTTACATATACCATCAAGCAATTTCAACAGCTAAGTCTCAGAGTGAAGAATATTTCAGAAGATAACTTGTTAGATCTCTTTATTGGAACCTTGAAAGTTAACATTCAACATGACATGCGTCTCTTTGAACCATCATCACTAGATAAGTATTTCATGATAGAAAGGAAGGTTGAAAATAAAAATATGGAAATGACTACTAGAAAGGCCTTCTCCAAAAAAAATAGAGAAAATAATTTTCCTTCTTCTAAACCACCACAAAGGCTGACACCCCAACAACTAGATGAAAGAAGAGAAAAAGGATTGTTCTTTAATTGTGATAGCAATTATAGTAAGGGACATACATGCAATGAGAAGAAATTACTCTACTTATATTATGAATAGGAAGAACCAAACAAATTGGAAGCATCTCAAGAAGAGGGGACTTCAGAAGAAGTAGAAGAGGCTACTTTAGAAGAAATTACTCCCACCATATCTTGTCATGTATTGGTTGGAATTAGCACTCTTCAAACTCCCCATATAGAAGGATACATCAAAAACAAGAACGTAACAGTGTTGATTGATTCTGGTAGTTCTCATAATTTCATTCACTGTAAATTAGCCAAAGTTATTAATTGCTTCGTTTATCAAGCACCAGAATTTCAAGTAATGATTACAGATGGAGGAACTATAAATTGATCAGGGGAATTGATCAGGGGAATACCATAATATCAATCTGGATATGGTGGAATATGTATTAAATATTCCAATTATTTCTATCCCAATGGGTGGTGTGGATGTTGTCTTGGGTGTGCAATGGTAACAATCATTAGGAACAATGGATTTTAATTTTCAAGAAATTTTCATGAAATTTTCATGGGAAGGTAAAGAATATGAGTTAAATGATATGTTAGGAAAACCAAGCAAGGTGACAAGCTCTATTGGTATGACAAAGTTTTTAAAAAAGGGACATCAAGGTATAGTTTCACAATTTTTCTCATTAGATGTTCAAACCTCAAAATTCCCTATCTTCCCAGGTCTCCAATGGGTCATTAATAAGCATTCCAAAGTATTTGAAGATATTCCCAAATGTAATCCACCTATTCATGACTTTGATCATGCTATCCACTTAATTCTAGGAAATGTTCCTCCTAACATCAGACCTTATCGATATCCCTATAGCCAAAAGAGTGAAATTGAGCGTATGATGGATGAAATGTTAGAGGCTAGCATAATTAGGCCTAGCCAAAGTTCTTACTCTGCACTAGTGGTAATGGTACTCAAGGCAGATGGATCGTGGCATATGTGTCCTGATTATAGAGAGATCAACAAGGCCACCATTACAGATAAGTTCCCCATTCCCGTCATTGATGAATTGTTATATGAATTACATGGAGCAGTTGTCTTCACAAAGTTGGATCTTCATTTTGGGTATCATTAGATTCGAATGATGGATGAAGACATCCCCAAAACAACATTTAGACCTCATGAAGGTCACTATGAATTTTTGGTCATGCCATTTGGTCTAACAAATGCACCTTCAACAATTCAAGGTTTGATGAATTCAATTTTCAATCCTTTCCTTATAAAGTTTGTGCTGGTATTCATTGATTATATACTAATCTATAGCAAGTCTTGGGAAGAACATGTTTAACATGTTGACAGGGTACTACAACTACTAAAGGAGAAAGAACTATATGCAAAACCCTCAAAATGTTTCTTTGGGATAAAGGAGTTAGAGTATTTGGGTCATATTGTATCTCATGAAGGTTCCAAGGAAGACCCTAAAAAAACTAAATCCATGATGGACTGGTCAATTCCCAAAACCATGAAGAATATTCAAGTCTTCTTAAGTCTGATAGAGTACTACCAAAAGTTTGTTCGGAACTATGGAAGAATAACATATTGTCTAACATTGTTACTGAAGAAGGATTCATTTTCTTGGATTCTAGACGCAACTCAAGCCTTTCAAAAACACAAAGAGACCATGTGTAAAGCTCCTGTTTTGGTGACACCCGACTTCACAAAAACATTTATTATGGAATGTGATGCTTTAGGAAATCGAAATGGAGCTGTACTAATGTAATACGAAAACTCTATCTCCTTCACAAGTCATGCAATCAAAGGAAATAACTTAAAAAATCCCATTTATGAGAAGGAAATGTTGGCAATACTACATTACTTGAACAAATGGCACCCCTACCTTATAAGGAGACATTTCAAGGTTATAATTGATCATGATAGCCTTAAATACTTCTTGGAACAAAGGATATGTTTAGAACAAAAAAAAAATGGGTAACAAATATGTTGGGATATGACTTTGAAATCATCTACAAAAATGGGAAGCAAAATTTTGTTGCATATGCACTCTATAGGAAATATGAGGATGTTGAAGCATTAATATATGCTATTTCGATCATCCAACCATATTGGATAGCCGAAGCAATGGACGAATGGAAAATTGGTGAAAAAATATGGACATTTATTCAAAAGCTGCAGGAAGATCCTAGTGCCTCTAATACATCTAGGTGGAGAGATTACTTGGTATGGTACAAGGATCGCTTATATCTTCGTCATAGTTCCCAACTCAAGCAAAATGTACTTTATAAATTCCACTCTTCACCAATAGAAGGGCACTCATGTTTTTTAAAAACCTACCACAGGGTAAAGAAATATTTTTTTTGGGATGGTCTTAAAACTAACGTTCAAAAATTTGTGGCAGAATGTTTGTTTTTCCAACAAAATAAAGTGGAAATAATTAATACCCCTGGTCGCCTACAACCACTTTCCATTCGAAGACAAAGGTGGACAAAGGTATGAATGGATTTTATAACAGGTTTTAAAGAGTGTCATCATGGTGTTTGTTGATAGACTTACTAAATATGCACACTTCTGTGCACTATATCACCCCTTCAAAAGGAAGCACAGTCGCCAATTCTTTTATGGAGATAGTACAAAAATGATGTCGTACTCCAAATATTATAGTATGTGATAGGGATCCCATTTTCACTGGAAATGTTTGGACCAAATTATTTTCTTGTTTGGGTACTCAACTGGCTCGTATCTCATCTTATCACCCTCAATGTGATGGACAAACAAAGATATTAAACAAATGTTTGGAAGTGTATCTTTGATGTTTTGTAGTTGATAAACAAACCATACATCATCAAAAATGACCCCATTTATGGAACTGTATGGATACCATCCACCATCCATCACATATTCACTAAGAGAATCTAAGGTTCAAGCAGTGGAAGACCATATGGAGCATCAACAACAAGTTCTTCGTCTTTTAAAGGACAACCTGAATCTGGCACAAAATCGAATGAAACAATATGCATATCAACACCATAGAGAACGAAGCTTTAATGTTGGGTATTGGGTGTTTTTAAGACTACAACCATAGAAACAGATGTCCCTGAAGAACACCAAGAAGGGTAGCATGGCCTACAAATTGGAACTACCTGCATCTTCATGAGTCCATCTAGTTTTCCATGTTTCCTGTTTAAAGAAGGTAATTGGTGACAAGCTACCAGTTCAAACGATGTTACCAGAACTTGATGAGGAAGGAAAAATAATATTTGACCTTGAATAAATTACTGAAATACGAACTAGAGAGCTTCGAAATCGATCAATTTTAGATTATATCATTAAATGGAATAACTTACCCACAAAATATTCAACATGGCAATATGAGTCCTTTATACAACAACATCCAGAACTACTTTAGTGTTGAGGACAACACTTTTTGAATGGGAGGGGCATGTTAGGCCCTTAATGATGATGCATTAAACCATATAGTGTGGCACATTACCCCTTATATTGTGGTACATTACATATTATTTATGTAGGCTTGGGTCTATTAGTGGGTTTATTAGTTGTTATTGTACACCTTTATCTCCTATATATAGGAAGGATATATTCTCAAAGTAGTCATCATAGTATCTTGTCTTGTATTGTGTACTCAGTACATTGTGTAAGGAGGTTCCTCCTGCTGGTTGTGGATCCTGATCTTCTAGATCCAGAGATATTATTCAATAGTGTTTGTACCCCAGAGATATTTTCCCATGTTATTTTCCCCTATAAAACAAAGAATTGTAACACAACTATGTATGGAATTATAGAATTGTAAAAAATATCTATGATTGTGTGGGAGAGACTATGAGAGTGCGGGGAGGAAGTGTAGTAGTTTTGCTGCAGGTTGTGTCCCTTCATCTTTCTAGACTGTAATAAAAGTACTGGCAATTTCTTTGTGGACGTAGCCCATCGTTTAGGTGAGCCACATTATATTTGTGTCTCTCTGTAATGTGTTTAATGTGTTTTGTGTCGTGTTTAATTATTTAACTGTATATTTTTTATTTCTCTATGGTCCTATTTTCTGACAATTGGTATCATAGCCAAAAGGTCTATTTGGCTGGTAAAATCATAGGAAATAAGGGTTCCTGTTTTGAGTGGGAGAAATGGCAGAAGAAGAAAATTTTAGGGTCGAGAAATTTAACGGCTAAACTATCAGTTATAGAAGATGCAAATGGAGGACTATCTATACTAGAATAATATGTACCTGCCATTGGGTGGAAAAGAAAAACAGCTTGCGGCTATGAAGGATGAAGAATGGGATGTTCTTGACAGAAAGGCACTAGGAAAAATACAACTATTCCTGGATTCATTGGTGGCTTTCAATATTTCAAAAGAAAAAACAACAGAGGGCATGATGAGCGCATTGGGTAAGCTCTACGAAAACCCTCGACTTCCAACAAGGTATTTTTAATGAAGCATTTATTTAATATGAAGAAGTCAGAAGATGGATCTATTGCCGATCATTTCAATGAGTTTAATACACTTACCAGTCAGTTAAGTTCTGTAAATGTGAACTTTGATGATGAGGCTAGGGTTCTTCTAATATTGTGCTCATTTCCAGAAAGCTAGAATAGCTTGGTCATTCCTGTAAGTAAGTCTGTCTGTAGTTATAACACTCTTAAGTTTTATGATGTTGTCGACGTTATTCTTAGCGAGGAAATGCAAATAAAAATCATAGGTGAGACATCAGGTAATGCGTTGACCATGGAGAGCAGAGGGAGACAAAATGAGAGAGGAAGGAGCTCAGGAAATCACAGCAAGTATGAAAAGGGAAGATCCAAGTCTAGATTTAGAAAAATAGAGTGTTGGAACTGTGGTAAGAAAGGGCACCTAAAGAAAGACTGCAGAGCACCAAAGATGAAAGGTGAGAGGCATCAAGAGACTACTCAAGAAGTGAATGTAGCAGGTGATGTGTTACAAGATGCTTTGATTTTTGAATTAGATAATACTCGTGATTACTGGGTAGTAGATTCATGGGCTTCATGTCATGCTACATCCCATAGGAAATTATTTCATGATTATGTTCAAGGTGATTTTGGACATGTTTTATTGGGGGATGATGAACCATGTAAAATTTTTGGAAAGGGTAAGGTACAAACTAAGTTAAATAATGGAAATGAATGGCTGCTAAAATATGTATGGCACATTCCTACTATGAAATGAAATATGATCTCAACAAGATAGTTGGGAGCTAGCGACTGTTTGTCTACATTTGGAGAAACATGTTGGAATATCACTAAAGGATCAGTGGTAATAGAAAAAGGATATAGGATAGGTATGTTATATTTATATCCTCATAATACTGATTATTCTATCTCTGTAGTTTCCACATAAACAGGTGTGGCGTTGTGGCCTCATAGGCTTGGCCACATGAGTGAGAAGGGGATGCAGATTCTCCACTCAAGGAAATTGCTTCCACATCTAAAGTAGGTAAGTTTGGAATTATGTGAGAATTGTGTTTATGGAAAATAGAAGAGAGTTATATTTGTCAGGGTTGGGAATCAAAAGAAGAGTGAAAATTTAGAACTTGTCCATACAGATGTACGGGGAACAACTTAGGTACAATCTCTTGGTGGCTCTTGTTATTATGTTACTTTTATTGATGATGCAACTAGAAAAACGTGGGTTTATTGCATTAGAAAGAAATATGATGTGTTTGATACTTTTAAGAAGTGGAAAGATTTGGCTGAGAATGAGACAGGAAAAAGGTTGAAATGTCTCAGATCTGATAATGGAAGTGAATACTGCAGCAAGGAGTTTGATAGTTACTATTCACACAATGGGATTCGCAAAGAGAAGACAGTCCTTGGAACACCAAAATAAAATGGTGTGTGAAAGGATGAACAGAATGATCATTGAGCATGCAAGGTGTATGAGATTGCATGCAAGGTTTCCCTTACAGTTTTGGGCTGATGTTGTAAACGCTGTTGTTTATTTAATAAACAAAGGGGCTTCAAGAAATTTGGATGGTGGGATTCTAGAGGAGGAATGGATAGCTAAACAGGTAAAATACTCATTTCTAAGAACTTTTGGTTGTGAAGCATTTGTCCATATTGATAAAGATGATAGAAAAAAGCTTGAGGCTAAATCCAAGAAATGTACCTTTATTCGATACGGGGTTTATGAATTTGGTTATCATTTGTGGGATTATGAAAAACAAAAAATCATTAGGAGTAGAGATGTATTATTTGATGAAAAGGTCATGTACAAAGATTGGTTGCAGGGAAATAAAGTGGAAAAGGAAAACATAGAGTACACAGTGCTTGATGAAATCAAAGAAGATGAAGTTCCAAAGGCACCATACAAATCAAGAACAGCGGGTACTTGAAACTCCTGCAATTGTAAGAAAATATACTAGGTTAAGTAGACCCCTTGAACGATTCTCCCATTCAATGTATTATTTATTGATGACTAATTCTGGTGAACCAGACTATTATGAAGAAGAAATGCAGGTAGAAACTAGAAAGAAGTGGGAGCAAGGCATGAATGAGGAAATGGACTCATTGCTAAGAAAGCAGAGTTGGGATCTGGTTAAGTTTCCTACAGAAAAAAAGGAATTGCATAATAAATGGGTTTACAGGTTGAAGGAAGAAGATGGAGGAAAGAAGCAGTACAAGGTTAGACTTGTTGTAAAGGGGTTTGCACAAAATAAAGGTATAGAATTTGATGAAATATTTTCTCATGTTGTTAAAATGACTTCAATTAGAACTATTTTAAGTCTAATGGTGGTAGAAAATTTGCATCTTGAATAGTTAGATGCAAAAACAACCTTTCTCCACGGGGATTTGGAGTAAGAGATTTATATGCAGTAGCCACAGGGGTATGAGGTTAAAGGTAAGGATAATTTAGTTTGCAGGTTGAACAATAGCTTGTATGTCCTGAAGCAAGCTCCAAGGAAGTGGTATTTAAAATTTGATAAGTTTATGATAGAAAAAGGTTATGATAGATGTCATTCTAATCACTATGTTTATTTCAAGAGGATAGCTAATGGAAGATATATTATCTTGTTATTGTATGTGGATGACATGCATTAGAGGAAATTTCAACTCAAAATGGGCCTTTTAACTTTTATTCAAATTCCATGTCATCGTGTGTTAGCCAATGAAATTGCTTTAAATTTGAAATACCGTATAGGTCTTAAACACTTTTTTAATATAAATTTGGGGATAGGTATCATAAAAAAACTACTTTTTTTGTTTGTATTTTTGACATATCTCCCCATTTTTTTACTCAAATTTCGATCGGGAGAGCTCGTTGGATGTGGAATTAAATTCTACATCCAACGAGTACCCACTCGGCATACTTTTGATGGACCCCGCTACCCCAAAAACAAGAAATACCTGAAAAAATGGAATGATGAAATTTGAGTAAAAAGATGGGGAGATATGTCAAAAATACAAACAAAAAAGTAGTTTTTTTCTTTTCTTCCTCCAAAATTAATAAATATTATTTTATTATTTTAACTATTATTTTATTAGTTCATTTTAGGAGGCCCATTTTGAGTTTTTTGAGTCGAAATTTCCTCTAATGCTTGTTACAGGGTCTAACATGCAACATATAAATGTGCTCAAAATAAAACTAGCTAGATCATTTGTGATGAAGGATTTGGGTGTTGCAAAGAAAATCCCCGGTATGAGAATAACAAGAGATAGGAAAAATAGCAAATTGACATTGTCTCAAGGTGAGAACATAGAAAAGGTGTTGTAGAGGTTTAGAATGCAGAATGAAAAACAAGTTATTACACCTTTAGCAATCCATTTCAAGCTAAGTAAGGAGATGTGTCTAGAGACACATGAAGAGATAGATTACATGTCTAGGATTCCCTATTCGTCAGCGGTTGGAAGCTTCATGTATGCCATGGTGTGCAAAAGCCCAAATATGGCACATGCAGTGGGAGTTCTGAGTAGGTATATGAATAATCTAGGTAAAGAACATTGGAAATAAGAACAATGGACTCTCAGGTATTTGAGAGGTACCACTTCTCAGGCATTATGTTTTGGAGGTTCAGACACTATTCTATAGGGATATGTTAATGTAGATATGGATGGTGATAAATACAACAGGGGGAGCACCACAGGGTATGTGTTTATTGTGGATGTAACAACAATAAGTTGGATTTAAAAACTGCAACAGGTTGTTGCACTTTCAACAATGGAAGCATAGTATGTTTCCACTACAAAGGCTAGTAAGGAGATGATTTGGTTGCAGAGGTTCATGGAAGAATTGGGTAAGAAGCAGGAGAATAGTAGGATGTATAGTGACAACCAAAGTTTCATTAATATTGCAAATAAATAAACCTTTCATTAGAATAATAAACATATAGAGCTCAAGAACCAATTCACAAGATCTGTTCTAGATGAAGAACTGTTAAAACTGGAAAAGATACATAATATTCAGAATCCTGTAGACATGTTGACAAAGTGAGTAACCAGAGAGAAACTGAGTTCCTGCTTGGTTTATGTTGGCCTTCAAGCATGAAGGTGAAAATAAGAAATTTTCCAAGTCCAAGGTCCAGAGCATAGTGTAGCAAGTGCGACAGCGATGGAGTTTCTATGATCAGTCTCCAAGTGGGAGATTGTTGGTTATGGAGCCTGATATTCTAGATCCAGAGATATTATTCAGTCGTGTTTGTACCCTAGAGATATTTTCCAATGGTATTTTTTCCCTATAAAGGAAATCATTGTAAAACAGATGTGTATGGAATTATAGCATTGTAAACAATATCTGTGATTGTGTGAGATAAACTGTGAGAGCATGAAGAGGAAGTGTAGCAGTTTTGCTACAGGTTGTATCCCTTAATATTTTTGGACTGTAATAAAAGGACTAGCAATTTATTTGTGTACGTAGCCCATCGTTTGGGTGAACCATGTTACATATGTGTCTTTCTGTAATGTGTTCAATGTGTTTTGAATCTTGTTTAATTATTTAATTATATATTTGTTATTGCTTTGCGGTCCTATTTTCTAACACCTCCCTCGAAGAGGATTGATATTTATCTCTGTTATTCATATTTTAGGGATGGATTATTCTCTTATTGTCTATTTCTGCTCTTGTTGCATAACATAATTTTTTTTTATACAAATAGTTATTTCATGCACACACTTATCTTTCTTGGTACCTGTGCTTGGAATATGTCATTGGAACCATTCACTTGTTTGGGATATGTAGATGGCACTAGCCATGGCTCTCAAAACACTGCTTCCACTGCATGGGTAATATTCACACTTGGGAATTGATTCCTTAGTTCGAGAGGGAGTATACATACATTGAGCTTATAGTTGAGCCCAAAACCCTTGTCATCCAATGAATAACTTCTAAAATGGACTCAAAACTTGTTGCATATGAGTTAAATGGTCAGTATCAGGTTCACGATCCTATACTATTTAAAAAAATTCTACAAGTTTGTATTCTAGAATGTCAGTTTGAATTCATTGAATATATTCATGGTCCTACAATTTCAAATAGTCTAGCTGATTCCTTAGCTAACTATGTCCTTGATTGGCATCTTTGTCATACATATTTTTGATAAAGCATGTATTTTGAATGCATGCCACAATAATTGAACAATTATTTCAAACCATAAGTAAAGTTCAAAGTAACATTCCTTTTTATAAAGTAAAACTACTTACATCATGAACCAAAAAGTGTGTTTAAGTTCCAAATCAATTTTTGTAATAAATTTACACACACCAAAAAGAATAGTATAAACGCTTTCTCCCTTTGTATATTTTTCTTCAACAGAAAATTTCAAATTTTTTTTCATAAAAATTAGAATATATGGAGAATTCAAAACACACTTTTGAACAGTTATGAATTCCTGACACAACATGAAGACTCATATAGAACTAGCAGATTACCAAGTAAATGGTTCATTACTTCTGAGATACATCCATAAAAGAGGTGATTCCTACAAGAATGGTGAAAAATGATTCATTTACTTATCTTTGTTATTTCAGATATTAAATGCATGTAATGAAGCCTATTGTTTTCCTAAATGGCTGGGTTATGGTTACTTTTAAAGGATTTTAGTGTAATTGACATGTTCAAACTATTTGATCTATGATTTGAAGGACAAACCACGATCCATGGTGTTAATATTTTTCACAAGAATCAGTATGAAGTAAAAAAATTACTCCTTTTTTCCTACTTGGCCAAGATCCCATATTGGATGAAAACTATAATTAATTGGTTCTATTTCACCATCCATCGACACTAAATCCTACCTCGAATAACCTACCTATGGAGGGAAAATCCAAAAGACTGTGTACAACTAGCTCAACCCATGTTTGTCATACATATAATCACCTTGTCCTGACCCGTGCTTTTGAAACTTAGATGCAATCCCTTGCAACACTTGTTCCCTCTTATGTATTATAACACTATTTATTCCTTTTCAAGCTAATAACATGAAAAAGAACTAAAAAATACAAAATACAAAAATACAAAAAAGGGGAAACTTGAAGCATGTCATATTGAATCTTTGAGATAAAGGCAACAATTTGTAATAGTCTCCCTTGAACACGACACATAATTTTGTATCTGTTGTCAGTAAACCATTTACATTTTCCTTAGGAAGTTGTACCAGTAATATGAGTAGATCTCCACTGATAGGATCAAAATGGTTGGTTACTTGACTTTGGAGTTAGTTTGTACTCAAGTACCTTGGAGTCCATCATCATTATCAGTTGACCTCCTCGAATCTGTTAACGATATACATCAATGAGCGAGAATCAGATGGTATTTTATTATGCTCGAGATCGACTCATTTATTCCGCTGATATAGGATCATACAATCATTGGTTTATTTGAAGACCTTGGGAAAATTTGTTGTATCACTCATCGATGCACTACCCGAGTTGCGTAAGATTAGACTGCCATGTCAAAGCACCAGAAAGACCTAGATATTTTACACTCATCAAAAAGTGCTTTTATACATTTTTTGATTTTGACATGGATCCACTATGTATTGTTCATGACCATTCTTCTTTGCTGCTGAGCATGGGTATACCCACTTGAGGATGTTGATGTATATGTAACTTCGGAATGTATTTCACTTGTATTTCTTAGATATTGTAACCCGATGTTTATTCTGAGATGTACTTGAGTCATGTCATGCCCCGGTGTTCATATCAGGAATATATATAAAGTAAAAAATTCATGTCAAGTCATTGTGGGTAACCCTCCTATTGTCTAAGGGTAAAAGTCCCCAGAGTTCCAGGGAACTAGGGTTATTAGATTCTCCTAGTGAGGTCGGCCCTAGTAGGGTTTTAGTCATGTTGGGAATAGTATAAATAGAGAGTTGGACTTTCTATTTATCACACAACTCATACACACTCAATTGTAGCACATAGTTGAGGAAGGAAAAGACACTGGAGCTAGATAAAAAGAAGGTTACTATTGTCGGGAGATCTCTTACTGTTTTGGGTTCTACTTTTGGTGCTGATTCTTTCTCAGAGGAAGTTGTGGGGTTTTCACCATTTATGGTTTCCTCGAGGATAAACACTATGCTCATTGTCTCTTGTGTTTGATTGTTGTACCTATTATTCTCTTAGTTAAATATCCTAATTTTATGCTAGCTTAATGATAGAAAAACTAACATGGTATCAGAGCTAACCTAAGAAGAAGACATTGTGCAACTGTGGGAACTAGGGATTCCTAGTTTGTGGATCTTCCTCCATAGATTTTCAGTAAAAGTAAGGTGGAACAATGTTGGTTTTAACTATGTAGACTCGGGTTTACTTTATTATACCAACAAAACCCCTAGCTCACTAGCCCTTTCGGTGACAGACCATAGAGTGGCCTGAAGTCTCACCCGAAGTGATCTTAAATGGGTTGGCTGAGGAATCAAGTTTCCTCAACCAGGTTCGGTAGCATCCTGGGTTCTCTTGACTCTACTTAACCAGTTGAATCTCTCACCATGTGTTGTTTCTCTCTTACTAGCTGACTCTGCTACGAGACTGGCTCTTATCGCATCGTAGCTTCTAGGATGATGCACAAACTTACTCTTCTGCTCAACTCTTAACCTGCGATATCTCACACCGCAGCTCCTCCGACAGTGCAATATTTCCTTTATACACTGTGATACTTTCTACCGTGAGACTCAATATACTCATCAACTCTCAAGATCCAGAGGCTTCCTCTCTAGGTATAATAGCTCAGTTAACCTTCATCAAGGTGTTAAACAACTTCACTTAGCCTCTACAGTCTAACATGCTTAACATTAATCACGCTCAACTTGCTGAAATAAATATATAGAAGTCACTTAACACATTCAACTCACATTTAAGCTTCTATGTTACTGCAACTGAAGGATAGCATACATACATTCAATAACTGATAATCAATGTTCATGTAACGAATAACAGATAGCAAATAAGTATAGCACAATCACATGACACAGTCACACAACACACGGATTTTACGTGGTTCACTTCCAGGGAGGAAGCTATGTCCATGGGAACTGTGTTTATATTATATCTAGAGAGAGTAACATAGTTCCACTGCAACCTCTTATGCAGGTTGAGATATTCTAGGAAAATCCACGCACTCAACTGGGAGCCTCTTAGATCTCTTCTCTTCCTATTATGCTTTCTTCTTACAATATATTCTCTCTCTCTCTCTCTCTCTCAATCCCTACGGATTGTTACATTCATGCTCAAGGATTTGGTTGCTGGTTACAGTAAGATAACTGTAGCTTAACAACAGAACCAGACCTCGACTCTTTGTCAATGTCTTACACAACAGATGACCAAATAACTAGCGGACCATCTAACTTTCTAACCATCTAGCTGGCTAGATAACTAACTAACCCTTCATAATACAAAATACATGCTTAAATAGGTGGCTTGAAGGACTCACCTTGATACAAAACCGTGGGAATATCCCAACAGTAACCCAAAACCCTAACTATGACAGTCGACCTATATGTACTTTGAACTACCGCTGACTGATCACACTGTAGCTTTCTGTAGTCTTTCACGATTTTTGGCGCTGATCGTGGGTATGGGAACTGCTTCCTTGGTTTCTCCCCTTCTGTCCTTTATCTTTAATACCTTAGATGGTTGCTCCTTCTCCATTCATGAGGGTAGCTGAGCCCTCCTATCATCGCTACTACCTAAAATGCAGTGGTTGAGCTCTCTTCTCAGCTGCTTCAAGTACTATTTCCTTTGAATTTCTTGTTCCGATATAGCAGTTTTTCCTATAGCTGTGGGGCCCTGCTCCAACAATCCCCTAACACTTACTTGTGGCTCATCCCTGAGCCACTAACATCTGGTTTCTCTTTCTGTAGCTTCTCCTGTCCTCCCACATTGTCTAAAACTTCATCAGTAAAAGGTGTCGGAAACGGGTCATGAAGCGATGCGTCGTTGAGTTTGCGCAAATGAACACAAATCCTAATTTCTCCTTTAGTTTTCTTCTCCTGCACAACCATGGGACTAACCCATTCGCTCTCTTCTACTGGTTCAACGATGCCTGCTGCTAGAATCTTATCAATCTCATCTTTAACTTTTTCTTTATAATGAGGATTTAATCTGTATGGACGCTACTTAACCGGCTTAGCATCCTCTTTCAAAGGTATCCTCATGACTCCCAAATCTCCTACTATTCCCTTCATTTCTATAAAATTAGTGGGAAATAAGTCATGATAGTCATGTAACAAATCTGCGATGTGTCCTACCGTTTCATCATCCCAATAGTCTCCAATAGAGGCAAACTTTGGTTCTGTTTTTGTGCCAATATTGATATTTTTAATCTTAATAGGCTTTTTGACAGTTGGAATCTCTAGCTTTGGTCCCTCAAATTCGCAAGTCCCTTCTAACTCTAAAATGTTGATACTGCGAGGATTCTCATCCTCATCACCTGGCTCTTCTGCGAAGTTGTAACACTCTAGCGCATGTTCTAACTGGATGGCCCAATCAGGATGAACATACATTGGTAGGGTATAGTCATCAAATATCTTAGTATTTATACTCTCTAGGGCCTGATCAATGCTTGGGTGCTCAGATTCAAAAGTGAAAGTGAGTATAAAGTTGTCTATCATAAGTGGCCATGTAATCGTTCCTCTGCGCAACTCTATCTCAGTGTACCAATTCCTTGGGACTGTGTCTAAAGTGTGAATAAATAGGTGAACCCATTCATCCTCTCGAATGTCCAACCAATTATGTTCACAAATATTAATATGTGACCTAGGGTCACTTTCTCTTATATATTTCTACTAGAAATATTCCTTGTCATTAGAGAATTTGATATCCATCAATCTCTTAAAATCATCCCATGATGTGATATTTTCTTTATGTGCATGCTACCATCTTGCAGGTGTGGCTATTACTGCAAGGTCAATAGCTGCCATCCTCTGCTCATGAGGGATTTCCTACTCAAACTATTGTAAAAATTTATTGACATCTGCTAAGCCATCAAACGATGGAATATCCTCAATCTCTGTGCCAATCCATCGCAGTGACTTAGTCATAAATGCACATATACGAGCTGAGACTTCGTAAAGTCTATTTTGCCAATTTTACAAACCAACATCCGAATCCGATGCGCATGAGCTATCGCATCGCCAACTAATATTTCCTTCTATGGTGGGGTTGATATAATCACTCTAGTTAGCAGTCATCTGATAGAAGCTCTCCATATTACGCACCTCTTCTTCTGCTCTGATAGGTTCAATGTATCGAGGACCCTGGAAAGGATCCAACAGTGCGATGACTCAAATCTATTTATCCTCAAAGGTCATTTGTATTTTCTTCAAATTGATAACAACCATGTTATCAATTTCCCAATCAATACCTAATAAAGCTGGATATGGTCTACTATCACCAATAATTTCTATGACTTCAAAATCTGCAAAGCTGCGAACTCCGTCAATATCAACTAGTACTTGCGGTAATCGACCCAGTGGCGATACCCTCTGCTGATTGGCTAGTCGCAGATGGATAGGTGATCTGGCTAAGTTAGGGCTACCCATATGTTCCCATGTCTGTTTAGTAAGAACATTTACCTCTGATCCTAAATCTAGGATTACCTCATCCATTTCAAACTCTCCAATTTGTGCTGTGAGTCTCATTTCTCTTCATGTTCTTGTATGGCCCATAATATTATGAACATCACGCTACGTACTGCTCATGGAAGAATACTGCTGATACTGATCTATGATGCCTTGAATCTCTCCTATGGCTTTCTCATTTATTACGAGTTTCAAGCAGCTCCACAGGAAGGATTGTACACTTCCTGTCAACTCATCCTCTTCGTACCTTCCATATGTAGTAGCCTATGATATCTGCATAGGACTAACACCACAAGGTTTTTCCTACGATAAACCCCTACGGGGCAATATCTGCAATCTTGCTGGTGTAGGGTCAGTAAAGAAAGTTTTAGCTTGCTGAAATGTTTCTTTGTTCTTGTGCAAGTCAAGTGGTGTAGATTTATCAGTTACTTTACGCACCCACTTCAGACCTGTATTCTTTTTGGCATCCAGCGATGTCTTACTAGTAGAAGCACCACTATGAGTCACAATATTGACTCTTGGTTCTGGTTCTTTCTGCTCAGCAGCAATAAGCTAAATATTCTGGTTTACTGCTGGCTTAGGATCCTTAATCTGGGCTATCAAGATAGGACATTCTTCTATAGTATGATCATAGGACTTGCAATACTTACATGTTGTAGTAGGGTTCTGACAATCCCTAGCATAATGTCCTATGGCTCCACAGTTGTAACAAACAATCAGTCCATGGCCACGGCCAAAGCCTCCACCACGGCCTCTTCCTCTAAATCCTCCACCACGGCCATCATGAGCTAGTTCATGTTGTGGTCCTACTACTAGTCCTGATGTCTCTGACTGGACTCTGCAGAAGTCATGTTTTCTCTCTATCATGAGATCATAAGCTCTGCAATTATTTTCATCATGTCCTACTGACTTACAGAAGTTACAGTATAAATTCTTAGGAGTTTGTACATACTTCTGAAGTAAAGGGAATTCCTGTGGTCTATGTCCTCTTGTTCTACAGATTTCACACCATGGCCCTTGATTCTGTACTAAGGGGTTAGGAGCCCCACTTGCTAGATACTCAACAAATACTGGACAATTATCTTTAGTATGGCCATGTCCTTTACACTTTTTACACCATAGTTCTTGTTCAACCTCTTTTCCTTTCTTAATCTCATGTAACTGTAAAGTGAGATTGGCTAACTGGTTCTGTAAGTTTGTCATACCTGCACTAGTCTCAGCTAGAGGTGAAGCCTCTAGTTTCATTGCCATCTCCAATGCTTCATCCTACGTATGGAGTTTCTGTTGCATTAGTGGAAGTCTGATATGAGGGAGTAGTGCTGCGATGAACCATTCCTCATGCTGCTCCGGCGCAAACTCAAAACTAAATTGGTCTATAAGAGCTTTAAATTTATGATCGAAATCCCATACTGACTCTGTGGGTAACTGTTTGATGTCTTTAAGTTCTGTGATACATTGTGACTCAGACTTGGGTTTCTTAAATTCCTTAATCATTGCGGTCCTAACCTCTACGAGTGTTCTAATCTGCGCTGATGTATACTTCATATACCCTGTTAAATCTCTTTCTCTAAGTGTAGTAGCCAACTGGACAAGCTTAGTATTGTCATCCTAGATCTGTTTAATGGTCCATACAGCTTCACATAGGAACCAATGCTATTCTAGGTCTTCTGCCCCTGTACCCCTGAAGGTAGGTAATTTCATGTCATCCCCCATTCTGTTTCTATGAGGTGGATTCTGGTTTGATGTATTACTACCACTTGGTGGTGTAAATGTAGTATGTGTTGTGTGTGAACTACTAGATGGAGTTCCCACGGGATTATTTTGAGTCCCGGTTTTTTTCTTGTGGGGTATAAGGGTGATAAGGGATACCCCCTACTATTATTTCTCTATTACTTTGACTCTGTTCTCTAGTACTGTCTGAACTGTCTTCAAAGAAGGAAGATCTAAAATCTACTTTATATCTCTTACCACTATGTGTACATCCAATTTCTTCAGAATCATTCTCAAACTCTTATGACATTACACTTACTTAACTTATTCATCTGAGAATATATCCAGTACTCATTTTTCATACAATAACATCTTAAGGAACAAATTTAAAGAGTTCAAGTACTTACTACGATATCCTTTGAAGAAGTACCTCTCTGCTTCGCTGAAACTCTTTCTTTGATCAACTGCAAACTCTGTAATGAAAACTTCCAGCAAACTCACAAGCCTGAAGTCTACTACCCACGAAATGGGATTATCTACACTCTTCATGGTGTGAATCAGCTCCGGTGTCCAGACAATGTTCCTTTTCTTCTTGAATATGTGCTTATCATTCAACTTTGACAACCAATCATACAACTCATTTGCATAGGTCGCAAAAAATATCTCATGCAAGTCTGTGAAGATATGTTTCTGTAACTAGTCCTCTGTACTAATCCTAGGACTCTTGTTTTCTTTCGCAGCAAATTCTCTTTCCTTAGACTCAACCCACTGGTTAAGTTCTTCTTTAGTAGGATGCCAACAGAACATCAGCTCTTTAATTTTTTCAAAACCAGCGACGGAACCATTTGTTGGTTTTAACTATGCAGACCTGGGTTTACTTCATTATACCAACAAAACCCCTAGCTCACTGGCCCTTTAAGCAACAAACCGTAGAGCGGCCTGAAGTATCACCCGAAGTGATATTAAATGGATTGGCTGAGGAATCAAGTTTCCTCAACTAGGTTCAGTAGCATCCTGGGTTCTCTTGACTCTACTTAACCAGTTGAATCTCTCAGCACGGGTTGTTTCTCTCTTACTAGCTAACTCTGCTACGGGACTGGCTCTTATCGCATCGCAACTTCTAGGATGATGCACAAACTTACTCTTCTGCTCAACTCTTAACCTGTGATATCTCACACCGCAGCTCCTCCGACAGTGCGATATCACCTTTCTACACTGTGATACTTTCTACTGTGAGACTCAATATACTCATCAACTCTCAAGGTCCAGAGGCTTCCTCTCTGGGTATAATAGCTCAGTTAACCTTCATCAAGGTGTTAAACAACTTCACTTAGCCTCTACAGTCTAACATGCTTAACATTAATCACGCTCAACTTGCTGAACTAAATATACAGAAGTCACTTAACACATTCGGCTCACATTTAACCTTCTATGTTACTGCAACTGAAGGATAGCATACATACATTCATTAACAGATAAGCAATGTTCATGTAATGAATAACAGATAGCAAATAAGTATAGCACAATCACATGACACAGTCGCACAACACACGGATTTTACGTGGTTCACTTCCAGGGAGGAAACTACGTCCACGGGAACTGTGTTTATATTATATCTAGAGAGAGTAACAAAGTTCCACTGCAACCTCTTATGCAACTTGAGATATTCTGGGAAACTCCACACACTCAGCTGGGAATCCTTCTCTCTTATATCTCTTCTATTCCTATTATGCTTTCTTCTTACAATATATTCTCTCTCTCTCTCTCTCTCTCTCTCTCTCTCTCTCTCTCAATCCCTGTGGATTGTTACATTCATGCTCAAGGAGTTGGCTGTTGGTTATAGTAAGATAACTGTAGCTTAACAACATAACCAAAGCTCGACTCTTTCTCAATGTCTTACACAACAGACGACCAACTAACTAGCTGACCATCTAACTTTCTAACGATTTAGCTGGCTAGATAACTAACTAACCCTTCATAATAGAAAATACATGCTTAAATAGGTGGCTCGAAGGTCTCACCATGATACAAAACTGTGGGCCTATCCCAACAGTAACCCAAAATCCTAACTATGATAGTTGGCATATCTGTACTTTGAACTACCACTTACTAGTCACACTACACCTTTCTGCTGTCTTCTGCAATTTTCGGTGCTGATCGTGGGTATGGGCATTGCTTTCTCAGTTGCTCCCCTTCTATCCTTTGTCTTTAATACCTCGGCTTGTTGCTCCTTCTCCATTCATGAGGGTAGCTGATCCCTCCTGTCGTCGCCGCTGTCTTAAATGCAGTGGTTGAGCTCTCTTCTCGGCCGCTTCAAGTACTATTCCTTTGACTTTCTTGTTCCAATATAGCATCTTTTCCTATAGCTGTGAGGCCCTGCTCCAACAAACAACTCTCCTCCTTAGGGCACATCTTTCTGTTGAAGCAGAATCCAATTCTGAGGGTTTTCAATTTTGGACCCTACACTGCTGCCGAAAATTAGGGATTTTCACAGAAGAGGAATTTTTCAATGAGCTCAGGCCTAAATTGATCTCCTCCCTAAAATTGAAGTTAGGGATAAATTTCAAGGCATTTGGGTGGACGAAACTCTGGAAAAAAGAAACCCTAATTTTCTACTGAACCAACACTGTAGGATTTCAGCTCCAAATTCAGATCCGACATCTTGACCTGGTAAGATATAAATATTTTGTATTTCCATTTGAGGTTCTCAATCTAAGATGTCTCATCATACCAATCTTGATGAAAATCTTGAGGGAGCTGATAACTTCCGAGCCTGGAAGTATAGGATCTCCCTGGTCCTGGAAGAAAATGAGTTGGACTACTATATCAATGAGGAGGTTCCAGTTCCAGAGGGAGATGAGGCTAAGGCCTTACATAAGAAGAATATGGTTATGGAAAAGAGAATCATTTCTAATTCTATCAAGGATCACCTCATACCACAGGTGTCCTCCCTCAAGACACCTAAATCTATGTTTGATGCCCTAACCAAATTGTTTGAAGGGAAGAACATAAATAGGAAGATGACTCTGAGAAACCAATTGAAGAATGTAAAGATACAGAATGCTGAGACTATTCAGTCTTACTTTACAAGGGTCTCTCAGATCAAGGAGAAGCTGGAAGCAGTATATGAAGAAGTGGAAAATGCAAAAATTGTGATGACCACCTTGAATGGTCTCCCTAGATCATGGGACTCTTTCATTCAAGGGATCTGTTCCAGAAAGAATTTAGTCAAGTTTAGTAGACTATGGGAAGAATGCTCTCAAGAAGAAGCTTAGATATCAGTTCGAGAAGAAAATATGGGAATTGAAGATCAAGCTCTTACCACCCACACCAAGAAAACCAAAAGGGACCACCATCACTCTAAAGGTAAGCCTTACCACTCTAGAAGAGATTGGGCTATTGTTATATGTTACACATGTGATGAGAAAGGTCACATATCCAAATTCTACCCTAACAAAGGGAATTCAAAGAAGAAAAAGGGAAGCAAGAGAAGAAATCATGCTCATGCTGCAGAGGATGATGAACCTTCCACAAAGAGAACCAGACAAGAAAGTGATTCTTCAAGTGATGAAGAATATGTGTTGATCTCCACTCTTATGGGAACTATTTCACATTGAAGCAATGATTGGATCATAGACAGTGGTGCTTCCAAGCACATGACAAGATTCAAAGATTCATTTGTGAAGCTATCTGAACATGAGTCACCTCACAAGGTGAAACTTGGGGATGACTACTAGTATTTGATAAAAGGTAGTGGCGAGTCCTCCTACATACTAGACTCTGGAAAGTCTTTGAAAATGAAGAATGTATTATTTGTTCCAGGACTAAAGAATAACCTCCTCTCCATATCTACATTGGATGCAAAAGGAATGAGGGTTTCTTTTGTAGATGGCCAAGTTCTTATGTGGCCAAAGAGAAAGACTTTTGACGATACAATAGTGATTGGGGAACAAGAAGGAGGACTATACAAACTGAAGGGCCAACCAGAAAAAGATTTGGTTCATGACTCAGTAGAACAAAATGAACTTTGGCATAGAAGGCCTGCACATGTTCATTATAGAGCACTACCACTTGCAAGTAAAGCTGTTGAAGGTCTTCCAGAAATTCAACCAAAACATGAAGGGGTTTGCAAAGGATGTGCAAAAGGAAAGAATACAAAGAAGAAATTTCCAAGTAGTGAGAGCAAGGCAAAAGGAATCTTGGAAATCATCCACTCCGATGTATGCAGACCAATGTCATCAAGTTCTCTAAGAGGGTATGCATACTATGTTTCTTTTATTGATGAATTTTCTAGGAAGAAATGGATTTACTTCATGAAGAATAAAGATGAAATATTCAGCAAGTTTAAGGAATTCAAAGCCTTGATCGAAAACCACACTGAAAAGAAGATCAATACTTTTCGATCAGACAATGGAGTAGAATTCACTTCGAATGAGTTCAAGGAACTATGTAAAGACTCAGGGATTAAGAGGGAGTCTTCCACTCCTTATAATCCACAATAGAATGGAATTGTAGAAAGGAATAATAGAACTATCATGGAAGCTGCAAGAACTATGCTTCATGATTAAGATCTTCCTATGCATCTTTGGGAAGAAGCAGACACAATAGGAGTGTATGTACAGAACTGTACTCCACACAGAGTACTCGAGAACAAGACTCCTAAAGAAGCCTTCTCTAGTAAGAAACCAGAAGTCAGCCATCTCAGGATATTCAGTTGTCCTGTGTACATACACATTCCAAGAGAGAAGAGAACAAAATTAGATCCTTCAGGAAAGAAGGGTATATTTGTGGGATACTCTGAAAGCCCGAAGGATTACAGAATATACTTCCTAGGGTTCAAGAAGATTGATATCAGTAGGGATGTAACATTTGGCGAAGATTCAACCTACATCAAATCCAGAAAGAAACCTGCTGAAGAACCTGAAGAAGCAGAAGCTCCCAGAACTCATGATACAATCATGAACGAAGAAACTCAAGAAGAAGATCGAGAATATGAAGAAACACAAAGACCTATAGATCCACCTCAAGAGAATAATCCTCACAAGAGGAAACCTACTTGGAAACGAGAGATTATCCAAGATGCATAAATATATGGGGTTCCAGAAGAGAATCTCAGAGAAAGAAAGAGGACTAGATCCTGTTCCAGTTATGTAGCATTGCTATGCGACTTCATTGATAAAGAACCTTCCAATTATGAAGAAGCGGTAGAATGGAAAGAATGGAAGTATGCTATGATCGAATAATATCAATCAATCATGAAGAATGATGTTTGGGAAATTGTCCCAAGATCAGAAGGAAATTTAGTTGTAACTTCCAAGTGGATCTACAAGATTAATCATGTTGCAGACGGAAGCATAGAGAAATATAAAGCAAGATTCGTTGCTCGTGGCTTCTCACAGAAATAAGGAATAGACTATGAATAAACCCTTGCACCTGTATCCAGATACACTTCCATCAGATTGATACTTGCTTTGGCTGCAGTGATGAAATGGAAGATACACCAAATCGATTTCAAGACTGCTTTCTTGAATGGTGTAGTAGAAGAGGAAGTGTATGTTGAGTAGCCACTCGGTTTTGAGACACATGACAAGGAGTCTCATATGCGCAGATTGAAGAAAGCCTTGTATGGTTTGAAACAGGCACCCAGGACATGGTACGGCAAAATTGACAGCTTTCTATCCAGTTTGGGCTTTACCAAGAGTAAAGAAGATTCCAACCTTTACTACAAGGTTGAAGATGGAAACCTAGTGATACTCCTGCTATATGTAGATGATTTATTTGTGATAGGTATGGATGGGTTTATTAATGAAAAGAACAGAAAGCTTGCTACCAACTTTGAAATGAAGGACTTGGGTATGATGCATTATTTTATAGGGATGGAAGTGTGGTAGACTATGGATGGAATCTTCCTTGGACAAGGGAAGTATGCAGTAGAGATCCTGAAGAGATTTGGGATGATGGAATGCAAGGAATTAACCACACCTATGGAATCAAACTTGAAGCTATTTAGTGATGCTTCATCAGAGACAGATGATGCCACGATGTATCGTCAGATGATTGGGTCCTTGATGTATCTGACGAACACAAGACCAAATATCTGCTTTGCTATGAACACCTTGAGCCAGTACTTGACAGATCCGAGACATGTTCACTTGACTGCTACAAAGCATATTCTGAGGTACCTAAAGGGTACGGTTGACTATGGGATCAAGTATAAGACTGATTAGAAGATTAACCTGGAGGTTTATGTTGATTCAGATTGGGCAGGCAGTTCCATCGATAAGAAGATTACTTCACGGTGTTGCTTTAGTATGGGATCGGGTATGATCTCGTGGTTTAGCAGGAAGCAATCATGTGTGGCACTGAGTACAACTGAAGCAGAGTATGTTGTATCCTGTTCAGCTAGTTGTGAGGAAGTATGGCTAAGGAAGCTACTGTCTGATTTATTTGATCTCTAGTTAGATGCTAGTTGTATATATTGTGACAACCAGAGTTGTGTAAAGTTGTCAGAGAATCTGTTGGGCTATGGGAAGTCCAGGGTTTTATACCTGTTATCTTCGCACCAACAAAAAGACCCACAGTGTTGGCCCTTTTGGCAACAACCTTCGAACAGGTTGCAGTCTCACCCGAAATAGCTATGGGGTGCCGCATAATCAGGTTTCTGCAAGTAGAAGAGGGATATTACTATACCTTTAGCCTTAACAACAAATATTTATACCAAATAGAGCTTCAATATTCACTTAATTAGCTTCGCTGTTAGATAAAATACTTTTCTTTCTTAACCCTTAAATGGGATTTCACAGTGAAGTTAATATTTAACAGTTATCTTACTTTAGCATTCACCTACTTATCAAAAGCATCAAAACATAACAGAAACCACACAAAAGAACCACAACACAAGATATAACGTGGTTCACCCCCAGTGTAGGGGCTACGTCCATAAAACTGCGCTTTTATTCCACTCTTACAAAACAATAGTTCTGATCTGTGCACTCAGTAGCAGATCCTTCCTTCAAGTCTAACTATGCACTCAGCTGTAGTTCCTTTCTTACAATATCTAACTGCACACTCAACTGCAGTTCCTTTCCTTACAAAAAACCTCTGCACATACAGTTGCAGAGGTCGTCCATGCACACAGCTGGGACTTGACCTTAAAACCCAAAAATAGATCTAACTTCTTCACATCATATGATCCTCATTTCATTAGATGATCTTGACATCTTTACATGAGTGCATATTTATAGAAGTGCACTATTACAAAATCATGGGCTTACACCCGAAAATTATGGACAATTACAAAAAGAGGGCTTTGACTCAACCCAGACACCCCTAAGACTATTTCGAGTCGCAACTCCACTTACAAGCTTCCACAAAAACCATGAAGTTACCAAAATTAGTGACCATTAAGGCACGCACCCCAACAGGCCCCTAAGACTCACCAGTGTCCCATCTCGGGACACTTTGCTGCTTGTCTGGTGGGAGAATCTTGCTGCTTCTCTACTAGCTCCTTTTGCAATCTGTCGAGTTCTGTATCTGTCTGCATCTCTGTAACCATCATCTTTAATTTTCCTGCCCTCCTGCTCCCTTATATTCCTGTCATCATCATCATTCCTTCTGCTACTTCTACCACTGCCCTGGCTTGCTCTATCCTTCATCCTTTCATCCTTAGCAGAATGCCTGTGTTCTTTGTATCTTTCTTCGTTCCGCTGAGAGAAAATTTCTGCCTTAAAATTCCTTCTGGTAGATCATGTATGGATTGGTTGACTCGGTGCTGAGGGAGAAGCTATAGGTGGGTTGCTCATAAGGCTCTGCAGACCCCTCTGTTCAAACTCTCTCAACAATTCCTGGACTTCGCGATCAGCTGACATGGAATGAAAAATGCACAATGCAACATTTGCAGGTCTAAGTGACTTCTTATTGAATCCAACAACCATTCTTACCATAAATGTGCATTGAAGACACCAAATCTAACAGAGGTCTTGTCTAAACGGTGCTAGATTCCCAAAAATCCCATCATTACAGGTAGTTAATGTTGTTAATGTACCGGCGCTGCCAAACCTGCTTTTTCCCAATGGTCGCATTTTAAGCTCCGACACACCTTTCTTCTTTGGCATAATTCGTAACTTTGGTTGCACCCCAATAAGGGTCTTTGACACAGTACATACCTTCGACACATCCTGACACCATGAAAGAATTTCTTCGACAGCCTCAATGATTCCTACAGCGAGCATCTTACCTAGCTCCATCCTGACTTTTTCTTTGTACTTAGGGTTCAACCTATAAGGGTGTTGTTTCATAGGCTTCACATTAGGATTCAAAGGGATTTTTATCTCTCCTATATCACCAAGGATACCTTTCATTTCTGAGAACTTCGTCGGAAATAATTCTTGATACTCATGGAGAAGTTGGGTCACTTTGCTCACAATTTCTTCATCCCAATAATCTCCAATGGTAGCGTACTTAGGATTTTATTCTGATCCAATGTTTACTTGCCTTGTTTTCAAGGGATGAGTCACTTCAGGTGCTTCGACTACTGGTCCATGTACTTCGCAGTGTCCTTCTGACTCAGGAATGTTAATATTGCGCAGGTCTTCATCCTCGTCAATTGTGAGGTTATAACATTCTACTGCATTAGCTTCTTGTTCCTTCCAATTAGATTGGTACTCTTCTATTTCTTTATAATCAAACACCTTAGTATGGATCAACCTAATAGTTGCATCCAACACAGGACAAACCTCATTAATAGAAAATGTCAGCACAAAACTATCAACAAGACTATCCCAACTCACAGTACCATGGTGAAGATCCACCTCTGCATACCAGTTCTTTGCTACCAGTTCAAGAGTGTGTACAAACCTATGTACCCATTATTCATGATGTACATGCTTCCATGCTTGATAACACTGCTCCAAATGATCATGAGGGCTATTCTAACCATTAAATATGCTTCGCACCTCCTGAGGTTGATCCATGAATCTCAGGCGAAGAAACTTCTGACAAGCTTCCCAACTGTGAATGTATTGTTTGTGACTATTCCACCATCTGGCTGCTGTGGCTCTGAATGCTGAATCTAGAGTCTTCATTTTCTATGAATCTGGTACTTGCTATAAGAATTGTACAATAAATTCTTCTGGGTCTGTCAAGCCATCAAAATTAGGTAAGGCTTGTGTCTGTGAGCTAAGCCATCTGAGAGACTTGGTAATTCTTGCACATCGATGTCCATGTAGCTCATACAGTCTGATCTGCCAGTTCTCTAAACCTTCATCTAAATCAGTCATGCAAGAACTATCACACTGCCAGTCCATTATACTTTCTGGAGTAGGGTTAACATAGTATTATTATTTAACTGTGATGTTGTAGATATGATCCATAATATCCTGATCTTCATCTCTGACTGGCTCTGTGTACCTTTCTCCTTGAGAAGGGTCCAAGGGTACTATAACTCTCAAGCATTTTCCTTCAAAAGTCATCTTCCTATTTTTAAGGTTGATTACTGCAGAATTATCTATTTCCCATTCAATTCCTAGCAAAGCTGGATAGGGGTTTCTATCATCAATTATCTCAATGACTTCAAAATCTGTTAAGGTACTGACTCCATCAATGTCTACTGGGACACTAGGGAATCTTCCTAAGGGCACAATATTCTGCTGATTGGCTAATCTCAACTGTATATGGGACCATTCAAGGGTAGGTTTTCCCATTTGTTCCCATGTCTGCTTATTTAAGACATTTACTTTTGATCCCAGGTCTAAAATGATATCAGTCATGTCATACTCTCCTATCTGAGCATGCAATCTCATTTCTCTTCCAGTTCTTCTAACTCTATTGACAGTTTCTCTTCCAGTTTCAGTAGAGGCGAGGTGAATGTGGTCATGGTGGTATGCCTAGAAGAGCTCGAGGCCAGGTTGTGTGCTATAACTGTAATCAGGTAGGACATCTAGCTAGAGACTGTCGAAACCCAACTACAACAAGTGCACGATTACAAAATCATGGGCTTACACCCAAAAATTATAGACAATTACAAAAAGAGGGCTTTGACTCAACCCTGACACCCCTTAGACTATTTTGAGTCGCAACTCCGCTTACAAGCTTCTGCAAAAACCATGAAGTTACCAAAATTAGTGACCATTAAGGTGCGTGCCCCAACAGAATCTAGTATTCCATGACAAGTTGAAGCATATCGAGATCAAGTATCACTATATTAGGGATATGGTGTAGAGAGGAGCAATGAAGCTCCAGTATGTTGTAATGGATGAACAGACAGCTGATGTCTTGACTAAGCCATTAGCTAGGGTGAAGTTTGAATACTTTAGGGAGAAGCTTGATGTTCTTCGGATTGAGATTCCTCCAAACAGGAAGTGATATGTCTGTGCTGAGCCATTCTAACATGGTGAGAGGATTGGTTCCTTCCATGGTCAGATATAAGTGTTGTGCCCTTTCGACATGGTGAGAGGATTGGTTCCTTCCATGGTTAGATATAAGTGTTGTGCCCTTTCAACATGGTGAGAGGATTGGTTCCTTCCATGGCCAGATATAAGAGCTGTGACATGGTGAGAGTATTGGTTCCTTCCATTGTCAGATGTATGTATGGATTCCACACCCAGCATGGAAAAGGGTTGTCTCTGTGAAGACTCATCTAGTATGAAAACAGACTAGATTTGAGTGGATCCCACACCCAGTATGAAAAATAACTGGATCTGTGAAGACACATCTAGTATGAAAAAGGACTAGCTCTGTGTGGATGCCACACCCAGTATGAAAAAGGACTGGCTCTGTGAAGACTCATCTAGTATGAAAAAGGACTAGCTCTGTGTGGATGCCACACCCAGTATGAAAAAGGACTGGCTCTGTGAAGACTCATCTAGTATGAAAAAGTACTAGCTCTGAGTGGATCCCACACCTAGTATGAAAAAGGAATGGCTCTGTGAAGACTCATCTAGTATGTAAAAGGACTAGCTCTGTGTGGATGCCACACCCAATATGAAAAAGGACTGGCTCTGTGAAGACTCATCTAGTATGAAAAAGGACTAGCTCTGAGTGGATCCCACACCCAGTATGAAAAAGGACTAGCTCTATGAAGACTCATCTAGTATGAAAAAGGACTAGCTCTGAGTGGATGCCACATCTACTATGAAAAAGGACTAGCTTTGTTTGATGATACATCCAGTATGAAAAATGACTAGCTCTGTAGATGTACATCCAGCATGAAAAATGGATGGCTCTATAGAGATTCCGATGACGAGAAGAATCAAGAGATAACACTTGTGGTGATGACCCAGTGATGATCCAGATCAAGTGATGATCCAGATCCTATGATGATGATCCAACATTGATGATCTAGATCGAGTGATGATCCATCTCCAGTGATGATTTCCAGTTATGATCCAGATCGAGTAATGATCTAGATCCAGTGATGATGTCCAGTGATGATCCAGATCGAGTGATGATCCAGATCCAGTGATGATCCAGATTGAGAGATGATCTAGATCCAATGATGAAGATGACTTGAAGATGAATACTTGAAGATGAAGATGACAAAGACTCGATGATGATCCAGAAGATACAGAGAAGAAGACTTGTGCTAAAAATTGTGTCGAAAGAATACCTTCCTAGTTAAGAGGGAGTCTTGATGTATGTGTAACTTTGGAATGTATTTCACTTGTATTTCTTATATATTGTAACCCAATGTTTATTTTAGGATGTACTTGAGTCATGTCATGCCCCGATGTTCCTATCGGGAAGATATATAATGTAAACAAGTCATGTCAAGTCATTGTGGGTAATCCTCCTATTGTCTAAGGGTTAAAGTCCCCAGAGTTCAGGGGCATAAGGGTTATTAGATTCTCCTAGTGAGGTCGGCCCTAGTAGGGTTTTAGTCATCCTAGGATTAGTATAAATAGAGAGTTGGACTCGCTATTTATCACACAACTCATACACACTCAAGTGTAGTGCGTATTTGAGGAAGGAGAAGACATTGGGGCTAGATAAGAAGAAGGTTACTACTATCGGGAGATCTCTTACTCTTTTGGGTTCTACTTTTGGTGTTGATTATTTCTCAGAGGAAGTTCTGGGGTTTTCACCATTTATGGATTCCCTGAGGATAAACACTGCGTTCATTGTCTCTTGTGTTTGATTGCTATACTTTTTATTCTCTCAGTTAAATATCCTAATGTTGTGCTAGCTTAATGATAGAAAAACTAAAAGAGAAATATATCATATATTCGCAAAATTTTCTTATTTGACTTGCAGGTGTTTGTCCAACTCACACATTCATAAAACATCATTTTCCATAATTCCTTGATCACTAAAGATAATCACCAAAAAGAGTATCAGAATGAAAGAGAAATCAATGTATTTCTTCCCTCAGCATACCTTTGTACCTCGCACATTAGGGGGAATCTATTAACAATAAAATTAACACCCTCGAAGTTGATGGTCTAAAAACATATCTTCTTTTCTCTTGCAACATGAAGACCATAATTTGGAACAAATTGAGAGCTTTGATCTCTCGTCAAACCACTATTTTTGCAAAGGAATAAGGATGTGAATATAAAGGTTCTCTAAAATAATTCAAGACCAATACTACTTAAGGATCAAAACCTAGTTACCACAAATCCTAGAGTGGAAAGAATACATGGAATGTGTATTAATTGTCCTAAAAACCTGCAAATTCAAATAAAAATATCTAAAACTAAGGAAAGTGGGTTTTACTAAGGAAAGAATAAAAAAATATTCAAAAATATTAAACCCACATTCATGGTTAGTGATTGAGGACTCAAATCCTATTTCTTTATAAGAGAGGCGTATGAGGTGAAGGATAGGAGGAAAAGTAAGAAAAGCAAAGGAATGTTGTAGTATTCGAAGTCTAGATAGAATAATTTTCATATCAAGAGTTTTGGTGATCACTAGGTTAGATGGATAAGTATGGTTTAGAGAAAAGGAGAAAGGGATTCACCTATTATTGGGTTGTAATCACTTTCCTCCTGATTTTAATATGATGCAATACAAACAAATCGAACATTGTATCTAATCACCTGTCCATATTCATTCATTTTATTTCTGAAAACCGACTTTGTGCTAATCACATTCTTGTTTCTTGGTCTAGGAACAAGGTCCCATGTTTCATTCTTCTCAATTTGATCTAATTCTTCTTCTATTTGTTTGAACCCCTACTCATCTGCACTGCCCTATGCAAAAGTTCGTGGTTCAATTGTAGACAATAGAGAGAAGTGTACATGCTCATTTATTTTGAATAGTCTTCTTCTAGTTCCTATTACGGCATCCTTATCACCAAAAATTTGATCTAATCGATGATTCTTTTGACACTTGTTCTTAGGCATATGTTGATCCTTTTTTTCTTCTTGTTCCACATTTGGCTAATTCTGTTCTTCATCTTCTGAGAGTTGTTCTTCATCTAGCTATTCTTCCATTTTAACATTCTTCATTTCTTTCTGATTGAAAACTTCTTGTTAACACTCTGTTTTTAACAGTTGATTTAAGGTCCCGACGGAAGCTCATTAAGGGTCCCAGGCCCTAGAATTTCATATGAACACCCTTCAACAAGGAAAATGGTAGGAGGGCTATTAACTTTGGGCAGGATTCATGATCAAGGGCTACGATTAATTGGGGAAAGATAAATGATTCTGAATCTCTTCACGTGAGCAAACATGTGAAATCAAAGCTTCTGTCCCAGATTGCGAAACATGTTAAAGACCAGCAGATTTCGACGGTTGAGATGAAGCCTAGGGAAGATCTATGGCCTACAGTGATTTCATGATCCATACTTGTGTGGATAAAACCACAATCTCAAGTCACGAAAAGGTGTAGAGGCCACAAAGATCAAAGATAGATCTATGGATACGGTTCATTTCACAAGGTGAATTAGCATGAACGAATATCTGAGTTCCCCTTTGTGAAAAATGGCAGGGCCCACTCTAATTGATGGCTGCAAAAAGGGTCGATCTCAATCGATGCCTCAAAACATGTCACAATCCCAAAAATTCCCACGGTGTTCATAAGAGAAAATTTTGCGGCAGGAGGCGTCGGACGTGGACAGCGGATATAAGGGATTCCTTTGATCGGATGGCTGAGAAGAATCCTGAAGTGCAGAGCTCCAATCTAGTGTGGAAAGGACAGTGGAAAAGGTGTTCACACATGTAATCTATGCTCTCGTGGATTGGTCGATTTCTCCAACACCATTTGTAGCACACGCAGCGGTGGGATCATCCCCGTGGCAGGGTCGTATCACGAAAGGATAGGTAGCTTTTGTGTGCGCTATTCTATGAAAATGAGGAAAGTAGATGGTGAATCTATGGCTCAAACGAGGCAAAGCCAACATGAAGTGGGAGACCATGCCATTTCCCACTTCAAAGGAATGGGGAAACATGGGAGCTTCCACTTCATGCAGTATGTAGCATGGATCTACTATACCAGATGGCATCCACAACTGCTTCCTGTAGCAGACAATAGGGCACCATGGCCGATGAAACCGAATGACTAGATCCCCAGCAAGTAAAGGATCACTCTACTCATGTCTTTGCACATGTTGAGATCAGATACACTCGATGACAAAATCTGCAAGAATGTTCGCCAGCCTATGCGAAGATCAATCCTGAAGCTCTATAAATACCACCTTCGGTTCAACAAGAGGGAACTAACATATCTCCAGAGGCTAAGTTCTACTTCTCCATGAAATTTGCAGAGGCCTGATAGATTTTGATGATGAAGATATGGTTTGAAAAGCTTATCCATCTGGGGGTGTCGATGGTTGGTGAAAAGGTTTTGCACTCACTCGTCCCCTTGGTATTTACGTGTCGATGGTGACACCAGCCATTGGGGCCTAGACATGATGCCCACACTTCCAAAGATGTGAGGCCTGGACACTTACGTCCCATAAGTGTTTTTCCAGGAGCCCCTGATACCGTCACGCCCACCAAAACCTTCACAGAGGGGGATAGTCATTCACTGTTCCCTGTGTAAACATTTGTTCGAATGGGAGCATTAGGGGATTAAATCCCTCATCATTATGGTTGTGAAGTAGACTTGACAAGGGTGATGGGGATGGTGTAGATATTCTACACCTTATTTCCTATGATAGAATTTACATCACTATAAGTGAGGAGTATAAGAATGATGATCCACCCCGTAGGTCTATATCAGCTAGAAGCAATGCGACACTTCTTCCAGATCCCACGTGTAACAATGTTACCCAGTGGGGAAGGAGCCGACGGATGTGACTAGACTGGAGAAGGATTCCTAATACCTTGCCAGTGTGTGCCCATGTAGAAATATTCATTTGAATCCGTGGGAAGAACACACCTCAAAGTATAGAAGCAGGCATCATACTCATCATCCGTCGTGGCGGCCGAACGTGTCAAACCGTTAGCCAGGCTGAATAAAGACACTAGTGGGATAATGTTTATTTCTATTTGTAAAACGTGGTGATAGTCCACTCTTTGCACTATTAGCACCTAATGGAAACTTGTCACAGCTTTTTATTCGGTAGTCTTAGCAATAGGATTGTATAAAAACGCTCCCGATAGAGGGAGAAAGGAGTTAGTGAATTGGATTGGGAAACAATCTCAGGCTGAGGCTCCCATTTGTAAATCTTGATACCTGGGTATGAATAAATTGCAGTGAAAGACTGTTACTCATAACAGAGATTCTTGTTTCATTGTTTTTCACAATAAGTACTTTCTTTTACGTGTAAATGTGTTTCATGTTTCCACTCCATTTTGTTTATTGATTTTCATGTTTGCAACATAGGGTATAGTGGTTCGGAGTTCATAATTGTTATGCTCCTATTTCTATTTCAGGAATTCAACAATGGTTCTTCTAAAGTTGGATGGAATTCATCTTTCCGGTGCTCCATGCGATGGACTGTACCTCCTTGTCCTCTCAATCCCCCGCTAAAATCTCCTGATTGGGAAATCAGCAGCTATCTTTCCTTTGTTTGCTACCTTTCATCATTATTTACATTTGTAATTGTTTCTTGCATAGGTTTCAAATCCATTTTCCCATGGTCCCTTGCCCTCGATAATCCCACCATGCACCTTCCTCATCATACTTTTCCCCATTAAGGATCCTAGCCCCCTGATTATGCTGATTGAAAATCCTATGCGGAGTAGACTCTGATGACACACAAGATTTACAACCTTATGTGGAGGTACTCCAGTGACCAACGAGAGATCTCCCTTTGACTGTGCAAGGCTAGAGGCATAGCCTAAAGTGGTTCTGTTGTTTCCCAGGAGCAGCCTCCCCTTGCTCAACCTTGGGGGCTCAAGATATCAGTTCTAACAAACTGGCGCCATTGCCAGGGATGAAATTGAAGATCCTCCCTGGGAAGAACAACAAAGATTTATATCTGACTATTGATGGTGAACAGTCAGTTAGACACCAAGAAGGTTGAGCACTTTTCACCTGGTGACTCCACTCTAGAAGGATTCATACTTTAGCGACTCTGCTGGTGATGTGATCCAGAAAATCTAATGACCGAGGAAGGCTGGCCGATCCTGCTTGGAAAATGGACCCCTCATAAATCTTAGAAATGCACAGCAGAAGGTCCAAGCACTCGAGTCTGCATTTCTTCTAGGATGCCTTATCCTATCTTGTAAGTTTTCTCTTATCTTTTCTTAGATTTATCAAAACATCCTTCTATGGCCCAGCTCATCCTGAGCTGAGCCATGAATATATTCCTATTTATCCTTATTTACGAACCAAAAGCATTGCATCATATTGTACATCTGATTTTGGCCTAGATATTTATCTGGGGGTACCTGATGTCAAAGAACACCCCTGTAAAATTCATGAAGCCTCAGACGATAGTTTAGCTATCATACCTAATCTTGTCTCCCCCATTTCTCCAAGCTGATATAAACCACTGCAATTGCCTCCTATCCTCCATGATTTTCCCATGAAATAGTACAAGTACTTCCCCAAGTTTGACAGAGAATCCGAAAACTTGACTGCTGAGAAACATGTACAAGCCTTTGAACATTTCTTTGACCTTTTCGAGATAGAACATGATGATGTCTACATGTGGGTTTTCACTCTATCCTTCCAAGGAGATGTCAAAGTCTGGTTTAAACATTTAAATCCTAAGTCCATCAACACTTGGGAAGAGTTGTCTTGCATATTCTTGGGGGTTTTGGGGTAGGAGCTGGCCACTAGAGCAAATACTTTCAGAGTTTTATTCTTTGAGGAGACATAAATGTGAGGCCATATGCATTTTTAACAGAAGATTCACAAGATTTTATTATAACATGCCTAAGGAAGTTCAACCTCTTGAGAATGCTGCTAAGATCTATTATGCAGTCACCTTCCCTCTTGACCTGTCCTTGCTTATTTTGGAGAGAAAATCGACCACCCTACAGCGGATGTTCATTGATTGTTTGGAGGTTGAGGAAAACCTTAAGATGTCAAGGAATCTATCAGATTAGGACAGTGGTGGTGAAATAAAAGATACATACAAATTGGTTGGGCCCTAAAAGAAAAAGAAGGAAGCCTATAGCCTATCAAGGATCTCTCATGATATGCAGAAAGATGACTGGCCCGAGGCTGAAATAAATAGTCTTGCAGGATTATTCTCTGAAGATGGTGACCTGCCCCACTCCTGGTTAAATAGGGAAAATTTTAAGGAGTTTGGTGTGCCTTTGTATGACAAATATAAACAAGAATACCTATAGAATATACCTAACGAGCCAGCTATTGAAACGATGCCTTCTGATGAAAGAAATCAAAGCGCAATACAAAATTAGGAGGTCAGAGTGAGAAAAGATGATGAGGGCACTGGAGGTGATAGCTTACCCTTGTGTTATGCCTATTTTTAGTTGATATGACATATAATTAAGGCCTCCAAGAGAAGCAAAAAGGAAATGGAGGTGGTGCAGGCCGGGAACCTGTACAAAAATGAAGACGGATGCAGCAGCTTACAAATTAATGCTTTTTCTGATACTCTGCCTTCAACAAAGCCACCTCACACAGAAGGAGTATACCTACTCGGTTCCATTGGAGAAGCTAAGGACCTCCATATCGAAGCAAATCAAGCCATTGTTACAGAAATTTTGGGTGGAGAGGTGGATATTCTGATAGAGAAAGATTATGTGGTTCATCGTCTGCAATCTTCCAAGTGTCAGCCTGACAACTCTTTAGAAGCAGGAAGCTCTGGGCAGCTTTCTCATGAGCAGGTGACAAAACGTGCTGGAGGTTGCCATGATTTCTATGACCCTATGGCCAAATACATGGAGGGTCTGGGTGAAGGCAATGATGGGTCGCATCTTTTCCTTAAAGATCAGTTTGTTTATCATTCCCTTCTCCCATTATTTGTTTCATTTTGGTCCATCAAGCACCATACAAGAACAAGAATATTAGGCAAGTTGCTTGATTGGATTCATTGGAAGTCTGATTTCACTTAGTTGGACTTGTGTACAAAGTTAGGTAGAGTAGGTAGGATAAAATAAGCTCAGTTGTTATCGAGCATTTCCTTCATTGCTATTTTCAGTTTTTTTTCATTTTCAGTTACCAGCATAGGTTTATAGTCGCCAACATGGTTTGCAAGAGTGGCATGAATTCACTGAAGTAGTAACATGGAGTAGAATGGAGATGTCAAGGAAAGACTAAAGGTGGCCCAATGGTTTTGGTACTTGGTATACATGGGTTCTTTGCTACCTCACTGGGAGGATAGCATCCCTCATGGAGGCAGTTGTTAACACTCCATTTTTAACAGTTTATTTAAGGGCCTGACGAAAGTTTGGTAAGGGTCATAGCCCCTCAAATTTCAAATGACCACCCTTCAACGAGGAAAATGGTAGGCACGCTGTTAAATTTGGGTAGGATTCATGATCAAGGGCTGTAGTTGGTCGGGGAAATATAAATGGTTCTGAATCTCTTCGCGTGAGAAAACATGCGCAATCAAAGCTTCTTTCCCAGATTGTGAAACGTGTTAAAGATCGACGACTTTTGATGGTTGAGATGAAGCCTGGGGAAGATCTATGGCCTACAGCGATTTCACGATCCATACTTGTGCGGATAAAACCACAATATCAAGTTGTGAAAAGGTGTAGAGGCCACAAAGATAAATGGCCATGATGAATAAGGAGATAGATCTACGGCTGTGGTTCATTTCACAAGGCTAACTAGCATGGATGAATATATGAGTTCCTCGTTGTCAAAAATGGCAGGGTCCACTCTAATCGATGGCTGCAGGAAGGGTCAATCTCGATCGATGGCTCAGAACATGTCGCGATCCCAAAAATTCCCACGGTGTTCATAAGAGAAAATTTGGTGGCAGGAGGCATGGGATGCAGACGGTGGATATAAGGGATTCCTTTTATCGGATGGTTGAGAAGACTCCCAAAGTGCAGAGCTCCCATCTAGTGTGGAAAGGACAGCAGAGGAGGTATTCACGCGTGTAATCTGTGCTCTCGCGGATTGGCCGATTTCTCCGACACCATTCGTAACACATGGAGTGGTGGAATCATCCCCATGGAAGTGTTTTTTCATGAAAGGATAGGTATCTTTTGTGTGAGCTGGTCTACGGAAATGAGAAAAGTAGCCGACAAATCTGCGGCTCACACGAGGCAAAGCTAGCATGGCACGGGAGACCATGCCATTTCCCACTTCAAAGGAATGGGGAAACATGGGATATTCCACTTCATGAAGTATGCATCATCGATCTACTGTACCATATGACATCCACAAATACTCCCCGCAGCAGACAGTAGGGTGCCACGGCCAAGAAGCCGAATGACTAGATCCCCAGGAAGTAAAGGGTTTCCTTGCTCGCATCTTTACACATGTTGAGATAAGATACACTCGATGATAGAATGTGTAATAATGTTGGCCAGCCTATGCAAAGATCAATCCCAAAGCTCTATAAATACTGCCTTCGGTTCAACAAGAGGGAACTAACATATCTCCAGAGGCCAAGTTCTACTTCTCCACGAAATTTGCAGAGGCTTGATAGAGATTGATGATGAAAATATGGTTTGAAAATATTTTCCATATGGGGGTGTTGATGGTTGGTGAAAAGGTTTCTCACTCACTCATCGCCTTGGTTTTTGCATGCCGATGGTGACACCAGCCATCAGGGCCTAGATGTGATGCTCGCGCCTCCAATGACGTGAGGCCTAGACACTTACATCCCGTAAGCGTTTTTCCAAGAACCCCTCATACCGTCGCGCCCGTCAAATCCTTCACAAAGGGGGATAGTCATTGACTGTTCCCTATGTAAACATTTGTTCAGATGGGAGCGTTAGGGGCTTAAAGCCCTCATCATTTTGATTATGAAGTACACTTGATAAGGGTGATGGGGCTGGTGTATATCTTCTACACCTTATTGCCTGCGGGATAATTCACCTCACTAGAGGTGAGGAGTATAAGAATGATGAGCTACCCCATGGGTCTATATCAGCCAGAAGCAATGTGGCACTTCTTCCAGAGCCCACGTATAACAATGTTACCCGGTGGGGAAGGAGGCGGCGGATGTGACTATGCTGGAGAAGGATTTCGATCACCTTTCCAGTGTGTGCCCATGCGGAAAGCTACATTTGAATGCGATGGAATCACACACCTCGAAGTATAGAAGCATGCATCATACTCATCGTCTATCATGGTGGCCGAACGTGTCGAATTGTTATCCAGGACGAATAAAGCCACTAGTGCCATAATGTTTGTTTCTATTTGTAAAACATGGCGATAGTCCACTCTTTGCACTGTTAGTGCCTGATGGCGACTTGTAACAGCTTTTTATTCAGTAGTCTTAGCAATAGGATTGTATAAAAATGCTCTCGATAGAGGGAGAAAGGAGTTAGTGAATTGGACTGGGAAATAATCTGGGGCTAAGGATCCCATTTGTAAAGCTTGATACGTGTGTATGAATAAATTGTAGTGAAAGACTGTTACTCATAGCAGAGATTCCTGTGTTTTTGTTTTTCCTAATAAGTACTTTATTTTACGTGTAAATGTGTTTCCTGTTTCCACTCCATTTTGTTTATTTCTTTTCATGTCTGCAACATAGGGTATAGTGGTTCAAAATTCATACTTGTTATGATCCAACTGTTGTTTCAGGCATTCAACAATGGTTCTTCTAAAGTTGCATGGATTTCATCTTGCTGGTGCTCCATGTGATGGAATGTCCCTCCTTATCCTCTCAATCGCCTGCTAAAATATATTTATTGGGAAATCAGCAGCTATCTTGCCTCCGTTTTCTACCTTTCATCATTCTTTCCATTTTTAATCATTTCTTGTGCAAGTTTCAACTCCATTTTCCCATGGTCCCTTTCCCCCGATAATCCCACCATGAACCTTCCTCAACATACTTTTCCCCATTTAGGATCCTAGCCCCCTGATTATGTTGATTGAAAATCCTATGTGGAGTAGACTCTGGTGACACACAAGATTGACAACCTTATGTGGAGGTACTGCGCAGGGCTAGAGGCACAGCCTAAAGTGGTTCTGCTATTGCCCAGGAGCGGCCTCCCCTTGCTCAACCTTGGGGGCTCAAAATCTTGGTGCTAACACTTCATATTCTTCATTATGCAATCTCTATCTATATGTCCAAATTTGTTACACTTGTAACATTTTATTTCTTATCTTAAGGGACCAAATATGTGACTGTATTGTGATCATCTAAGAATTTCATGGTTATTCCTTCTTTCAAAAGTTCTTCTTTGAAAAAAATTTATATATTTGTGTCCAAATATTCCACATGTAAATAAATTCCCATAAAAGAGATATCCATACCTAGGAACATATGAAGTAGGTTCTCTTCTGATATCTGGTCTTTTAGCTGGCCCTCCTTTTGATAAGGGTTGTTCTGGTTGAAATTCAATTTCTTATTCATTTATGGAGTCCTTGACAACTTCTACATAACTTCTTGGCTTCTCTTCATTACCTATCATCATTGATCTTGAGGATTCATCAGTATTATGCTTGTATCCTATATTGGTCTTACCGAAGAATGGCTTCTGAATGCTGATGATTTTTTCTAGAATCTTGGAGTTGTTCTCATAACTCTTGTCAATATATTTTTTATTTTATTTTTGTCTTCAGAGATATTATCTCAGCCTCACGATTTTATTTTTATTTCACACTTTCCATCAGTTGTTCAGTAAGAGAGTCTTTGATCCTTTTGGCGTCTTCTAGTTTGACCTTTAACTTAACAATGATTTATTCAAACCTTTGTGCCTCTTCTTTAAGTACCCTATTTTCCTTCCTGAATTTATTGAACTCTTTCAAGTTGCTTATAATTTTTGTTTCAAGATCTACTTCACCTTCAACTTTAGATTCATCATCAACCTTAGGATCCTCATTTGAGTTTATTTCCATAATGAGTACCTTATCTGGTTCACCATCAACGTCAGAGTAACTACCACTGTCACTATCAAAGTCACCACTGGTTGAGATGTTGTCTTTTTTTGTATAGATACTTCTCTTCTTTGCAAAATTCCATCTGTTATTATTTGTGTAATTATTATACTTCTTGTAGGGTTTGAAGATGTCATATTCATCACGATATGAGTTCTTTGCATACAAAAATTTAGAATAAAAATGACCTATCTTTCCACATGAAAAACATTTAAGAGGTAACTTACGTTTGTATTTCCCAATGCCTCTCTTCAATTTTCGAACAAAGTTAGTTATTTCTTCATCATCATATTCATCATTTGTTGGCTTGTCCTTTGTTGATTTGTTCTTCCCATCTTATTTGGAGGAGACCTTGAATGTTGCTTCCTTTCTTGACGTGTATCTGTCTTCAATTTACATTTCGTAGGCCACAAGAGTCCCATGAAACGATATATTGTCATAGTCTTAATATATGTTATTTCTTCTACTGCAAATATTTTGGGTTTTAACCTTTTAGGAAGAGTTCTTAGAAATTTTTTAACAACTATGGCCTCCTCAACTTATTCTCCCAAAGCTCTAATGGTATTCACAAGTTGATCAACTCAAAGAATATAGGTTGTTATGTCTCTGTCTTTATTCAACCTTAGCTATTCAAATTTACCTTTGTATGTTTGAAGTTTGGATTCCTTGAATTTTTTACCTCCTTCATTTGTCGTTCGGAGTTTGTCCCACATTTCCTTTGCAGAGGGGCATTGCATCACTTTGTTGAAGATAGATTCATTTGTAGCACCTAGAAGGTGATTTATAGCCTTTAAGTTGTTGTTGTATTGATCCAACTCGGATGCATCTGTTGGTACGATCTATGGAACCTTGTACCCATTCACAATACTTTACCATATTTATATTCTTGGAATTTCTATGGATTCTCTCATCCTTATTCTACATAATGCGTAGTTTCTCCCATCAAACAAGGGTGTTCCATTTTTTCTTTGTTTAGCAATATTTCCCATGATTTCCTTCCAACGGTTAGTATGTTCTAAAGGAGCTCGATATGATACCAATTGTTGAAATACTGAGAGGGGGGTGAATCAGTATTTGCACAATTTAAAATTTTTAATCAAAATCAAGTTGTTGATCATCAATCACAACATATCATCAATGTGTATCAAAATAACAAGCTACATAGTACATAATAGTTTTTGATGTGGAAACCCAAGCTATATGGGTAAAACTGCAAAATCCTTTTTAAAATAGTTTTCCAGAAATAACTAGAGGGTGGAAACAACCCCCTTATTACAAAGAAATCAATTTTCTAGATACAATTAGTAGGAGGCTAGGACCTCCTGATTTATAGGCTACAACCTGAAGGAAGCTACAACTCCTTGGTTTTACAGCTACAACCGAAATGAGGTTACAACCTCCTTTCATTGCCCCATCCTTCCACCCAAATAAGAAAAATATTGTCGAACATATGCACTTTCAAACCAAACTTTGAATCTGTTGCTGATAACCTCTACACTCCGATCACTTCAAACTCATCCATGTATACCAACAAGTCATTTCAATTCCATACACTTCTCATGCACATGATTGTACACCTCATCATACAAAATTACTGAACAAGTAATTTTGCTCTGCTTGCACTTAACATAAGGCATGGATCACCATTCATAATCATCATAAGTATCCATAATAGTCATAGGGTATGAATATTAATCATCACATATACATTATAATCATCCCATTGTGCATCGTGTATGCATCATCAACATCAATTATACATCATAGTGCATAGGAGAGAATTGTCACACTATGGTATGCATGTACATCATATTGTATAGGAGTGCATCAACATCATAGAGTATACATGCATTATCATCATAAAGTGTATCATATCATAGCATAAAGGTATGCAACATCATAATCATATCCTCCAAATATATATACCATTATAGAGGTTCTCATACTAAGATCAAAGATGAACTCTATCCATGAGAGACACGTGCCATCGCAAGAGAAACCCAAAAGCATAAACCATACCTTTTTGAAGATCACAAGATGGAGAAATAGTAGAAAAAAATCTCTAGATCATGTCACCACATATCCCTTGTAACAATGTTTCCAACGATCCAATAATTTTGTAATTTTGACTTCATATGAGAAAGTTATGCCAATTTTATTGAAGATGCCCATAAATTTCTCCTCCTCAAAGTTTCGCACTTTTCTCGAAGAGTTGTGAAAATACTGAGAGAATTGATGATAAACAAATGAAATGTTTAATATTTTATTTATATAGGTTGTGAACGAAAGTTATTACCTCAAACTGGGATGATATGCAATTCAAAATTACAAATAATTAAATTCTCTTTTGTTTGGTTCGCTGACCCAAAAAGGTGGGGTACACCAACTCTAAAAATCCATATCTCTTCAAGTGTAAGGAGTTAGAAGATGCTTCACATATCAACGGAAATGTATTGGAGAGTACTATCTCCTTATGATGGGTTTATTTGCAAATTCTTGGTATAATACCCATACATTGTTCAATTTGTACATGAAATCAAGACTCCACACATAAAGGTGCCAAAGACCATGTTACCTTATGCATAAGTTCCAAAGTCAAAGGATTTAATAGACATCATCAAACACATGAAGGATTCAATGGTATTCACATACACATACTTAACATCAACAAGGAGGAGGTCTCCACCATATACTCATCATATCAAGGGTATCAAGGACCCCAACACCATCAAGGTATGGGGGTGCCTAGACTTCTCCTAGGGTACCATGACCTTATTAAAAATAAAAATGACCACATAATGGGTCATTTGGACTCTTTGAAGTTATACACTTTATTAACCTACCAATGTCTCTTTCTAGGGTAATAGGGAATAGGTTGTGGTACTGTGGAACTATAAAATAGCTTAGGGTTACTCAAACACTGTACATGATGTTTAGGGCTGTTTCCATTGTCCAAAGGGATCCAATGGCTTCAGACTTGGGCTTGGACAAGGTCAAAAGGTCTCCTTTGACATTGAATTAATTCTAACCCTCAAGGGATCCTCAAGGGGCACCAAGACACATCGACATACACTTGTTGGCATCAAAAGTATCCCCAACACACACTTGTTGGCATCAATGACAATTTGGTCAACAACTATATCATTTATGTTGTGGGTATCGAAGCCATTTAAAATGGGATCAACAAATTTAGAATTTGAGAATCATTTTCCTGAAGAACACTATTGATCTTGATTCCTATTAATGGAAAGTATATACTGACAACAATCAACCATGGTGTACAAAGGGAAAAAAACACTCCAACCACTACACAAAACTATTCAAACTTATTGATTCCACTATACATAGAAGAAAACCATTTACAAGTGGAACCTCAATCAAGAATGGAAGTGAAAAGGAACACTCATCATTAAGTAAAGAAGACACCCTCACTCATATGTTTTATTGATAAAATGACACTTAGGTAAAAGTTTGTGCTACAAACAAAAGTTATATAATTTTTTGTTCCACAAATGAAATTAGATTCATAATCTACATTATGTGAAAATGCAATTCATAGGGTGACCTTTTCATGCTGAGGTTGCAGGTCTTTCTTCTTAATATTGCTTAAAATGGACCTCATCTACTACTTTTATGATCGCAAACCTGTTATATTCACCCTCACAACATATTAAAACTATCAATTTCAATGGCCAGATAGTTATTACTTTAAAATTTGGATTAAATTTTAATATTTTTTCTTTATATTTTTACTTTGTAGATGTTTATTATGTTATATTAGGAACATGGAAGCTTCTCCACCATATTGGGCTAGAAAGGCAGTGCCTTGGTGCAATAAAAAGGGGAATCTTTGTTGCACAGTAATAATCATAATGGACCACTAACTACAGTTTTAACTAGTATGGAACGAGAATTCATTTTATGCTTAAATGTACCTTATGGGGTTTCTTACTTAGGAAGTGACCTAGGGATATATGACTATTGATTACATTCCCTGTGTCAAGTTATGCCAATTCACATGTCACATCTCTCAAATTATACACGGTTTCCATTTTTCTACAATACAATCATATAAATAAAAAGTGTATGATTGGGCATTACTCTTAACAGATCTTGTATTATATAGAAGAGATGAATAAATTGTCCTTGTATGAAAAATAAGACTAAAATTGAAGAAAATTTCTGATCATCTGAGTTTCCTTGACAGCTAAAATAATTATTAATCCTTGCAATGCAAGAATGGTGGTTTAAATCAAAGAAAATAACTCAAGTATTAGACAATTGGAGACCAAACATTGACCCTTTTTGGGAAGATTGAAATTGACAAGCCTTCTTCTGGAAGAAAGGACTCTAAATCATTGTTGAAATTTTCCATACTCATAGTGGTGCCAAAATGTATTTAGATATTATGCTGATAGAGAGCTAGAATGAATACCATGGGAGCTACACCAATGCTTTTGTTAAATGTACAACATCAAGAGTCATTCTCCAGGAGACTTGTGTTGTATCAAGTATGGAAGTTATGTTGTATCAAGTTCAATAACTTGTATTGTATTAAGTTAAGATATTTGTATTGTCTCAAGTCAAGAACTTATGTTGTATTAAGTTAAAGAATCTTGTGTTGTATCAATCTAGGACATTATGTTGTATCAAGTCCTATTCATGAAAGATTTATGTACTATGATCTTGTGTTGTATAAGGGTTGAAATATTATGTTATGTCAAGATTGAATTCTTTTTTTGTATCAAGACCATGTATCTTGTGTTGCATCAATCTAGGACTTGTGTTGTATAAAGTCATGTGGATATGATATCTGATGTATTGCTAGTCATGGTCACTAGGTGTTATAAGTCTCCTCTAGGAATTATCTAATGCTAGAGTTATTTACTTTAGCATATGACTATATGAATCAGGGTAATACATATTATCATTAGTATGGAACAATCCTTTTGAGTATGATATGATAATATTTTAATTAATTAAACACATATGGACCATGCGAAATTAATTAAAGATAAATTAGATGATCATAGAGATATATTAAGGATTCTAATTACCCATTTCATACCTCTGATAAAATTGAATTGAAAAGACATCATTTAAGTCTAATTTTAAGGAATCTACTCCTTGATTTATGCAAAATGTTTGTTTGTGGATGGAACTGATTTTGAAGCACTAAAGGAATTAAGTTAAACTCCTAACTAATGGTCAAGAAACTAGTTGGTTTTTGAGTTCAACTCCATAAATTTAGTTAATTTTAGTTAAATCAATTTGTTGTAATAATGGAAAACCATCCCAAGACTTCGGATAAAATAATTAATCTTGTTGATTAATTCTTAGGTCCTACACTAGCTAGTTTGCACCCAATTCCCTTTTTGAGGTCAAAGTTGCCAAAATTCCTAATGGAGTGAGTTAGAAAGATCCTGGATAAGATTATTCCAATAAATAGACTACCCATAATAGAAAATACACATTACTACCTTATCCATAGTTTCCATATTTTTCTGCAGTTTTAAGGAAAAAGATAAAGCTAGTTTTAAGGTAGATTGCCTTTTTTTTCACCAACCCAGCTCCCTTATTTTCCTCATCTAAAATCATGATAAATTAATATTTCCATCACTTATGATATTTATATACTCATTCATGAAATTCAGGAGCATCTTGACTGATTTGAAAATTGCTTTATGCACCTATGGGGGATTTTGACTAGTTTAGTAAGCTTGCTTTTGTACTGATTTGAATAGAAACCTAGTGCTTTAAAATCCTTGGAGTATATATTTTATGATAATCCTACATATATTTAATGATGGCAGGTGTAAATTAATATCATGAACAATTTTTGGATTATCACATGTTTCCTTCTTGAGTGTTTCTTGCATATTTTCAAGCAATTATGTGAGTTCAATTGTTCTAAGATTGGGATAAATTTCCACATGGTATCAGAGGCACAATAGCTTGATTGTTCTGCTCTGAAATTTTCTTTTACAAGATCAACATCACTGACTGGTAGTGCATACTATCTGGTTAGAGGTCACAGTTGCTGAACAATGGATCAATCTTAACCAATCATATTGACTCCATTCAACTACTTTGAATGGAAGGAAAGGATGTATATTCTGATGAGGAGTAAAGTCGTATTCAGTGAACATGGAAATTGAAGATGAGCCTAATGCAGTAGTAAAGAATATAAAATTGAATAATAGGAGAGATAAGGAGTATGGTCTCTTATGTATCAACATTTCCAGATACCTTCTATTTCATCATTATGGTATTACATCACTGAATTAAGTATGGAAGAAACTTCAATATTTTTTTGGGAAGACATATAATATCAGAGGTTACCAAGTGGAGAATAAGTTGATAGCACTGAGTCCAAGCATCTTCGAAACCTTGCAAGTCTACTTCTCAAAATTCAAATAACTTGTTTTGCGCTAAAACAATATGGCATTGACAAATAAGATGGACAACTAATATTGGCCCTTATTTCTTAGTATTTGTTTTGACCTTCCATTCCTCAAAGTTGATAGCTCAAGATTGGAATATTCCTTCACTGACAGATTTCATGGAATCCTTAACTCGGGAGAAAGACAAATTAGTATTGATGGGCACCATAAAACCTTCCAAAGATAAATCTTTGGTTGTTGGAGATTCCAAGGTTAATTCCAAATATAATAATAAGGATAAGAATCCTCCAGATAAAAAAGGAGACAAGTCCAAGTCTCAAGAGGAGTCCTCAAACTCCAAGAAGAAGAACTTTAAGAAGAATAAAGGTAAAGTTAAAGGTAGCATGTGTGCATACTGTGTTAATGGATTTCATCCTGAGAGCTCTTGCATGAAGAAGCAGATAGTTATGTTGACTCGACTCTTAGAAAATAAGATCTCCCTTATTGGTGGCGCAAGCAAGAAGGAAGGAGGATACACTTTTGAAGACCAAGAGAGAGTACCTGCCCCAGTTACAAGAACTGTAATATCTCCTTCCTTTATAATTGATTCTCATGATTCTAGGCACATGGTTTCAACAAAGGAATCCTTCTCATCTCTTGATGATTCAAAGGGTCCTAAGAGTTTGCTCAAAGATAACTCAAAAACTGAAAGTAAGGGTAAATGTAGCATTTACTTTGACCATGGTTGCTTCAATAATGTTTTGTGCGTCCCAGGTCTTGCTGCTATTATCTTGTCAGTGTACCAGATGACCCACACTGGCTCTTCTAAGAAGGTTATTTTCTCTCCCAATGAAGTTGAAATATTTTATATTGCTAATGGTAGAGTCATCACTAAAGGTTTTGTGGATCATAGTTCTGGATTCTACAGGTTCTCACACTTCATGCCTTTTTTTAACCCCTATGCTCTCCTAATCCATGATAATGAAGAAATAAAAAAATTTCATGAGAGGTTTGGTCATCTAAAATATCAATACCTTTTATATTTGTGTGAAAAATATATGGTTTCAGTATTACCAAATATAAAGTTTTCAAAAGGAGTCTTTCAAGGTTTCATTCTAGGAAAACATCTAGAGCATAAGTATAAGAGATTTAGGCATGAGAGAACGTTATCACCTATTGAGCTCATCCACAGTGGCATTGTTGGTCCCTTCCCCCATATTTCCATGAGTCAATCCAAGTATGTCCTTACCTTCATAGATGAATTTTCCAGGTACTGTTGGGTTTACTTCCTTAAACTTAAGTATGAATTTTTTTACCACTTAAGGGTTTTCAAGGCCTTGGTTGAGAACCAGTCTAGGAGGAGACTCAATATCCTTAGATCTGATAATGGTGTTGACTATGTCAAGTATGAGTTCATTAATTATTATGAAGATGCAGGTATCCAGATGAATCACTCTATTCCCTACACACCTCAACAAAATGGTGTGGCTAAGAGGAATAATAGAAGCCTCAAGGAAATGGATACTTGTATGTTGGATTCTAAAAATTTTCCACCAAAATTTTGGGATGAAGATATAAACTATGCATCCAACATCTCCAATATGGTTCCTCACAGGAATATTGATGGATTTAGTCCTTTCAAAACTTAGAGTGGGAACAAACTAGATGTGTCTCATTTCAGGTTTTTGGGCTCAAGAGCATGGGCTAGAGTTCCATTAGAAAAAAAGAGGGATTTGGAAACCCATATCCAAGAGTGCCTATTGTTACAGTTGATTTTACCGCACATGGTGAATCACACTTTTATGGCCTTCCCTATCCCTCTGCAGACTCCTTACACCCAATGCACCATTTTTGTACCTTTGATGTTTCCAGGATCATCCCTAAAAACATGAAAAAATTGCCATACGCGACTTCTAATCCCTTTCTCTCATATATACACGAATTTGACCCTTAAACCCACATACATCAGGATGTGTGCAAAAGGAAAAATTATTTTGGAGTTTTCCTTGATGTGGATCCGACTCACTTGTCTCTTGGCCTTCCATATGCCTTGAGATCACTCATATTTGACCTTTCATTACCCCATTTAAGAGCTATATAAGGAACCCTATGGATACATTGAAGGCATGAGGAATTGAAGTGCAAGAAAACTATAGTCCATTGTTGCTAGAGCTTATACTTGAGTCTGCATCCCTTTGTCCCTTGGAACACTTTTTTGTTCTTCCTAAGCTTTCCTTTTTCCTGTAAGCTTGCTATCGAGAGACGGAGGATTGAAGTGGGGGACTTAGTTTCTCCTATTCGTAGACGTGCTGACAGAGGTTGTCACTATTGTAATGTTTGTTTTATATTAATAGAAATATCTTTTCATGTCCAATAATATGTGTTTAAATGAGTATTTAATCCATGGATTCTTTTAAATTATTATATGTTATTGATTATATATGCTAGAGTAGGTCTAACACGATTATATATAGCATGCTTGTCTTGTTTATTGAATGCTGAGGAAGCAATTTATCAATTTAAGTTGGAGTTGGAAAGATCAACGGTGATCTACATCAACCATCTAGAATAAGGTATGAACTGAGATCCTTTAGTGTTAGATATTTGGTTTCTCTTTCATATAGGAAAGGATTGATTTCTGGAGTCAAGGTGCCTATTGTGGTACCCCAAGCCATAGGAATTTCTCTCCGTAACAGAATTGGCGACTCCGCTGGGGAGTTCTTAGTAATTGTCCATTGGGGGTTTTTATCGGCATTCAATGTTCTTGAATTGCTCTGATTTCTCTATTTTTGAGTTGGGTCTAGGGGCATGTTGGCCTAGTAGTGTCTGATAGGTGTGAATTTTGTTTCAGCTTATCTATTTTCCTTCATTTTTATCTCTTTTTCTTCCTGTATGCGATTTTTTTCCTCACAGTCGCGTGTACACATGGTTTTGACTAATATATCCACATATATACATGGGTTTTTTGCACACAGTCACGTATGCCCTGAGTTTTACCTTTTAGAGGAATATTGAGTGTTGTTGGGTGAGTTTTGATGATTGCTGAGTCTCCTTTGATTCTTCTAGAATCTGTATACACCTCTATTTCTGACTAGAGACTCCTTTTAGGGTAATTTTTTTTTTTAAAAGATTGTTCTTGTCATTGCATTTTCAATTTTTTGTTTTGGGATTAGTGCATTAGATCTCTTTTACCTTAGTGCTTTACGTGAGTGTTGTTTGATTGTGCTTGCATATTCCGGGTGTGGTAGAGTCATTCTTTTGTTTTATTATCTCATTTTTATTCAAAAAATCCAAAAATATTTGCTTCTTTGCATCCTTATGCATCATTGCACTTTGCATTTTGCATGGTACTTGCACTAGGTTTGTTTAGAGAAGTATTAGTTAGGATTTCATATAGGAATGATTGCATTTTTCATTTGAAGAAAATTTTGCATTTCATGTAGTAGCAAGCCTTGTTTTCATTCGACACAATACATTTGCATTGATTGTTAGTTGTGCATTTTGCTTCATGTTGTGTCATAACACCATTGGTTGCACGGTTATCTACCTCTTCTAAGTAATAAAGCCAAATAAAATCAATGCTTAATTAAAATGGATTACACTATTTTCTTTGATAGGGTACACCAACAAGATTAGGTTTTAGGGTCTTTTAATTGTTCATTATGAGGAAATTCTCCAAGACCACTAAACAACAACATGTATGTGTCTGTCGAGGTGAGAGTGTGAAATTCCTTGGTATAATTAGTGTTTCTCAGGATCCTCCTCTTACAAGGGAGTTAAGCACGAGGCAGTGTGAGCGGTTATTGATTGGGATGACCCCTAGTCATAACTGATTAGCACCAGAGATATTTCTAGGATTGTATTTGTATCTGGGGGCTCTTTAGAGAGTTTTGGGCTTTTCTACCCTACCCATATGGTCAATCCCACCTGTGACTGTCCGCTTGAGCATTGATTATATTGAGGTGACCTTATTTTCCTTACCTAGGTTATCAAGGGGGTATTTTGCAGGGGTTATTCTGTGGGTTTCTCGGCCAGGTTGGGGTCGGACAACATAGTTGCTATATGCATTGAAGCTGAGGGCCACAATAATTGGTTATGAACCTCTGCTTGTTGTGTATGGGAGTCTCAAGCCTCTCCTAGGTGAGACATACCTACTTTATTCAGGAGCTCACATATCCCACCCTTTTTTTCTTGTGATTGGCTTTAGATTATATAGGTGTTGTTCTGTGCACGCTAGCTTGCTTAGGGTTTATGTAAGTAGAAGAGCCTTTTTTATTTCTTGAGTCATTGTGGATTTAGTTTCCACACTTCGCCATTCTCTTCATTTAGCAGGACTTTCATATTCTACATATCCTCCTCCTTTGGGAGAGAGAAATAGACAGTCCAGGTGAACTACTTCTCACATTGATTCACACATGATGGGAGATCATGAAGATGAAATTACTGAGTTTCCTTCTCCACCTCATGAGGTTGGGGAAGAAGATCCTAATCCTACATATGATCCTTCACCTAATATACCTACACACACTGGGTATGATCCCTCATTCACAGGTCGTCGATATTGGTTTCCGAGCAATGAGACTCATCATGAACTTGCGAGCACTAGTTATGATACGTCTAGTATTCCTACACATCATTTGGATCAGCATGTCGAGTCAAAGTTTGAACCTAACACTATGCCTAGGGGCATTCCTAGTCATTTCCATGTGGAAAGGTTTGGGAACACGAGTCACATTGCACCCTCCATCCTAGCGGCAGAGGTTACATCACATGTTTGTCCTAGACCTGGTGCTAGTAGTCCTATTCGGATACTAGAACCAAGACAAGTGACGGTAGGGAATACCACTTACATAGTTTCACATGTCCCTTCATCCTTTATTCATATTTCTTCGAATGCTATTCCTCCCCCTCATTCACGTGGTCCTTCGGGCCGAAACATTTCTATGAGTCATGTTCATACTACTACTACTCGCATAGTCGTGTCTCAGAGTGAAGTACCTCTTGTTGTCTCGGGAGGTCATATTCCTACTTCTGGAGGTCATATTGCTACTTCTGGAGGTCATATTCCTACTTATGGAGTGTCTCATGGGACATCTCATGGGACTTCTTATGGACCATATTAGGGACCGCAGTATGCACAGAGTTATTCACCTTATGGGTATGGGTATCAACAACCTTCTTACTCCTCGAATTATGGCTTTGTAGCCCCAAATAGTCAAGGTACACCAAATTATGGTGCTTCCATTCCACCCTACTCGGGTCAAACAGCAGGAGGATATTATGGCCATGGCCATGGTGGTTATGGTAATCACTCCTATGTGAACCAAAATTATCAGGGAGCATCTCATTGACCTGCTCAACCTAGGCTCCTTTTTCTCGCAACATTAAATTTCCTTGACTTTTCAAGACTAATGAACGATCCGATATCTTATGACCCGGCTTGGCCGGCTGTCCCTACCAAGATTCCCTCGAACATCCAAAATTCGAGGGAAAACCAGGAGAAGATCCTAGTGAACATGTTACTACATTTCACCTTTGGTGCTCTTCTAATTCCTTACATGAATATTTGATCCATTTAAGGCTATTTCAATGCACCCTCACCATGCCTACAGTAAAATGGTATATAGAGCTACCTAGGGGGGCATTCACTTTGTTCGATGACCTTGCTATGAATTTTCTCAACCAATTCTAGATACCAATGCATTATGATGTTGGTACAGAACTCTTTTCAACATTTTGTCAAGACAAAGCCACACATATCTTGGACCATATCTAACAGTGGCATAGACGGAAGAGATTGATTAAAGCCTTCATACCGCTAGAGTTTCTCCTTGAGTGGTTCCTTAAATTGTTACTACGTTATATAGCGAAGGATGTTTCTACATATAGAGTTCAGAATGAGGAACAAGCCATTTTTAGGGCACAGGACATGGATTTGATTTATGCTCAATCCGATTTGTTATATGAGATCATTCCTAACGCTTTGAGTTCTAGTTTCGACCCTAAGGTAAAACCTGGACCACATGCCGATGGCATTGTTGGTTGTGCAAGTACCAAAGCTACAGATTTGGTTGTAAAATAGATCACTCAATTATCTATAAACCAATATGCCTCAGGACAAGCTACAACTTCGTCTCAACCCAACCATACGGTGAATGTGCTTTCAGTGCAATCATCAGACCAGAAGGGTAACCAGCAACCCGGAAGGAATAAAAAGAAGGGTAAAAAAAATTGTAAGGGTGGGAATAGGAATGAAAATTCCAATTCTAATGGCAAGAATGCCTAAAATACTGGGGGAGACAAGCATCCTAAACGTAAGGTTAAGTTTCCTTGCAAGTTGTGTAAGGATGACCACCTCACTCACATGTGCCCTAGGATAGAAGAAGCCGCAAGGTTCATAGCGCAGGGCCCAGCTGTGCTGACCAACCCTTTACCTCATAATCAAAACATGAAATCAAGGAACCATGATCAGTTTGGTGGGGATCAAGATCCACCGCAAGTTAGTAGTGGTCATGGTTGCATCAATATGGTGCGTGCTACTAAGGTTGTGACTCATGCGAAGGAATATGGTTCATCACAACTAGACCTTGGAAAGGAACCTGCTCCACTGGGAGTCCTTTGCATATTGAAAACCCTGTGGATAAACCTAAAGTTGCACCTCACATTCCTAAGGGAGTCCTTAAGTGTTTGGGGCACAATCCTAATGCCTGAGCTTCCCAAAACTATTCTGTTTTCGAGGATTTGGGCCACACTCCTTGTGCAATGTCTGCACTCGAAGAGCTTCAGAGTTGTCCTTCGCAAAGGAAGGCTTTGCTTTCTTCTCTTGGTGTTAACGATGATAAATCTTCCTCGGTCATCAAATTTGAAACCGTGGGACTATAGCCTCACTTTCCTTACTACGTGTCTCTCTTGATTAATGTAGAATGTCTTAACATGATCGTCAAATGCACTGTGATTGAAGAAGCTACTATTGCTTCCATGATGTATTTGGTGTGTTGGAAGGGATTGGGTTCCCCCAAGTTGTCTAAATTCGCTACCATGTTGACTGCTTTTGATGGTAGATCGTTTCAGCCGCACAACATTCTTTTTTCTTTAAGGTCCATTTGGGAGGGAAGACTGTCGTGATCGAGGTCAAGGTGGTTGATACACCCCTTGACTACAATCTGTTACTGGGTAGGAATTGGATGTATAGTATGCAAGTTGTAGCTTCTTCTGTATTTCAAGTTGTATGCTTTCCATTTACTGGGAATATAGTTACAATTGATCAAATGTCATTTAAGAATCCGTGTGTTACCACATCTTTGGGAGCTTCTGTCCCGATTGTCGAGCACTCTTAGCTGACAACTGGGAGTGTGGGTGTTGGCATGTATCCACCCCTTATGGGATCCTTTAGTTTTCTTGCACCTATTCTTATGATCGGGTCTAGTTCTAGTGAGGCTTCTTCATCATTGTGTTCGGTGTCTTTTCGCACCACTCATATGGAAGATCCTTGGATTCTTCTGACACCGCATCCTTCATGTGAGCCTATCAAAATGAACATTCCCTTGCCTATATAAATGATAGCATATCAAGCGAATATTGAATGCGTTGCAGAGCCTAGTCCTTCCTATTTGTGGATGGAGGAGGAGGACCCATATGTGCTATCTGCATGGGTAGTTGAGTCTTCTCAAGCGCATGACTGCCTTGATAGCATTTTTCCATCAGATGAAGCTATTATTGAGGCTATGTATGGAGTTGACCCACCTTGGGAAGAGTTGCATCATAGATCTTATTTTCTTCCCAATATTGACCGTTTGGAGTGTGAAGACTTTAGGGAAATTCTTAGTGAGAGAATTGGTAGTTCTATGGTTCCATTAAGCTCTCCCGGTCTAATGGCTGATGGAAAAATGGTGAATATATCTCCTACCATTCCCATCAATATCTCTCACGATCCTGGCAAGATTGAGAATGTCTATATTGGGGCAAAATGTTCCCATGCTAAGATTCAAGAGTATACTAAACTGTTCAAAGAGTTTCATGATGTATTTGCTTAGTCATATGAGGAAATTCTAGGTATCGACCCTCGCATTGTTGAAGATGAGATTAAAACTTATCCCAATGCTAAGCCTATTCGGAAACGCTTACATCCGGTGAATCCTAGAAAAGCACCCATGATTAAGGCTAATATAGAAAAAAAATTGAATGTCAATTTTAGCTATCCCGTTCCCTTGACAGAGTGGGTTTCAAATCGTGTTCTGGTTGATAATAAACAGGGAACGATACGTATATGTACTGATTTCCGTGACTTGAATCATGCCTTTCCTAAGGATAATTTTCCTACACCATTTATTGATCAAATTTTCCAGATAATTTCCGTGCAGGAAGCAAGGTATTTTCCTTTATGGACAGCTTTTCCAGATACAATCAGATACAGATCAAACCTAAGGACCAACATAAGAATACCTTTATTTTTCCTTGGGGTACCTTTTCATATCAAAATATTCCTTTTGGCCTTAAAAATACTGGAGCCACTTTTCAGCAGGCTATGACCTTGATATTCCATGATCTCAAATCAATTATTGAAGTCTTTTTGGATGAACTTGTTGCTCATTCTCGTCAGAGGATGCGTCATTCCTACCATTCGAGATTAGTGTTCAAAAGATGCTGCCATTACTTGGTCAAGTTAAGTCCTCATAAATGTATATTTTGTGTGAAGTCTAGTCGCTTATTAGGGTTCATTGTCTCCAAGGACGGTATAAGAGTTGACCCTTTAAAGGTTGAGGCAATACTTCAATTGTCTCCCCCAAGAAACATTAGACATCTTCAATGTTTACAAGGCATGGAAAATTTCTTGCGGAGATTCGTTGTTAACTTTGCCAATTTGACTAGAGGCTTTATGCATCTTTTGAAGAAGGACACTACCTTTTGCTGGGATGAGCGAGCCCAGGAGTCCTTTGATGCGCTTAAGCGAACCTTAGCATCGGCCCCGGTGATTAGCCCACTCGACTATAGCTGTGAATTTTTACTTTATGTGGCTGCGTCCATGGAGACAATTGGTATGGTTTTGGTTCAGGAGGATGAGGAGCTCCAGGAGCATGTCATATATTATTTGAGTTGAAACGTTATAGATGCAGAAATCCATTATTCCCATGTGCGGAAACTTGCCTTAGCTACCGTTCATGCGATTCAAAGATTGAGACATTATATTCTCCTTTACCAGACCTTGGTGGTAGCCCATGTCAATCCATTTCAATTCGTCCTCACTAGAAGGATGATAGGGGGAAAGTATAATAAGTGGATTGTCATCTTGCAAGAATTAGATCTCAAGTTTGTTTCGGAAAAATAAAAAAATTTGTTTATTTTTGCGGATCTTATATCTGATTTCCCAATCGAGGAGGAGGAGGAAGTTTGTGAAGATACATTCGTCGATGAGCACATTTTCCTGATCTCAACTTTGGATCCATGGTACAGGTATATTATCATATATTTACAAACATTGAAGGTCCCTAGTTACCTTTAACAGGATGAGCGATGACAGTTACGTCACGTATCCAAGAATTACCTCATAGTGGATAACACATTATACCACCATGGGGTAGATTCCATTTTACTTCGTTGTTTAAATCATGAGGAGGTTGAGATTGTGCTGAATGATTACAATGAAGGAGCGTGTGGTGGTCATTTATATGGGATTTCTATAGCCCAGAAAATCTTGAGAGCGGATTATTTCTGGCCGTCAATTTTTAAAGATTGTGTCAATGTGGTCAAGAAGTGCCACCCTTGCCAGGTGTTTACATGTAATATTTTCTTACATCCTGCCCTGCTATATCCAATTATCACTGCCGATCCCTTCACTAAGTGGGGGATTGATTTCATGGATTGAAACCCAGCTTCAGCTGGGGGGAATCATCATATTATAGTGGCTGTTGACTATTTCATGAAATGCGCTGAGGCTATGCCCATGTTTAAATCCAACGGTGGGACAACTGCACATTTTGTATTCAACCATATCATTACTTAGTTCGGTATTCTGAAGGAGCTTGTCACTAACCATGGTAGGCACTTTCAGAATCGGATGATGGAAGAATTGGCTTCGAAGTTAGGGTATAAGCAAGAGCATTCCTATTCTTATTACCCTCAAGTGAATGGATAGGTTGAAGCAGTGAAAAAATCACTCAAGTCCATTCTCCAACAAACCATCGCACAAAGCAAGACCAATTGGCATATCATGTTATATCCTACTTTATGGGCTTATAGGACTGCCATTAACACTGCCACCAGTTTTTCTCCATATCAACTTGTACATGGAGTGGGGTCTATATTTCCAATTGAGTGCAAAATCCCTTCTTTGAAGCTAGCCATAAAGCTCTTACCAGAAACTTCCCCATTGGAGGAGCGTTTGGTCCACTTTGAGCAGCTTAATGAGCAGCACCAAGATGCCTTGGTGGCTCTAGAAGTGAATAAGCATCGTATTAAGGTCCAGTATGATAAATATGTCCATCCAACGAAGTTTAGTGAAGGATATTTGGTTTTTTTTTGGGATCAAGCTAAAGAACCCTTGGGGGAAGGGAAGTTTAACCCCATGTGGCATGGTCCTTACATTGTTAAACGTGTGTTAGAGAAGGGTGCATGCGAGCTAGTAGATTACGAGGGGACATCCTTGGAAAATCCTATAAATGGGCTCTATCTTAAAAATTACTATTCATGATTCTCAGCCAGGGATGACTATTGTATATTATTGTATAGTATTTTGCATAGTTAGGTTTTTCTTATGGTGATCGAGTTTGTGATTAGCTTTCATTTCTTATGATAGATGTCAATGGAGTCTTCCATCTATATAGGATTCGTAGCTGGTCCTAGCTGCCACACTCAAGACTCAGCCTCTACTGCTTGGGTGATTTATACTCCTACGGGTTAGGTATTGTCTTCAGGAGGCGTATGTTTATGGACCTCTTCAAACATTGTTGCTGAGTATAGTGTCATTATCGAGCTTCTGCAGGATGCCATTTCACATGGTGTTCTCTCTCTTGAGGTACGTCTTGATTCACAGTTAGTAGTGTCATAGCTTAATGGCTTGTATCATGTTAGGGATCCAACATTATTATGAAGATTCTTACGTGTGAGATTATTAGAATGGAAATTTGACAACATAACATACATACATGTTCCAAGAATTTATAATAAAGTTTCTAACTCATATGCTAACTATGTGTTAGATTGGCATTTGATTCATAGACAGTAAGCTCATCAAAAACATACATTTTTACACGTGTAAATAAATAAATCGATCATCATAAAAAAAAATCATTAAACATCCAAAATGTTATAATACATAAGTGTCATAATACAAAAATAGGGCTTCCGAGCCACCAAAATATAAATACACGGCAGTACAAAATGTATCACTCCCAGGTATCTAAGACTGGGGAGGAGGAGGGGGGTTTTGATCTTGGAATTCCACCACAACTCTAGCTAGCCATCGAAATAATGACACCCATGCTCATGGTACACCCACCACCTGATGCTGCATGGCCTCAGGCAGGTCCTCAACCTGCGCCATGGGTACCCTATGTGTCAGCCGCACGAAGTTGGTATGAATTCTTTGGAGCGTCTGCTCTGCATCCAAACCCATAATGTCATCTCCTCTTCCCCTCCATATATGACGAGGGAAACCGTCAAGATGCCATGGTCCTACATCTGCATACATATGACAAGATGTCACTATGTGTTGTCATGCAAAAACATGTATTTTGAGTCTATATATATCAAAAACCACAAAAGAATTAAATAATTCAAAAAAAAATTAAAAAGGGTTGGGATTCGTTACCAATGTCACCATATGCTGATCCTGGTGGTAGAGTTATGTTGGGATCTCCCTGAAAATATATCCCCTCATAGGGGTAATCATCGATGGTAACTGTCTATTGCCACCACCATGGAAATAAATCAGCTCGATAGGGGTTGGACACCCTACCTCGACCCAGTTTGTGCATCGCATCTACCCAACATCGTTGGGCCAGATCTCGAAGCCCGTGAAGAGGAACGTCAACTCTAGGGCTTAGTCCCAGAACACGCTCAAAGAAGAATGTGCTTAGTATACTGTAGAATTTGAAGTTTTGTACACTGCCCATTTTGCAGTGACTAAGCTGTCAATTCATGTTGCTCAACAGTGCAGTACTCCAATCGTAAATTGTGGGTCTCATGCATTCCACTGCATAGAACATCAAGGGCTGTGAGGCCTAGTGGATTGAGGCTAGCCCTACTATCCTACCAAGTGTTAGTAGTATGGCCTTTAGGCCTAGCACCTATATGGAGTTAGTTGGGATCTGACTCCTGACCTTCTCCATGTCTGAATAATAGTATACAACTATATGCTCATCTGTGGTGAGGCCACCTTTGGGCACGCGAGACCATAGGTTCACCACTTCCCCCCATCAGGACAATCTTGTAATGAAGTATATGTCGTCCACCTATATAGTGAGGGACATGCCGTCAATCTAGAAATACTTTGAGTTAGGATCCCATTAGTCTACTAGCATCTGTAGCAGTGTTGTTTTGGCCCTTAAGCCACCAAGACACCAAAACTTGTAGAGCCCGCATGCACGAAGAGCTTGTTATGCCATTAGATCTCCCCATACTACTTCTTCTACATACCCATGCTCTCATTCCCTCCATTCTAGAACCATCTTGCACATTGAATTTAAGTTTGGGTCATTAAATGTCATAGAAAACTTAAACATGGCCGCATACATGACTGTTTGCTAAACAACCATGTATGTATGTGACTTTGAGGCATTTTTCTACGTATAGCCATCCCTATACGCAGAAAAATCCTTGATTTCCGTGTGGGCCGAGATGCATATTTTAGAGTGGCCTAGAAATCGATTTGGACCATGGAAATTTCAAAAATTTACATGCAAATGAAAGAGGGGGGCATGGGAAGTTACCTAGAAAAAATGGTGTCGGATTCCGCCAATTGAAACTCCCAAAATTCGTATTTGAAGTTCTGAGCTCAATTGGGTAAAAATTTCAAATGTTATATAATGTTTTGAATTTTTTACTATTTATAGAAATTTTTCAAATTTTTGAAAATTTTAACCCCCTTTCTATAGTTTTGGACCGTTTCTAACCCTTTTGGAACGTTTTTGACTAATATGATGATGTAGGAGACCGTTTTGAGTGTTGTTTCGACCATTGTTTTGACCTGTTCATGCCGATTTCAGGTATGATGTTTAAACTGGCATATAGGTTAGATTTCACCTCTGTTTGTATTTTTCATGACCTTATGACCATTTCATTATAACTTTAGGTATGAACCCATTCTATCCTGTCACGGAACCTTCTTGTTATTTTAGAAGTGACGGGATTTGAATGGTAGAGCTTGACAGTACATGGGTACCCTAGTTAGCTCCTTGTTTTCATTTGGTGCCCATGCTGACAATTTGTCCTTTAGGGTGTAGGAGTCCATTGTATAGTATCGCCGTGACATTTCACAAGAGCCTCATACTCCTCTTGATATTTTTGCTGGCTTGTTTCCCTAGGAATCCCTTTTGTCAAGTTGTAATTGCATTATCATGAGCTTTGCGTGCCTCATTGAGCCTTATGCTAGCTTACCTGACTTTGAGTATCAGCCATACAGCCTAAGCTTGTCTCATGTCTATCCACATAGAGCCATTTTATATATCCTTTGTAGCTTGATTCCATATTTTTACTTGGAGGGGACTTTCCTCTGAGTGTCTCTATCCTACACATGTGTCCTTGCATTGAGCATAGGTATGTTCCACTGCTTGGAACTAGTTTGTTTTCCTATTTGACACTTGTCTCCTCCTAGTCTGTAACTTTAAAGAGATTTTATTCTTTTTCAAGCTTCTCAAATATTTGAAAAAGTCCAAAAAAATTAAAAAACCAAAAAGCCGGTCAAGAAAAGATGTTATCTTCGGCAGCAGTCGAGTCGTGTCACGTTCAAATATAGCACTGTATATCACATTTGTTGGTTGGGTTAATAGTTTTAATTTAGGAGTTGTACTCGTTTATCTGAGTTTATCTCCATTGATTGGTTAAGCTTCCAATCACTATGGAGCCTCTGTTAATGCCTCCTGTGTCACAGAGATGTCCCAGATTTGTATATCGAGTCTATGCTACCTACATTCAGTCATGATTCTCCTTTATGCTCTTGTTCGAAGGAATTTGAAACCTAATTCGGCCATTCCTCGATTATCTTGACTTTCCATGTTGTCCATTCTCAGTACAGTTACTGGTTCATGCACCTTATGATCGAGTCCTTCCACATTATATAGCTTTTCTGAGTAAGTCGTGTTGGATGATTGGAGATGCCTTAATGCCCTCCTTCCAGCGGATTTCATCCCATCGACTTTAGATCATTTATTCTGGGATAGGAATCTAGAGTCATTTTTGAGTGCCTTGAAACTTGCAGTCATCCGTGGCAGGTTCTCTCACCATCGACAGTTTTTGGGAATACATTAATGTCCCCTAATCAATGGATCCTCTCAAGTGTTCGACCTCAACACATTTATTCACACTTGTTAGTTTTCACTCTAGTACCTTCATTCCCATTGTCATTATCGATGGGTGATCTCGCGTCTGTTAACGGTATACATCAATGACTGGTAATCAGACAATGGACTACTATGTTTGACCTCGACACCTCTATTCACATAGTATGACATGTACTTGTAGCAATTTGTGTAGAAGACCTTCCAGATTGGTGGCATCTCTTATATGCTACCTCCTTGATCGTGACAGTGTTCATGAGATTTTATCTCTCGTGACTTGATTCCAGTATATGTCAGACATTTCTAGCCATTATGGAAATCTTGATCCATTATATATCTTCAGCATTCAGGGAGATCATGATCCTTTGTATATATTCATCATGGATATTCTGATCTATTTATATTGTACGTGGTGATGACCACACATGTCATATTGTATCATGCCTATTCATGGCCATTGTACTCTTATGTATTTGGGACTGTTATATCTACTTGTAGTCATATGCAGAGCTTTATCATTGTATTGTACTGATTGTATGGCTGGTTCTTCCACTGGGTTCTTCATCACTTCACTTCTGGGATGGACTTATAATGTATTTCAGCCATCATATGACCCCTCTAACCTCACACATTAGGGGGCATCTTTTACAGCTGATTTTACCACACATGGTGAATCACACTTTTATGGCCTTCCTTGTCCCTCTGTAGACTCCTTAGACCCCATGGACCATTTTTGTACCTTTGATGCTTCCAGGATCATCCCTAAAAACATGAAAAAATGCCATACATGACTTTTAATCCCTTTCTCATGTATATACACGGATTTGACCCTTAAACCTTCGTACATCGGGATGTGTGCAAAAGGGAAAATTCTTTTGTATTTTTCCTTGATGTGGATTTGACTCACTTGTCTCCTGGCCTTCCATATTCCCTGAGATCACTCAGATTCAACCTTTCATTACCCCATTGAAGAGCTATATAAGGAACCCTTTGGATACATTGAAGGCATGAGGAATTGAAGTGCAAGAAAACTATAGTCCATTGTTTCCAGATCTTATACTTGAGTCTGCATCCCTTTGTCCCTTGGAGAACTTTTATGTTCTTTCCAAGCTTGCCTTTTGCTTGTAATCTTTCTATTGAGATATGGAGGATTGAAGTGGTGGAGGCCCAAGTGGGGGACTCAGTTTCTCCGATTCGCAGACGTGCCGACAGAGTTTGTCACTATTGTAATATTTGTTTTATATTAATAGAAATATATTTTTCTATCCAATAATATGTGTTTAAATGACTATTTAATCCATCTATGATTTTAAATTCTTATATGTTATTGATTATATATGCTAATTAAAGTAGGTCTAACACGCTTATATATAGCATGCTTGTCTTGTTTATTGAATGTTGAGGAAGCAATTTATCAATTCAAGCTAGAGTTGGAAAGCTCAATGGGGATCTACATCAACTGTCTTGAATAAGGTATGAACTGAGATCCTTTAGTGTTATATATTTGGTTTCTCTTGCATATAGGAAAGGATTGATTTCTAGAGTCAAGCTGTCTATTGTGGTAACCCAAGCCATAGGAATTTCTCTTCGTAACACCTATTTAATAGGTATTCTGAATATTCCAAAGGGTACAATATTATCAACATGATCACTCAAAAAACATTCATCTAAAGGAGTGTTGACTTCGAAGAAAATCCTATGGTAGCAGCAGAAATTGGAGAGTCCTCCTCATGTCCTCCAACTTTGGTTGTAAGTGAAGGAACTAATGAAATTTATGATTCTGATATGTATGCTAATTATGATTTAATTTCATATCCAAACATCCCCATAAGGAAAAATATGGAAGAAAATACCATCCAAGCAGCTGGGGAACTATTTGGGAATCCTAAATATTATAGGTGGACTATATCTCAATTTGAGAGTTTCCTTTCTATCAAGGACCCTTTATGTTCTAATAAGTGTTTTATAATGGTTGAATATAATCCAAATACATATTAATATGCATGTGAATACCCAATATGAAAAACAACCATGAAGGAGCAATTTCATTCGCTCCAAAAGAATGGCACATAGGATCTAGTCATCCCCCCCCCCATGGATAAATCTAGTCAAGTGTACGTGGGATTTAAAAACTGAATTTGATGCTGATGGTTATACTATTAAATATAAGGAAATGTTTTTGGAAAATTTATTCTCCCAAGTCCTAGTAATTGACTACAACGAGACCTTTGTACCAGTTGCAAAGATGGACTCAATAAGACTAGTTTTGGTCATCGCAGCTTCCAAGCAGTCAGAAGTACATCACATGGATGTAAAGAGTAATTTACTACATGGTGATATGAAAGAATAAGTATATATGCATGATACATAATTATTTGTGACTATTCCATATCTTATTTGTAGGTTTAAGAAATCATTGTATGGGATAAATCAATCTCCCAAAGCTTGGTATGCCAAGATTGATGGATTTTTTGTATCACTAAACTATTGTAGATGCAAGTCTCATAAAAAAAATTATTTGAAGCTGATTCATGGTTCCTTAATAATAATTTTATTGTATGTGTATGTCCTTCATATCACATGGAGTTCCAAGGAATAAATTTCCTCCTTGAATGATGCAATGAACCATGCATTCTCTATGAATGATTTGGGATTGTCAAGCCAATTTTTGCAGATTGAGATTTCTGAATCGGATATTGGAATAAAGGTACATCATTCAAATTATGATTCAAATATGGTGAATAATTTTATAATGAAGTATTTCAATCCAATAAAGACTCCTTTCCTTTCAGGAGTTAAGCTTGAAGAAGTGCAGTCAACTCCATTGGAACAAAATGCCCTGTATAGGAAGCTGGTTGGTTGTCTTGTTTATTTGACTCATAATCAACACATGATATATCTTATACAATGAGTGTGACTTCCAGACACATAGATATGCCTCATGAAATCCATTGGAGGGTAGAAAAAAGAATCCTAAACTTTATACAAGGAAAAAAAACTCATGGGATTCAGTATGTTGCACAATCTATCCTATAGTTAGTTGGTTTTACTTAATCTGATTGGGCAGGTGATAACACTGATAGGAAATAAAATTATGGATATGTGTTTATTCTTTCATATTGGACAACTGGCTGTTCAAGTAAGAAACAAATTTCATTTTCACTTTCATCTACAGAGGCGGAGTACATAGGAGTCATGAATGCAACTACTCAATGTTTGTGGTTGCAGGGAATACTTGTAGAGTTTCGGATCGAGTCATAGAATTACATAGTGATATATTATGAAAAACATAGTACCATTTGAATATAAATTGATCTGGTACTGATGCAGCAAGACAAACACATCGAGATCCATATGCACTACATTAGAGGACTTGTGTATGATGGGGCCATTGATTTGTTCTATTGTGCATCGGCTGAGCAAGTTGTAGACATATTCACCAAGATGTTTTTAGAGAGGAATTTCAGCAATATTAAGTATTTACTTGGGGTAGCTGATCATGTGGTTAAGACATATTGAAGGCCATATTTCATACAGTTTTGTTCATGTCCATGTTTGAGGGAGTATTTTCCCACTTGTGGTTTTGCCTGCTTTCCTTGTTTTGTATGGACAAGCAGTATGTAAAGGGTGACCAAGCCTTGTTTATAGTACCTATATCTGTGATATTTTTCTGATATTTTACTTAAATTCAGAATTAATAGGGGGTTCTGTAATAATCAAAACCCATCCCAAGTCTTATGATAAAATAATTAATCGTTTTTATTAATTCATAGGTCCTACACTAGCTAGTTTGCACCCAATTCCATTTTTGAGGTGAAAATTGCCAAAATTGCCTCATGGAGCGAGTTAGAAACATCCTATATAATAGTATTCCATCCCACATACTCCCTATAATAGAACTATGCACTAATTCCTTATCCATAGTTTCCATCTTTTCTATAGTTTTAAGGAAAAAACTAAAGCTAGTTTTGAGGTAGACTCCCTTATTTTTTGCACCAAATAACCTCCCTTATTTTCCTCATATAAAAGTATGATAAACTAAATTTTCCATCACTTATGAGGTGTACATACTCATTCAGTAAATTCATGAGCATCATGACTAATTTGGAAAGTGCTTTATGCACTTACGGGGGATTTTGACTAGTTTTGTAAGCTTGCTTTTGTACTAATTCAATTAGAAACCTAATGCTTTCAAATCCTTGGAGTATATATTGTATGAGAATCCTAAATATATTTAATTATGGCTGGTGTAAATTAATATCATCAACAATTTGTGGATTATCACATATTCAATCTCCTTCTTGAGTGTTTCTTGCATATTTTCAAGCAATTTTGTGAGTTCAATTGTTCTAAGCTTGGGATAAATTTCCACACAATTCAGTTCAGTTAAATAAGTTCACATTCATTTCAATCCATTCACATTCTGATAAAGGAATTTAACACTTAGTGAATTAATAGAGGGAGAATATCTTCTTCATGGGTGAGAATTTCGAGGTGACAACTTGCCACCGAGTCGAGGAAGGCACATAAGGTTAAGGTAGAAACAATGCACACAACATTGATAGTATACAAAGGACTGAAAGAATTAAATACCTCATTGTATGACTGAATAATCTTGTTATTAAAGTGTTATGAATTTGGTAAGGCTAAGATAGTGTTCAGAGTGATTTGTATTATCTAGTGCTTCTTTGATATTTGTTATCAGGAAATATGAAAGTGTTGTAAAATCATTATGAAATTATCTATCATTCTCAAAGAATTGCTAGGATTTTCATCCTCAATATTTTGAGGGTTTTCCTAGGGTACATCTTGTTTCTTATGGATTGAATGATTTTTGTGTTTGAATTGTGTATGAGATCATTATTGCTCAAAAATTGACATTGTATTAGAGAAAGGGAGTAAAAGAGCTTAGTTTTATGAAAAAATGCTAAACCAATGTAGATCTTGAAGAATTGAGCAAGATCTTGAAGCAATGGACTCAATCTCTCTCTGACTGAAAGATAGAGTGGAAGGCACCTCAAACTTCAACACCTGGAAGGTAAGGGTGATTAACATTCTTAAAGAGCATGATCTTGATTCCTTTGTGACCACTCTGATTGAAGATCCTACTACAAATTTAGGAATAACCAATTACATAAATAGAAAATCAAAGGAAAAGAGGACCATATATAAATCTATGGAGGAAAACCTCATGTCAGTGATCACCCCATTGAAGATGAAAAAGGATTTTTTTTACACATTCACAAATATTTATGAGAATAAGGCCCCTACTCAAAATAGGGATATAAATAATAAGTTTAGTAACATGAAGATGGAAATATATCAGGCTGTGGACTCCCTCTTCACAAATATTTCACAAGTGAAGGATCAATTTGTAAACATTAGTGTGGAGATAGATGAGGATGACATTATTCAAACCACCATAGACGAACTCCCCTCCTCATGGAAGAAATATATTTATGTAGTAAATGGAAGAGAAGATAAACCCAACTTCAAAATAATTTGGCATGATTCCATCCATGAAGAATGGTGCATTCAGAACTAAGTTTGGAGCACTAAGGAGGGGAATCCTTCCCTCGCAGCAAGAACCAAAAAAGGGAGCTATCCTTTCTCTTCTAAGAAGTTCCTCTATGCAAAAAAGAAATAGATTAATAAAGGTTTTGAAAAATCAAATATTATATTCTATTAGTTTCAAAAGTTGGGACACTTTGCATGGAATTTACATACAAGGAAAAGAAAACAAGGAATATTTCATGCTTCCGCTACCATAGAAGAAACTTCCAAGAGAGATGCACCCAAAGAGAAAGAGACAAGGAGGGAGAATTACCTCACAAATTATTTTTATGGATCTCTCATCATAGGATAATATACATGGATTATTTACACCGGTGCTTCAAAGCACAGGCCAAGACACAAGGGCACAATATCCAACCTAAAAGAGAAGTAATTTGCATGCATGGTAGAATTGGGAGAGAATTCCGCATACTCTATCCAAGGAGTTGGATCCACATATTTCCAGATGAGCTGAAGAGACACACTACATATGGAGTACATTATTTAGGTCTCTTGTTTAAAGAATAACTTACTCTTTATTTCAATTCTTGAAGAGAAGGGATTCTGACTTATCTTCATGGATTGCATACTTATGGCCGAAGAACCAGAACATTGATATTACTACTGTCATTTGAGTTAGAGAGGGAGGACTCTACAAGGTCCCAAGAAAGTACATTGCAGCCATGATACATGATACTATCATCCCATGTGATATATGGAATAGGAGGCTTGGACACCTCAACTTCATATCACTTCTTGGTTTGCAGGGTATGGTGAAAGGTATGCCTAGTTTTGATTTTGTTCATGATTCTATTTGTCGAGGTTGTTCTTTAGGAAAGAATGTTAAAAATAAGTTTCCTAGAATCCATAATAGATCTAAAGTTATATTATATTTAGTGAACTCATATGTGTGTGGACCCATGTCTTCCCCATCCCTAGGTGGGATCTTTATTATGTTTTATTCATTAATGATTTCTCCTGTAAAACCTAGATTTAATTCACCAAATCCAAAAGTGTAGCCTTCAGTAAATTCCAAGAATATAAATCCTTAGATGAGAATCATACAAGTAGGAATATCCATTCCCTAAGGTCTGATAATGGTTGAGAATTTGAATCAAATTATTATAATATGTTTTGTAGTGATGCAGGTATATGTAGACATTTAACATTTCCCTACAACCCACAATAGAATGGTGTTTCAGAGAGAAAGAAAAAAATTGTTTGTGAGGCTGCAAAATCCATGTTACATGATCAGGATCTATCTACTTATTTGTGAGAATAAGCTACTAGTATAGTAGTGTACATACATAACATAAGTGTGCATGCAGTCCTTGATGGGAAAACACCTGAAGAGTGTGAAAATTAATCCAAGCTTATATAAACTGAACTCACAACAATCGCTTGAAAACATGCATATATTCAGTAAAAAATGAGACTGTATTTTGTGCATAACACAAAAATATATTGAATAAGTTTAAATCATCGAACCTTATTTCAAAATAGGTTTCCAAAATATATAATTACATCATATATTTGAATGCATAAATATTCCATTCGAATCAACACAAATAGAGGCTTACTAAACCAGTCAAAATCCACCATAGGTGCATAAAACACTTTCCTAATATGTCAAGAAGGTCATGAATAGGATGAACGAGCTGTATCAGCTGATAAGTGAAGGAAAGTGGAAAAAATCATGCATTTAGGAGAGATAAATAAGTAGTACGAGTTATGTAATAAACAAGGCAGTTTCCTTAAAACTAGCTTTCATCGTTTTCCTTAAAGGCTGCCAAAAAAGAAGGAAAATATAGATAAGGAAGGAATGCACACTTTCTAAACTAGGGAGTCTGATGAGTTGTCAAAATATTATCTAGAATCTTTCCAAAGTTCTCCTAGATGAACTTTAGGCAAGTTTGAAACCAAAAATGCAAGTGGATGCCAAGTAGCTATTGTAGGACCTAGCAATTTAACCAAAATGATTAAATTTTCCTAAGTATGGGAATGGGTTTTCATTATTCTAACATCCCCTCTTAATCCTGACTTATGTAAGATATTAGAAATATATCATAGATATAGGGCCTAGTAACAATTCTTAGTCACCCTTTACATACTGCTTGTCCATACAAAGCAAGGAAAGAGGAAAAACCACAAAGGGGAAAATTGTCCCTTAAAATGGACATGGACAAAATTGTATGAAATATTGTCTTCAATTAATATTCACCACATGATCCACTATCCTTAGCAGTAATTTGATATTTCTGAAATTATTCTTAGAAAACACCTTGGTGAATATGTATGCAACTTGCTCAGATGATGCACAATAATGTAGAGCAATGAACCCATCATGCATAAGTCCTCTGATGTAGTGCATATGTATCTCTATGTGTTTTTTTCTCTTCCTAAGTAGTGGATTAGTTGAGATCCAAATTGTACTTTTATTTTCACAATATATTTCTATAGAAGTCTCACATTCGATCCCAAACTCCCCAAGTATACCCTACAACCACACACATTAAGTTGTTGCATTCACAACTCCTCTGTATTATTCCTATATATATGTGTTGATGTAATTGTAACTTTGGAATGTATTCACTTATGTATCTTATTTATTGTACCCCAATATTTATTCTGGGATGTGTCCGTAATTTAATTGAGTCATGTCATGCCCTAATGTTCCGATCGGGAGTTTCTATAATGTAAATAAGTAATGTCAAGTCAATGTGGGTAATCCTCCTATTTTTCAAGGGTTAAAGTTCCCACAGTTCTGGGGAACTAGGGTTGTTAGACTCACCTAGTGAAGCTGGCCCTAGTAGGGTTTATTCAATTCAGGAATTAGTATAAACAGAGAGCTAGCCTCTCTATTTATCACACACTCACTCACACTCAGTTGTAGCACATAGCTGAGGAAGAAGAAGGAACTGGGGCTAGGAAGAAAGAGGTTACTACTGTCAGGAGATCATCTTACTGTTTTGGGGTTTTACTTTTGGTGCTGATTCTATCTCTGAGGAAGTTGTGGGGTTTTCTCCATTTATGGTTTCCCTGAGGAAAAACATTGCGCTCATTGTCTATTGTGTTTGATTTTTGTGCTTGTTATTCTCTCAGTTAAAGATCCTAATATAATTCTAGCTTAATGTTAAAAATCTAACATGGTATCAGAGCTAACCTGAGAAGAAGACATTGTGCAGCTGTAGGAACTAGGGATTCCTACTTTATGGATCTCTCTCCACATATTCTTAGCAATAGAAGGTTGGAATAACTCTCCTTCCTAGGGAGCATATTTTTGTCGAAGCAGAATCCAATTCTGAGGTTTTTCAGTTTTGGACCCGACATTACTGCCAGAAATTAGGGCTTTCCACAGAAGTGGACTTTTTCAGTGAGCCCAGGCCTGGATTGATCTCCTCCTCAAAATAGAATTTAGGGATCAAGATCAAAGCAGTTGGTTGGACAGAACTCCAGAAAATAAAAACCCTAATATACTCATGAACCAGCACTGTAGAATTTAAGCTCCAAATCCAGATCCAACATCTTGACCTTGTAAGATCTAAATATTTTGTATTTCCATTTGAGTTTCTTAGTTAATATGTCTCATCATACCAATCTTGATGAAAATATTGAGGGATCTGATAACTTCCAAGCCTGGAAGTATAGGATCTCCCTGGTCCTGGAAGAAAATGAGTTGGACTCCTATATTAGTGAGGAGGTTCTAGTTCCAAAGGGAGATGACGCTAAGGCCTTATACAAGAGGAAGTTGGTTATGGAAAAGAGGATTATTGCTGATTCAATCAAGGATCACCTCATATCATAGGTGTCCTCCCTAAAGACACCTAAAGCTATGTTTGATTCCCTAACGAAATTGTTTGAAGGAAAGAACATAAAAAGGAAAAATGACTCTGAGAAACCAGTTGAAGAATGTGAAGATTTAGAATGCAGATACCATCCAGTCTTACTTCACAAGAGTCTCTTAGATCAAGGAACAGCTAGAAGAAGTAGATGAAGAAGTGGAAAATGCAGAGATTGTAATGACCACCTTGAATGGTCTCCCTAGGACATGGGACTCTTTCATTCAAGGAATCTGTTCCAGAAAGAAGTTAGTCAAGTTCAGCAGACTTTGGGAAGAATTCTCACAAGAAGAAGCTCAGATAGTAGCTCAAGAAGAAAATATGGGAAGTGAAGATCAATCTCTCACAGTTCAATCCAAGAAACCCAGAAGGGACCATCATCATCATCAGTCTAAAGGTAAGCACTCTTCACAAAAGAAATGTCAAATCAGATGTTATACTTGTGATGAAATAGGACACTTTGCTAGAGATTTTCCTAAAAGCAAAAGAAACCCTTACAAGAATAAAAACAACAAAAGAAGATATCATGCTCATGTTGCAGAGGATGATGAACCTTCCACAAAGAAAACGAGATATGAAAGTGAAGATTCTTTAAGTGATGAAGAATATGTTTTGATTTCCGCTCTCATGGGAAATATCACACATGGAAGCAATGATTGGCTTATAGATAGTGGGGCTTCCAAACATATGATGGGATTCAAAGATCCCTTTATGAGACTATCAGAACATGAATCACCTCATAAGGTGAATCTTGGAGATGACTACCAGTATCCAATAAAAGGTACTGGGGAATCCTCCTATAAGCTAGACTCCGAAAAGTCCATGAAGATGAAGGATGTATTGTTTGTACCAGGACTCAAGAAGAACCTCATCTCCATATCAGCATGAGATGCAAAAGGCATGAGGGTTTCATTTGTATATGGCCAAGTTCTCATGTTGCCAAAAGGAGAGACCTTCGATGATGGAGTAGTAATTGGGGAACAAGAAGGAGGTCTATACAAATTGAAGGGACATTCAGAACAAGCCTTGATCCATGACACAGTAGAGCCAAATGAACTTTGGCATAGAAGGCTTGCACATGTGAATTACAGAGCACTACCACTTGCAAGAAAAGTTGTTGAAGGTCCAAAAATACAAGTAAAACATGATCTATTCTACAAAGGATGTGCAAAAGGAAAGAATACAAAGAAGACATTTCCAAGTAGCGAGAGAAAAGAAAAAGGAATCTTGGAAATCATCCACTCCAATGTATGTGGACCAATGTCATCAAGTTCACTAAGCGGGTATGTATACTATGTTTCTTTCATTGATGACTTTTCCAGGAAGACATGGATTTACTTCATGAAGAACAAAGATGAAGTTTTCAGCAAGTTCAAGGAATTCAAAGCCTTGATCAAGAACCACATAGAAAAGAAGATGAAGACCTTTTGATCAGATAATGGTGGAGAATTCACATCAAATGAATTCAAAGAGTTATGAAAAGAGTCAGGGATTAAGAGGGAGTTGTCCACTCCATATAATACACAACAAAATGGGATTGTAGAAAGGAAGAAAAGAACTATCATGGAAGCTGCAAGAGCAATGCTTCATGGTAGAGATCTTCCTATGCATTTATTGGTAGAGGATGCTAGAACAACGGTGTATTTACAGAACCGTAATCCACATAGAGTACTCGATAACAAGACACCTGAAGAAGTATTTTCCAACAAGAAACCAGAATTCATCCATCTAAGAATATTTTGATGTCTAGTGTACATACACATTCCGAAAGAGAAGAGAACTAAATTAGATACTTCAGGAAAGAAGGGTATATTTGTGGGATACTCTGAAAGCTCGAGGGCTTACAGAATATACTTCCCAGGATTCAAGAAGATTGACATCAGCAGGGATGTGACATTTGATGAAGACTCGGCTTACAACAAATCCAAAAAGAGACCTGCTGAAGAACCTGAAGAAGTGGAAGCACCCAGAATTCATGATACAACCATTAATGAAGAAACTCAAGAAGAAGATCGAGAATTTCAAGAACCTCAAGAACCTGTAGATCCACCTTAGGAGAAGAAACCTCATAAGAGGAATCCTTCTTGGGTACAAGAAGCTATCCAAGGTGTGGAAAGATATGGGGCTCTAGAAGAGAATCACAGTGAAAAAAAGAGTACTAGATCCTACTCTGGATAGGTACCTTTATTGTATGATATCATCGATAAAGAACCTTCCAATTATGAAGAAGCGACAGAATGGAAAGAATGGAAGGATGCTATGATTCAAGAGTATCAATCGATAATGAAGAATGATGTTTGGGATGATGTCCCAAGACCAGAAGGGAAGTTTGTTCTAACTTCCAAATGGATCTACAAGATCAAGCATGCTAGAGATGATAGCATAGAAAAATATAAAGTAATATTTGTTTCTTGTGGTTTCTGCTAGAAAGAAGGAATAGATTATGAAGAAACTTTTGCACCTATAGCCAAATACACTTACATCAGATCAGTACTTCCTCTGGTTGCAATGATGAAATGGAAGATACACCAGATGGATGTCAAGGATGATTTCTTGAATGGTGTAGTGGAAGAGGAAGTGTATGTGGAGCAGCTGCTTGGTTTCGAGACACATGACAGGGAGTATCATGTATGTAGATTGAAGAAATCCTTATACAAATTGAAATAGGCACCTAGGATATGGTACGACAGAATTGACAGCTTTCTATCCAGTTTGGGCTTTACTAAGAGTAAAGCAGATTCCAACCTTTACTACAAGGTTCAAGGTGGCAACTCAGTGATGCTCTTACTGTATGTAGATGATCTATTTGTAATAGGTATGGATGGGTTCAATGCTGATACAAAGAGAAATCTTGCTCCCGAATTCAAAATGAAGGACTTGGGTATGATGCACTATTTTCTAAGCATGGAGGTGTGGTAGAATGCGGATGGAATCTCCCTCGGACAAGGGAAGTATGCAGTAGAGATCCTAAAGAGGTTTGGGATGATAGACTGCAAGGCCATGACCACACCTATGGCATCGAACCTGAAGCTATTGAGTGATGCTTCATCAGAAGTGGCTGATGCTACAATGTATCATCAAATGATTGGGTCCTTGATGTACTTGACGAACACGAGACTAGATATTTTCTTTGTTGTGAACACCTTGAGCCAGTTCCTGACATATCCGAAACATGTTCACTTGATTGCTGCAAAGCATATTCTGAGATATCTGAGGGGTACAGTTGATTATGGGATCAATTATGAGGTGATTCAGAAGATTAACTTGAAGGGTTATGTTGATTCAGATTGGGAAGGAAGTACCATTGATAGGAAGAGCAATTCAAGGTGTTGCTTTAGTGTGGGATTAGGTGTGATCTCTTGGTTTAGTAGGAAGAAATCATGTGTGGCACTGAGTACAGATAAAGCAGAGTATGTCGCAACTTGTTCAGCTAGTTGTGAGACAGTATGGCTCAGGAATCTAATGTCTGATTTATTTGATCTCCATTTAGATGCTACTTGTATATATTGTGACAACCAGAGTTGCATGAAGTTGTCAGAGAACCCGTTGTTCCATGATAAGTCGAAGCATATTGAGATTAGGTATCACTATATTAGGGATATGGTGCAGAGGGGAGAAATGAAGCTCCGGTATGTTGTGACGGATGAACAGATAGCTAATGTGTTGACGAAGCCATTGGCTAGAGTGAAGTTTGAGTACTTTGGGGAGAAGCTTGGTGTTGTCCAGATCGAGGTTCCTTCCAAGGGGAAGTGATGAGTCTGTAAGCCATTCTGATGAGTAGGTCAGATGTAAGGGATGATCCATTCTATCATGGTGAGAGGATTGGTTCCTACATGATTAGATATAAGGGTCGTTGCAATTATTGGAATGGAGGTTCCTGGTCAGTTATCATGAATACTTGGTCTGGGACTAAGGGCCTTTCTAATATGACTGTAATATGTAGTCTTACATGATCACATGTGAGTGCATGGACATTCTAATGTGATTGAGGAATTGGTTCCCACTTGATCAGATAAAAGGGCTGATGCCATTCTCTGGGAGAATGGAGGCACCTGGTCAGTTACTAGGAGAGCTCAGTCTTAGATTGGGGGCCATTCTAATATGACTATGGGATGTGTTCTCACATGATCAGATGTGAGTACAAGGCCATTCTGATGAGTAGGTCAGATATAAGTGCTGGGCCATTCTAATGAGTAGGTTAGATATAAGTGTTGGGCCATTCTGAAGAGTACGTCAGATATAAGTGCTGGGCCATTCTGACGAGTAGGTTAGATATAAGTGTTGGTCCATTCTGATGACTAGGTTAGATGTAAGGGCTGGGCCATTCTGACATGGTGAGAGGATGAGGTTCCTTCCATGGTCAGATGTAAGGGTTAGGCCATTTTGACATGGTGAGGGGATTAAGTTCCTCTCATGGTCAGATGTGAGTGCTGGGCATGCCTTTCTGATGATTCAAGGTCAGATATAAGTGTTGGATGGGCCATTTTGACTTAGCGTCAGATATAAGCAATAAGAAAGACCTACATGGAGGCTAGGCCTACACCCAGCATGAAAAAGGGATGGCTCTGTAGAACTTCCTGTGACGAGAAGAATCATGAGATAGCACTCGTGATGATTTTAGTGATGATGATCTAGTAGTTATGATCCATATCCAGTGATGATATAGATCGAGTGATGATCCAAATCAAGTGATGAAACAGATTCAGATGAAGATGAATTGAAGATGACAAGAACTCAAGGATGATCCAGATGATACAGAGAAGAAGACTTGTGTTGATAAATTGTGTCAAGAGAATACCTTCCTAGTTAAGAGGGAGTGTTGATGTAATTGTGACTTCGAAATGTATTAACTTATGTATCTTATGTATTGTACCCTGATGTTTATTATGGGATGTGTCTGTAATGTAATTTAGTCATGTCATGCCCCGATGTTCTGATTGAGAGTTTCTATAATGTAAATAAGTCATTTCAATTCAATGTGGGTAACCCTCCTATTGTTCAAGGGTTAAACTCCTTGCAGTTCCGGGGCACTAGGGTTGTTAGACTCACCTAGTGAAGTCGGCCCTAGTAGGGTTCAGTCAAGTCAGGAATTAGTATAAATAGAGAGCTAGCCTCTCTATTTATCACACACTCACTCACACTCAGTTTTAGCGCATAGTTGAGGAAGAAGAAGGCACTATGGCTAGGAAGAAAGAGGTTACTGTTGTCGGGAGATCATCTTACTGTTTTGGGGTTTTAATTTTGGTGTTGATTCTATTTCTGAGGAATTTGTGGGGTTTTCTCCATTTATGGTTTCCCTGAGGAAAAACACTATGTTCATTGTCTCTTGTGTTTGATTGATGTGCTTGTTATTCTCTCAGTTAAAGATCCTAATATGATGATAGCTTAATGTTAAAAATATAACAATATGAAAGTGCAATGGCATTGTGACTTTTAATTGACTACATGATTTTCCTATTTTCAAGAATAAAAAATATCTATAAGTTGATTTTCTATCAGTTTTATCTGTTACGGAGAGAAATTCCTATGGCTTGGGGTACCACAACAGACAGCTAGACTCCAGAAATCAATCTTTCCCAATATGCAATAGAAATAAAATGTCTAACACTAAAGGATCGAACCTCGTACCTTATTCCGGACGGTTGAAGAAGATCCCCATTGAGCTTTCCAATCTTTAGCTTGAATTGATAGAATACTTCCTCAACAACAAGTAAACAATACAAGCATACTATATATCATGGTGTTAGATCTATTCTAGCATATATAATCAATAATGTAAAAGCATTTGACATATTCCAATGGATACAATATTCATTCAAATACACATTATTGGACAGGAAAATATATTTCTATTAATATGAATAAGAGATTACAAGATAGAGACAACCTCTGACGGCACGTCTGCGAACCGGAGAAACTGAATCCCCCACTTGGGCCTCCACCACCTCAATCCTCCATCACTCAGATAGCAAGTTCACTAGCAAAAGGAAAGCTTGGGAAGAACACAACAATGCTCCAAGGGACAAAGGAATGCAGACTCAAGCATAAGTTCTGGCAACAATGGACTATAGTTTCGTTACTCTCTATTCTCTCTTATGCTTTCAATGTCACAAGGGGTTCCTTATATAGCTTTTCAAAGGGATACTAAAAGGTCAAATCCGTGCGATCTCAAGGCATATGGAAGGCCAGGAGTCATATGAGTTGGATCCAAGTCAAGGAAAACTCCAAAAGGTTTTGGGCTATGCACACATCCCGATGTACACGACTATAGGGGTCATATCCGCGTATGTACGTGGTTATTGGGGTAAAATCCGCGTATATCACTTTTCTTATGTTTTTAAGGATGATCAAGGACACATCAAAAGACAAAAAGTAGTCCATAGGGGCTAATGAGTCTGCAACGGGATAGGGGAAGGCCATACAATGTGTGATTCACCTAGTGTGGTGAAATCCGTTATAACAGATGCCCCCTAATGTATGAGATCAGAGGGGTTATACGATGGCCGGAATACATTATAAGTCCATCCCAGAAGTGGAGTGATGAAGGTACCCAAATGGAAGACCAACCACCCAATCAACATAGTACAATAATACAACTCTGCATATAACTGCAAATACATATAGCAGTCCTAGATACATAAGAGTACAATGGCCATGAATAGGAATGAAACATGATAACACATATGTGGTCATCGCCACGTACAATATACATAGATCAAAATCTCCATGATGAAGATATACAAAGGACCATGATCTCCACAAAGGCTGAAGATATACAATAGATCAAGATCTCCATAGTGGCTGGAAATGTTTGACATATACTGGAACAAGTCACGAGAGCTGAAATCTCATGAACACTAGCATGATCAAGGAGGTAGCATATAATGGATGCCACCAATCTGGAAGGTCTTCTACATACACCGCTACAAGTACATGTCCTACTATGCGAATAGAGGTGTCGAGGTCGAACATAGTAGTCCATCGTCTGATTACCGGTCATTAATGTATACCGTTAACAGACGCGAGATCACCCACCGATAATGAAAATGGGAATCAAGGTACTAGAGTGCAAACTAACAAGTGTGAATAAATGTGTTGAGGTCAAACACTTGAGAGAATCCATTGATCAGGGGACATTGATGCATTCCCAAAACTGTCGATGGCGAGAGAACCTGCCACTGATGACTGTAAGTCTCAAGGCACTCAAAATGACTCTAGACTCCAATCCCAGAATAAATGATCTAAAGTCGATGGGATGAAATCCGCTGGAAGGAGGGAATTAGGGAATCCCCCATCATCCAACATGAGGTACTCCGCAAGGCTGTATAATGTGGAAGGACTCGATCATAAGGTTCATGAACTAGTAACTGTACCGGGAATGGCCGACATGCAAAGTCAAGATAACTGAGGAATGGCCGACTCAGGTTTCAACTTCCTTCGAACAAGAGCATAACGGCGTATGGTGACTGAATGAAGGTAGCATAGACTCGATATACAAACTGGGACATCTCTATGACATAGGAGGCATCAATAGAGGCTCCATAGGGACTGGAAGCATAACCAGTCGGTGGAGATAAACTCAGATAAATGAGTACAGCTCCTAACGTCAAACTATAACCCAATCAATGGATGTGATATATAGTTCTATGTTCGAAGGAGACACGACTCAACAGCTGCCAAAGATAATATCTTTTCTTGTCCAGCTTTTTGGTTTTTTTATATTTTTGGAATTTTTCAGTTATTTGAAAAGCTTGAAAAAAGAATAAACTAGCTTTATAGTTACAAACTAGGAGGATACGAGTGTCATTCGGGAAAACAAACTAGTTCCAAGAAGTGGAACATACCTATGCTCAATGCAAGGATACATGTGTAGGATATCGACACTCGAGGGAAAATCCCCTCCCGGTAAAAAGGGAATCAAGCTGCGAAGGATATAAAGAAATGCTCTATATGGCTAGACATGAGACAAGCTCGGGCTATATGGATGAAACACAATGTCAGGGAAGCCAGCATAAAGCTCAATAAGACAGGAAAAGCTCATGATAATGCACCCACAACTTGATACAAGGGAGTCCGGGGGATCATGGCCAGCATAAGATCAAGAGGAGTATGAGTCTCTTGCGAAATGTCATGGAAATACTATACAACGAACTCCCGGACCTAAGAGAGGACTCACGACATGGGCACCAAATGCAAAGGGGAGATAACTAGGACACCCATGTATAGGAAAGCTCTACCATTCACATAGTACCACTTCTAATAACAGCATGAAGGTTCCATGATACCATGGAATGGGTTCGTACCTAAGGTTAAGATGGAACGGTCATAAGGCAATGAATAAGTGCAAGCAGATGTGAAATCCTAACCTATATGTCAGTTCAGACATAATACCTGTGATAGGCATGAACGGGTCGAAACCTCGGAGAGAGTGTACAAAAAATGGATCCTACATGACAACCATATTAGTCCAAAACATCCCAAAATAGTCAATATAGAATCCAAACTATAGGATATAGGGAGGAATGATCATGACAATAGCACCCAAAGGAAACAATGCGATGAACTATGGGACATAAAAAGGAAAGTAAGGTGTAGAACCAACATTCACACATCCACTACCACCCCCCATGAGGGTGACCACTAGTGTAAAGACCGAGAAAAGGGAATAAAAGGCCTCCACAAGTGAAGTAGAGGATGAAATATGACCATTCCCAAATCAACGAGCACGGTAAGGGGTTGTGATGCCCCCAAGTCTAACACCAGTGTATGTACTGGGACCAAGGACGGGTGATAGGATATCATGCATGCCAAAAATAAAAGGATCCAAACTCAAGAGAGCATAAATATACTCAAGTAACCACGATCCCAAAGGCCAACTAGCACACAAAGAGCACACTCCTAAGAAAATCTACAGCCAAAATACAAGCAAACCACAGGGAGGATATGTGAGCTCCCGAATGCAGCAGGTATGTCTCTCCTGGGAGAGGCTCGAAACTCCCATACACTACAAGCGGAGGTACGTAACCAATTATAGCGGCCCTCAATTTCAACGCATAAAGCGACTGTGCTGTCCGACCTCTACCTGGCCGGGACACATGCAGAATAACCTCTACAAGTACCCCCTTGATATCCTAGGTAAGGTCACTAAGGTCACCTCAATATAATCAAAGCTCAAGTGGACAATCGCAGGCAGGATTGACCATATGGGCAGGGTAGCAAAGCCCGAAACTCTTGAAAGAGCCCCTAGATACAAATACAATCCTGGCAATATCGCTGGTGCTACTCAGTTATGAATAGGGGTCATCCCAATCAATAACTGCTCACACTGCCTCGTGCTTAACTCCCTTTTGAGAGGAGGATCCTGAGAACGATGGTTATACCAAGGATTTCACACACTCCCTGGATAGACACCTAGTTGTTGTTGTTTAGTGATCTTGGAGAATTGACTTACAATGAACTATTCCAAGATCCTAAAACCTAAGCTTGTTGGTGCACCCTAGAAAAGAAAAGAGTGTAATTCATTTTAAATTTAGCGTTGATTTTAATTGGCTGTAATTACTCAAAGGGAAATGGCCATGCAACTAATGACATTATGACTCAGTAGTGAAATAAATATGCACACCATAACAAACAATGCTAAGTGCAATCTTTGTCAAATGAAAAATAGGGTATGCCACTACATGAGATGCATAAATATATATTTCTTTCCGAATGCCAATGCAATCCTTCCTATATGAAAGCCTAAACACAACTCTCATCCAAGAAATTCAATGCAAGTACCTCCTCAAATCCATATCTAAGATGCAAGTAAGAGTGCAACTACTTTGTATTTTTCAATATAAAAGAATGAAAAATGCAATAAAAGTCATCTAAAACTCTCAGTCTCTGCAGCAAGTATAAAAGACAAGCCCAGCAAGACACCAAGACAAAAAGAGTAATGCACTAATGGAAAAACAAAAAGGATAAATGAATAAAACTACTTTCAAAGAAAAATCAATGAAAGAGCGGTCTCTGGTCACAAAAGAAGCATCCAACAGACAACATCAGACCCAAGGAAGACCCAACCACACTCACAACCCACCCAACAACTTCCCACAACATCAGACTCACCAAACGGGAGGATGTACGCGACTGTATAAAGAACAGCTACGTATGTACGTGACTTTTAGCCAAAAATCCGCGTATGTATGCGACTTATAACAAAAAAAACACGTATACAGAGAAGGCAGTGGTAAAAAGAAGGCCAAGGCCAAACCAATAAAGGGGAGTGTCAATGGACAAACATACTATAAAATGCGACACAAAAATAGGGAGAAAGAGAGAGCAAATCAATAATATCAAGCCCATTGTGCCCCCGACCCCAAAGAAAAACAAGGAACATCCCCAGCGGAGTCGCCAATTCTATTACGGAGAGAAATTCCTATGGCTTAGGGTACCACAACAGACATCTAGACTCTAGAAATCAATCTTTCCCAATATGCAATAGAAATAAAATGTCTAACACTAAAGGATCGAACCTCATACCTTATTCCGGATGGTTGAAGTAGATCCCCATTGAGCTTTCCAATCTTTAGCATGAATTGATAGAATACTTCCTCAACAACAAGTAAACAATACAAGCATACTATATATATCATGGTGTTAGATCTATTCTAGCATATATAATCAACAATGTAAAAGCATTTGACATATTCCAATGGATACGATATTCATTCAAATACACATTACTGGATAGGAAAAGATATTTCTATTAATATGAATCAGAGATTACAAGATAGAGACAACCTCTGATGGCACGTCTGCGACCNTCCACCACCTCAATCCTCCATCACTCAGATAGCAAGCTCACTAGCAAAAGGAAAGCTTGGGAAGAACACAACAGTGCTCCAAGGGACAAAGGGATGTAGAATCAAGCATAAGTTCTGGAAATAATGGACTATAGTTTCATTACTCTCTATTCTCTCTTATGCTTTCAATGTCTCAAGGGGTTCCTTATATAGCTTTTCAAAAGGATACTGAAAGGTCGATTCCGTGCGATCTCAAGGCATATGGAAGGCCAGGAGTCATATGAGTCGGATCCAAGTCAAGGAAAACTCCAAAAGGATTTGGACTATGCACACATCCTGATGTACACAACTATAGGGGTCATATCCGCATATGTACGCGGTTATCGGGGTAAAAGCCGTGTATATCATTTTTCTTATGTTTTTAGGGATGATCAAGGACACATCAAAAGAAAAAAAGTAGTCCATAGGGGCTAATGAGTCTGCAGCGGGACAAGGGAAGGCCATACAATGTGTGATTCACCTAGTGTGGTGAAATCCGTTATAACATTATCACCTACACAATCAAAGTCAGTAAAACCAAGTAACTCTAGGTCAAATTTTGCAAAATAGTGAATCCCATGAGTTTTTGTTCCTTGTACAAAGTTTAGGATTATTTTTTTTTCCCTCCAATGGATGTCATGAGGTTTATCTATGTGTCTGGAATCCACACTCACTACATAATATATATAATTTTGAGTATGATTCAAATAAAAAATACAATCAACCAACTACCTACACAGTGTATTGTTTACCAATGGTGGATTGTGCTTCTTCAAGCTTAACTCTTGAAAGGAAAGGAGTCTTTATTGGATAAATATACTTCATTTTGAACTTGTTAAGAATATATGAATCATACTTGGATTGATGTACCTTGATTCAAATATTTGATTGAGAAATTTCAAGCCTAAAAAATTGGCTCAACAATCCCAAATCAGTCATGCAGAAAACATGGTTCATCGCATCCTTCAAGGAGGAAATTTGTTTCTTGGAACTTCCTATGATTAGAAGGTCATCAAAATAAAAAACAATAATTATAATTTAGGAATTAATAATCTTCAAATATACATTTGGATCATACTTGCATCAACTATATTTCAGTGATAGCAGAAAGCCATGAATCTTGGCATATCAAGCTCCGGTAGCTTGTTTTATCCCATACAGTGATTTCTTCAACCTACACAAAACAAATGGATTAGTAAAAATACCTTCTATATTCTACATATATATCTCTTCTTTCACTTATCCATGTATAAATTAACTTTTCACATCCATGTGATGTACCTCCCACCGCTTGGAAGTTGTAATGGCCAAAACTATTCTTTTGGAGTCCATCTTTTCCATTGGTGAAAATGTAGCATTGTATTCAATGCCTTGGAATTGGTAGAATCACTTGGACAGTAATCCTAACTTATAATTCAAAGGATATCCATCAGAATCAAACTTTGTCTTGAATACCCTTGCGCTTGACTAGCTTTCTCCCTAGTTGAACGTTGACTAGTTCCCACGTTTCATTCTTCTGCAGTGAATTCTATTCCTCCTTCATGGTTTTTTTCCATATTGGATATTATGATTCGTATTCATATGTTTGTGGATATTATTAAACCATTATATAACACATCTCATCAAATAAACGGTCCTTGACAGAAAGGGCACTCTCGAATTGAGATCTAGTTCTTGTAGGATAACTAGGATTCCCAACTAGTTTCTCAGCTGAATGAATGGTCTTTTCTTCCCAATTTGGCCTTGTGGGTATTTTTTTACTTTTTATAAGTTAATTTACTTAGTATATTTATCTCAAAGAATAACAATCACAACAAATACATCAAAAATTCATAAGATACACAAGAAACATAGATTTTCATCGGGGAAACCATAAAGGAGAAAACCACATAAAATTCCTCAGAATAGTTTCCTCACAAATATAATATGACAAGATAAAATAACCCAATAAAAATATCTCTACATTATCTCTCTCTCCCTCCTCTTTGTCTCTCTCTTAAAGCACACATGAGAGAGAAAGTGAAGTGTGTGACAAATGAGGAGGGCACCTCTCTATTTATATTCTTTTGTTGAGTTAGTTAAATCAACCACTAGGCCTCCTAGTTTACTTATGGGGATGTCCTACCTTAGAATACACATAAATACATTTTACTTTATTCAACCTGGGGACTATTTCCCCAACTTACAATGGAGGGTTTACCTCAGTGACCATACAAAATGATGGCATCCCCAAAGGAGCAACACACATCCCCGATGGGGGTACACCAATATACAATAGTAACATAGATCATAATATCTTATAAATTTACAAATAAAAAAACACTCCCTCTTAACTAGGAAGGTATTCTCTCCCCATAATCATCAACACATATGGTCATCATCATCATTGCTTCCTTTGTTCTCATATTGTCCAATCTACCGCATCTATCTCTCATAGGAATTTTGAACAGAGCCATCCCTTTTTCATGATGGATGTAGGAATAGACCTCATCTAGGTATTTATCATATCCATGAGAAATCCATCCTATAGGTATAGACTAGGACCATTCCTCACATTTCCACTGTAATAACCTGTGTATCCTATTGTCTTCTCATCATATCATTGTGTAGGTAAAATCTAGGACCTTCTTTACATTTCGACTGCAACAACCTACATTTACTACCATAATATTTTGTTATCATGTCGGTATAGTAAAATACCTTCTTTTCATTTCCACTGCAATAACCTATGTTTCCTACCTTTATCTTTTTAGATCCACGTCATCTCTTTTGTCCTACAAAAAAAAAACAAAGCTCACATATCACAACTTAGATGCATACCACCTTCATTTTATCAACATAAGAACATGTTAGGATGTCACCAAGAAAATCATGCATCTACCACTATGTGAGAACCTTCAAGGAGCACAACTCGGTGCATTACATCTATGCATGCTCAACATGTGTTCTATGAATAGAACCTCCTAGCTGAACCTCCTCGTGCTTCAAGACCTTATCATCTAGGAACACATATATCTCATATATATGTAGTGAATAATTACAACCCAAAAACCTGTTATAACAAGACCTTTTACATTCTTCTAGTCAACCTCAAAGGATTACATATGAACAACATGTGTCCATGATCTATTATGTTCAAATAAGATTCATGACATATTATGTTCAAGTAACTTGTGCACCACGTCAGGTCTCAGTATTTACACTCAAACAAACCATGGGGTGTATTACATACTAATAACCTACGTATCATGCCAGGGATTATTATTTACATTCATATAACTCGTCACAGGACTGATTACATCCTAGAAACCTGCTACACCAAGATTTTTCCCACTTGGACAACCTGTCTCATTTCCCATGTGAGATATCATGCATCAACTATATCTAGCATATAACACATCAGGATTGACTGCATCCAAGTATAACCTACGAGCTTCATCGGGACTTATCCAAGTATAACCTACATGACTGATTACGTCTAACAAACCTACGATCTTCTCCAGGATGTTATGTTTAGACAATTTTTCTTCTCCAATTATGTTAGAAGTCTCATTCTGGATAACACGATGTATTTCTATGAAGTACTCGATCTTCACTTTGGATATTTCTAGCATAGAATCACATCAAGAATTATTACATCCAAGGATAACCTATGAGATTTTATAGGATTGATTACATATGAGGAAAACCTACAGGACTAATTACGTCTGAGAAAACTACAAGCTTCCCTAGGATTTTGCACTCAACAAACCTATCTCACCAACTATGCTAGAACTCATCACTCCCTCTTTTGAGAGGTCTCGATATGGATGACACACTTGAGATTCATTGCCCCTCTCTACATCCTACAAAAAATTCAAGTCATATCAATCAAATCAAATAGTAGCTTTCAAAAGAAACATACTACCTCACAAATAGTCAGGAAAGTGGAAACACATTTTTCCTTGGTTATACTCAGTGACCTGCAGGACTACATCCTACCAAACTAGTAGACCATACTGGATCTCAAACTGAAGAAGAAACCCAAAGTTCTCTTCTTCTCAGTGGTGAAACCTGCCCAATATGAATCAACATAGCCATGCAGATTAGTCTTCTAATCCATATCATACTAGATCAAATACTCAATTGTACCCTTCAGCTACCTCACTACATGCTTTGCAACAACCAGGTGAACATGTCTCAGATACATCAGGAACTGGCTGAGGGTGTTCATAGTAAATCATATGTTTGGTCTCGTATTCATTAGATAAATCAATGAGAAAATCCTCTAACAATACATCATGGCAACAACCGTCTCTAATGAAGCATCACATAGTAGCTTCAAGTTCGATGTCATAGGTGTGGCTATCACCTTATGTTCTAGTATTTTGAATTTCTTTAGAATCTCCACTATATACTTTCCTTGACCATGGAAAATCCCATTTTCATTCTACCACACCTCCACACTTAAGAAGTAGTGTATAATCCCTAGGTATTTCATCTCGAACTTCGTAGCAAGTATCCTTCTTGCATATTTAATGAGTTCCTCTTTTCTTGTCAAGAACATGTCATCGACATATAGAAGGAGCATCATTGGTATTCCTCCTTCAACCTTTAATTAAGGGTTGGGATCCTCTTTACTCTTATTAAATCCTAGGTCCATCAATAATTTGTCCATCTTGTTGTATCATGTCAAACTTGAGGATCTTTTGCAGTCACTCCCTCTTAAGCAGAGTATCATCCTCCCTTTGTATTTTGTACTCTATGTATCGAAACATTATGTACTAGAGTGACAAGTAGCTTCCTATTCTACTAATATTCTATGTATCAATATAGGGTAATTGGATACCAATATCCTATATCCTGAACTTTGTTGAAAGGTTCCTCTCACACCCATATGTGAGCTTGTGATCCTCTATAGGTTTTCATCTTCAACCTTGTAGAAAAGGTTAAGATATTCATCACTCTAGGTGATCTTCAAGCTCCTCATGTAACTGTATGCTCTAAACCATGGGTTCCTTCTGAGCTTGTACAAGTACTTCTTTAATTTGCACACATGATTCTTCATTTCATGTGTCTCAACTCCTTGTGGATTCTCTACGTACACTTCCTCCTTGAATACACCATTCAAGAATGTTGTATTGATGTCATCTGGTGTATATCCCATCTCATACCTACACGTATGGATTTAATGGAAGTGTACCTCACTACTAGTGCAAATGTTTCCTCATAGTATATGCCTTATTTTTGTGAGAAGCCTCAAGCTACAAATATTTCCTTGTATCTTATGATGTTGCCATTGGCTACATGATAGGTCTTGTAGATCCATATGGAATAAAATAAGGACTTCCCTTTAGGTATTGGTACTGTATCTTAGACATGATTCCTCTTGATCAAATGGTACTCTTGATCATAGTCTCATTCCATTTCTTCTTGGCTACTTATTTATAGTTGGAAGGATCTGCATCAATGATGTCGCTCAACAATGTCACATAACTGGAGTGTGTCCAAGGCCTCTTGATTTCTTTGGAAGTCTCATCATAATATTCTTCATCTTGGATTATTTCTCATTCCTGATATGTTCTTCATCTCTTGAGGTGGATATTTCATTCTCTTTATATTATTTTGAATCTCTTTCTTTCGCCATGGTGTCTTTGACCAGGAAAGCTTCAGGTTCCTCTTCTGAACTATCATTACTTGTTCTTCGGAATGATATACAAGTCAAATTCAGTTACATGATTACAAACATCTCATAATTTCCAAAACATATTAATATTGACAAATATATGTCACATATTCATGCAACTATCTTTATCCAATGCTACAACATTCATCCATATCTCATACACATATAGTAACTTCTATATTCCTTCTACCCAAATGCTATTAAGAGTGTGTACTATTGTCGATATGCCAACAATGAGGTTTCAATCTAGATAAGTAGCAATGGAATGTTGTACAACATCATTGACTTCTTACCCATCATGTGCAATTCAATAGTATAAATGAAAACAGTTAAACATGCATAATACATCAACTGGATATAAACAAGTGCACAACCAAACAATATCATGAAATGAAAATTGACTCTACTTATCTTTATTTTATTGGTGGATAGAATCCTTTTTGAGCCTTCAGCATCATCATCTTCTTCATTCACAACTGCATCTTTTCTTATCCAAATTTTGGGATGGATAAGAAGTTCTTCATGAGTTGAGTCGTTCATACTCCTCATCACTTGAGCAATATTCTTTGAATCATGAGAGCTTGATCTTCAGTTGCTCCCATATTCTATTCTCTTATTATGAGATGATATTCTTCTTATTTTCACTCTTCCTAGAGTCTATTGTAGGTAATCAACTTTCTTCTAGCACACATTCCTCGAATGAATGAATCCCATGATTTTGGGAGGTCATTCAAGGTGGTTTTAACAATTTCTTCTTCTTCTTATATTTCTTTATCATAGCATCGAACACTTACTATTGGTGTCTTCAAGGATGACACATGAGGATGAGATTATATTTAATAGAATATGAAATGATTCTCTTGGCTCTATCCTTAGCCTCATCACTCTCATGCTCTTAGAACTTCCTTACTGAAATACTGATCCAAGTCATTTTATTCAAGGATCAGTGAGGTGTTATACTTCTGTACTCAAAAGTTTTTGGCTTCACCAAGCTTTTCATCAAGATCGGTGTGATTAGTTATTTTGGAATGAGAACCTCAAATGGAAATAGAGCAGATTTAGATCTTACTGATTTGAGGTGTCTGACATTGTTTTGCAACTAGTTGATCCAGGGTTTGTTAGAGAAACCCTAATTTTGCAAACTTGGAATTTCAAAATTCTGATTAGATAGAAATATGGGCCTCTTCAAGGAGATATATCTAGTGCACTCCTTTTTTGAAAATAGTGATGGGACACTCCTTGGACATGAAGCCCTAGTTTTTCAATTTATTCTACAGAATTGTATGATATTGCTTTTACTATATCTCTGAAGTTTCGGCTCCTTACACTATGAAACGCCACAATGAGATATCCTGATATGTCTTATTTCCGACCCCATAGGTTATAGAAGAAATGGATTCTCCAAGTGGGACTTATGTTGAGTTTCCCAAGGTGACTGTTTTTGGAACTACATCATAGCAAAATTGTATGGACTTCCACGTGTCATTGTTTCACATTCTAGGTCTGAAAAGAATACCACTAAAACTAACGTATATTCCCTACCTAAAACATCTTAATAAATTTGATTTGGACCTTCCTAGGCCACGATATAGTGATTCTCCCTAGGTCACTTATTTATGACTGTGTTTTGTAGGAGGTTGGAACCCTGATTTGGAGGGACCACATATCCTAAAGTATAGCGAATATGAGGATGAAACTTTTACATAAGCTATAATAAGAATTACTTTCATCCTGTAAATTTTTTGTCTTTTTATCCTTCTCCAATCTCACATTATAGGGAAATTTCTAATATGACTAAATTTAGTCTTCTAGGGTTTTTAGACATGATACCCTAATTTCCATTTGTTGCCATCGTAGCTATATTTTGGCTGCAAAGTTCCTTCTTTCAGAGTGGATATGCTACCATGTTAATTTTTCTAAGTTAATTTACTTAGGATATTTATCTTAAATGATAACAAGAAAAATAATACATAAACACTACATAAGATACACAAGTCACATAGATTTTCATCGGGGAAACCATAAAGGAGAAAATCCCACAAACTTACACAGAATAGTTCTGTCACAATGATAATATGACAAGATAAAATAAACCAAGGACAATATCTCTACAATATCTCTTTATCCCTCCCCTTCCTCTCTCTTCTAAAGGGCACATGAGAGAGCAAGTGAAGTGTGTGACAAATGAGGACGACACCTCTCTATTTATATTCTTTCATTGAGTTAGTTAACTCAACCACTAGGTCACCCAAGTTACTTATGGGGCTGACCTAAATAAGAATACACATAAATACATTTTACTCTATTTAACCAGGGGACTATTTCCCCTACTTACAATGGAGGTTTTACCTCAGCGACCATACACAATGACGACATCCCCAAAGGAGGAACACACATCCTCGATGGGGGTGCAACAATATACAATGATAATATACATAATAATATATTCCAAATTTAAAATTACAAAAACATATTCTATTATATTCTATCATTCTCTAATGGTAGTAGAATCATAAAAGTTATCATCCTCTTCACTTACAGTCAAAGGTGGTGGTGGTGAATAAGACTCTCCAATTTCTGTTGTTGGCAAAGGCTCTTCTTCAAAATGAACACTCCTTTCAATAAAGTCTCTTTGAGTGCTCAAATTGATTATATTATACCCTTTGTAATCTTTATAATACCCAAAAAATATGCACTATTTACTTTGAGGTTCTAAATACTTCCTCTTCTCTATTGGAATTCTAGCCCAAGACTTAGAGAAAAAAATACTGAAACGAGACACATCATGCTTGTGTCCACTCCAAGATTTGAAAGCAGTGATTCCATCAAGAGGATTGTGAGTCACACTATTCTATTTGTAGGATCCACATTTTATAGCTTCAATCCAAAATTTTGGTGGAAAATTCCTAGACTCCATCATACAAGTAGTGATCTCCTTGACGGATCTATTCTTCCTCTCAGAAACACCATTCTGCTGAAGTGTGTAAGGAATAAAATTTTGCATATAGATACCTGCATATTCACAATATTCAATGAGCTCAAACATGTCATACTCGCCACCATTATCATATCTAAGGATCTTGAGTTTCCTTCTAGGATGGTTCTCAACCAAGGCTTTAAAAACCTTGAAGAGGTCAAAAACTTCAGACTTGTGTTTAAGTAAACCCAACAATATCTAGAAATTCATTTATGAAGGTTAGGACATACTTGGATTGAATCATGGAAATATGATGAAAAGGACCAAGAATGTCATTTTGGATGAGCTCAATAGGTGTAGAGGTTTGCTCATGACTGACTCTCTCATACTTATGCTATGGGTGTCTTTCTAGAATGCAACCCTGACACACTCCTTTGGAAAACTTGATCTTGGGAAACCCTCTGACGATGTATTTCTCACACAAATCTAAAACATATTTGTAATTTAGTAGACAAAACTCTCATGCCAAATCTTGTTGGATTCATTAGCATGAGTGAGGAGAGAATATGGGTTTGAGAATGGCATGCAATGTGAGAACTTATATACTTTCGAGTTGTGATACACAAAACCTTTAGCAATGACTTTACAATTCGCAATATTAGATATTTCAACGTCATTGGGATTAAAAACAACCTTCTTAGGAAACTCGGTGTGGGTCATCTGATAAACTGACAAGAGATTAGTAGCAATTACTAGGAAATAAAAGAAATTATTAAAGGAACCATGGTCAAAATCTATGCTACACTTTCCCTTAATTTAATTTTCTAAGTTGTATCCTACCAAAATATTTGTACCATTTGAATCATCAAGAGAGGAGAAGGCCTCCCTTACCAAAACCATGTTCCTTGAATCTCCAGAATCAATGATAAAGGAAGGAGATATTATAGTGCTTGAAACCAAGGAATGAACTCTCTCCTTGTCTTCGAAACTTGATCCTCCTTCCTTATTATTTGTTCCTTTAGGAAGTGATATGTTTTTTTCTTCTAGGATTTGAGTCTACATATCGATTTGTTTCTTCATGCAAGAGCTCCATAGTATGCACACTTTCTCATTTCACCTTTACATATCTTCTTCTAGGACTTCTTCTTCTTAGAGTTTGAGAACTCCTCATGAGACTTAGACTTTTCTATATTTTTATCAGAAGGATTGTTAGCCTTGTTATTTCCTTTGGAGTCCGCCTTTGAATCTCCAATAACAAAATCTTGATCTTTGGAAGGTTTGATGGTTCCCATCATGACCATTTTTTCTTTCTTTTAGGTGAGGGATTCCATGAAATATGCCAGTGAAGGCATGTTCCAGGTTTGACCTGTGAGATTTATGGCATGGAAGGTAAAAAAAATACTGATTAGTCAGGGACAAGCTTGAAAAATGATTGAAAATACTAGTTGGTCATATTTCTTATCAATGCTACACCGTTTTAACTACAAAACCAAAGATTTGAACTTAGAGAAGTATACTTGCAAGGATTCAAAGTTGTCTGGAATCAATGAAATCAGATAGTTCTCTAATTAGTGACCCCTCATTTCATATATCTTTCCAAATAAAGTTTGAATATTCTACCATACTTCATTTGGTGATGTCAAGCCATCAAGATGGAAAATAAGGTATTTGGAAATGTTGAGACATAGAACACCTTATGCCTCGTCTCTCCTATTATTCTATTTAATATGCCCTACTATTGCATTAGGCTCAGCCTCAGTTTTCATGGTCACTCTGTAGAGGCCTTTAATCCTCATCATAATCTCCATATGTGCCTTTCATTTGAGGTACTTGAATGGAGTAAAGATGGTATTGTGAGATTGATCCATCCTTCAACAACTGCGCCCTTAAATAGATGGACTACGCTCCCAATGAATGATGTCGGTCCTAAAAAATAAAAGGAGGATATAAAAATCGATATACCAAGGTGCTGATACCATGAGTAAATTAATACCAAACTTATATTAGTTGAACTCACAAAAATTTCTTGAAAACATGCATAGATTCACTAAAAAATGAGACTATATGTGGTGCATAACACAAAATTCTATTGAATAAGTTTACATCATCCAACCTTATGTAAAACTAGGCTCTCCAAATATATAATTACAACATATATTCAAATGCATAAATATGTCATTCGAATCATCACAAAACTAGGCTTACTAAACTAGTCAAAATACCCCATAGGTGCATAAAACACTTTCCTAATCTGTCAAGAATTTCATGAATAGGATGAATGAGCTATATCAGACGATAATTGAAGGAAAGTGGAAAAAATAATGCTTTTAGGAGATTAAAAAAAGGAGGGTTAGTTGTGTAAAAAACAAGGTAGTTGCCTTAAAACTAGCTTTCACATTTTTCCTTAAAAGTTGCTGAAAAAGTAGAAAACTTTGGATAAGGAAGGAATTTGCACTTGCTAAATAGGGGATCCTGATGGGTTTTCAAAATCTTATCTAGAATATTTCCAAATCACTCCCTGAGGCATTTTAGGCGATTTTGAGCACAAAAATGCAAGTGGATGCCAACAAGCTAGTGTAGGACATAGGAATTTATCCAAAAGGATTAAATTTTTATATCCTAGGTATGGGGATGGGTTTTGATTATTCTAATAAATAGGTTGTTACTGGTGAGAAACTAAACATATTACATATTCAAAATTTTCAATTTCCTATGTATATTCACATACCAAAAGAAAAGAGAACCAAGATGGAACGTTCTGGCAAGAAGAGAACTTTCGTGGGATACTGTGAGACCTACACCGAATTCAAAATATGTGTACCTAGCGAGAGACATGTTAAGGTTAGTCAATATGTGACTTTCCATGCATTCAAGAAGTCAAAAGATATTGAATCCTGTCTATATATAGAGGAGGCTAAGGCTCCTATATCAGAGGATCATGATGATGATTATTCCCCTTATGATGTTTAAAGGGAGAAGCTAGTAGAGCATGCAGAGCTACCTTTCATTGATGAAACAATTGAACTCACTAATGAAGCTTTTACAAAGAGGATATAAACATGGTGTTGAGATGTATTTAGATATGTTGAGAAGCATGGAGCATCAATATGCTCTTCCAGAAAGCACACACAACCTGATAGCTATTTAGGATATGTTTCATTGATGAGAAACATCAGTGACTCAGAGCCTTCATCATATCAAGAAGCTAAAGAGCTGCAAGTGTGGAAATATGCTATGATAGAGGAATACCATTCTATTCTGAATCATGATTTTTGGGATATTGTTCCTAGATCTAAGAGGAATTCAAATGTAACTTCCATGTGGCTTTAGAAGATAAATCATGTTGCAAATGGTAGTGTGGACAAGTACAAAGATAGGTTTACTTCCCATTTATTTTCTCAGAAAGAGGGAATTGATTATGAGGATAATTTTTCTGTAGCATTCAAGTATACCACTATTAGATCTATTATTTCACTTGCATAAGTATTAAGATGGAACCTTCACTAGATTGATGTGAAGAATGCCTCCCTCAATGAAGGGGTTGAGGAAGAGGTTTACATTGAGAATCCTGAGGTTTTTGTGATACATGGGAAGGAATACCATGTGTGTAAGTTGAATAAATCACTGTATGGGTTAAAACAAGATCCTTGAGCTTGGTATTCTAGAATAGATAGTTATCTTTAGAAACTTGGTTTCTTGAAGAGTGATGCAGATTCGAACCTATGGTTCAAAGTACTAGAGAACCAACCTCTTATTTTAGTCCTATATGTGGATGATATTTTCCTCAATGGAGAGGAAAGACTGATTATTGAGTGTCGAATGGAACTTACCTCAGAGTTTGAGATGAAATAATTAGGTCTTATGTACTACTTCCTGGTCCTTTATATTTGGCAGAGGAATGATGAGATATTTCTATCTCAAGGGAAGTACGTTGTGGGCATATTCCATATATTTTTCACAGTGGATTGTGAATCCATGAATACTCCAATGGATTCCAATTTGATGAAACTCCATGATATTGACATTGAATCGGATCCAGTTGACCCCACATTATATAAAAATTTGATTGGACCGTTCATCTACCTAATAGATTTGAGGCAAGACATTTTCTATGTAGTTATGATTTTGAGTTAGTTCATGACTGATCCTAGAGACAAACATTGGGTTTCAGGTAAGCATATTTTGAGATACCTCCACAGTACAGTTGCTTATGAATTCAGGTATTCCTCTAATGGAGGGGTGTTATTGGTTGTATATATTGATTATTATTGGGGCCAAAACATTGTTTATTGGAAGAGAACTTATGGTTATTGTTTCATCTTGAGTTCTTCTATGATTTCATGGTCTAGAAGAAAGCAGGGTTTAGTTTCCCATAGCACCGAAAATACTAAGTACATTGCTTCTAGTACTACTTATAGAGAAGTAGTGTAGATGAGAGAGCTACTTGAAGGATTGTTTGGAGAAAATATAGATCCTATAGTGATCAAGTGTGACAACCAGATTTGTATAAATATTTTAAAAAATACTAGGTTTCATGACAAGTTGAGACACATAGAAATGAAATATCACTTCATTCGAGACATGGTCCATAAAGGTATTGTAAAAATTTAGGACATAGCTACTGATGAGAAAATTTCATATGCGATGACACAACCTCTCTCTATGTCTCCCTCATTGAGAGGGAGTGTTAAATGTACAACATCAGAAATAATTATCCTAAAGACTTGTGTTGTATCAAGTATGGAACTTGTGTTGTATCAATTTCACTAACTTTTGTTGTGTTACCACTCGCATTTTAATCCTTTGGTTGTGGAAGGATAATTTCAAGGTAACCTTATGAACAAGTCCTTAGGAGGAAAGTTGGATTCTTTCCTATGAGAGAGGGATCTCTCAATAAATGAATACAAAGGCCAGATATATCTTTTAAAGGAACACGTTTAATAGTTGTAATGGATGAAATAAGTGGATATCATTGGGTGTTGGTAGATTCAACCATAGGGATGTGTATACAAGCTATCTGTCCTTAACTATAGGGAGGGTGAATCCCGTTGACAGAATATATGCAATAATGGACAATTTCCTGAAATTTCTACACTTTTTTCAAAGGAAAGAGAGAGAGGGAAGGGAGGAGGTTACCTCTTTTAGTGTGCCATTTGGTGAATATCCCTTTGCTCCAATTTTCATGTATTTTAAGACTCCATTAGCAGAATCAAGCTAGTTCCTTACCTATAGCTCGTAAAGACGTCAAATAGAGCATGAAATCTATCTACTAAATGTTGCAAAAATACATGAAACACACATGTATTTAAACACAATATTTAGAGGAAATTTGAATTGCATCATATTAAATTGAGAGGAAGGTGATTACAGCCAAATAATCAATGAATCCCCTTATCCCTTTCTCTAAACTATCCTTCTCCATCAATGACAATGATCACCAAAGAAATTATGATGTGGAAAAGATTCTATCTCTAGCCTCCAAATTTTGCAGCATGCCTTTACTTTTCTAGCTTTTCCTCCTTCCTTCCTCCCACATGCCTTTATTTTATAGCATTGGGATATGTGCTTACAATCACTCACCATGAATGTGGGATTAGTATTTTTGAATATTTTTTATTCTTTCCTTAATAAATCCCACTTTCCCTAGTTTTTGGGAATTTTACTTCAATTTCCAAGTTTTTAGGACAATTAATACATATTCCATGTATTATTTCCACTCTTGGAGTTGTGGTGACTAGGTTTTGATCCTTAAGTAGTATTGGTATTGAATTATTTAGAGAAACCTATGTCTTCACATACTTCTTCCTTTGCAGAAGAAGTGATCTGATGAAAGATCAAATATCTCAATTTTGTTAGATTTTTATCATTAAGCTAGCAATACATTAGGATCTTTAACTGAGAGAATAACAAGCACAACAATCAAAACACATGAGACAATTAACACAGTGTTTATCTTTAGGGAAACCATAAATGGATAAAACCCTGCTACTTCCTTAGATATAAAATCAGCCCCAAAAGTAAAACCACAAAACAGTAAGATGATCTCTCGACATCAGTAACCTCTTTCTTCCTTGCCCCAGTGTCTTCTTCTTCTTTAGCTATGAGATACAACTGAGTGTAAGTGATTGTGTGATAAATAGAGAGGTTAGCTCTCTATTTATACTAATTCTCAGATTGACTAAACCAAACTAGGGCCTACTTCTCTAGGAGAGTCTAATAACCCTAGTGCCTCGAAACTACGAGGACTTTAACCCTGACCAATAGGCGGGTTGACCACAATGACTTGACATGAATTGTTTACATTATAGAACCTCTCGATAGGAACATTGGGGCATGACATGACTCAAGTACATTACAAATACATCCCGGAATAAACATCGGGTTACAATACATAATAAATACAAGTGAATGCATTTCGATGTTACAAATACATAAACACTCCCTCTTAACTAGGAAGGTATTCTTTCAACACAATTTTCAGCACAAGTATTCTTCTCTGTATCATCTGGATCATCATCGAGTCCTCGTCATATTCATCTTCAATTCATCTTCATCATCAGATCTAGATCATCACTAGATTTGTATCATCATCACTGGATCTATATCATCACTCGATATGGATCATCACTGGACATCGTCACTGGATCTAGATCATTACTTGATCTAGATCATCATCACTAGATTTGGATCATCACTTGATCTAGATCATCCATGGACATTGTCACTAGATCTGGATCATCACTCGATATGGATCATCACTCCTATATCATCATCACTGAATCATCATGGGTGCTATCTCTTTATTCTTCTCATCACAAGAAGTTCTACAAAGCCAGACCTTTTTCATGCTGGATGTACATCTACACAGACAGTCCTTTTTCACACTGAATGTATCATCACACAGAGCTAGTCCTTTTTCATACTAGATGTGGCATCCACTCAGAGCTAGTCCTTTTTCATACTAGATGAGTCTTCACAGAGTCAGTCCTTTTTCATACTGGGTGTGGCATCCACACAGAGCTAGTCCTTTTTCATACTAGATGACTCTTCATAGAGCCAGTCCTCTTTCATAATGGGTGTAGCATCCACACAGACCTAGTCCTTTTTTATACTAGATGAGTCTTCACAGAGCCATTCCTTTTTCATACTGGGTGTGGCATCTACATAGAGCTAGTCCTTTTTCATACTAGATGAGTCTTCACAGAGCCAGTCCTTTTTCATACTAGGTGTGGAATCCACACAGAGCTAGTCCTTTTTCATACTAGATGAGTCTTCACAGAGCCAATCCTTTTTCATACTAGGTGTGGCATCCACATAGAGCTAGTCCTTTTTCATACTAGATGATTCTTAATAGAGCAAGTCCTTTTTCATACTGGGTGTGGCATCCACACAAAGCTAGTCCTTTTTCATACTAGATGTGTCTTCACAAAGCCAACCCTTTTTCATGCTGGATATGGAATCCACACATACATCTAACAATGGAAGGAACCAATCCTCTCACCATGTTGGAAGGGTAGAACACTTACATCTTACCATGGAAGGAACCAATCCTCTCACCATGTCAGAAGGGCACAACACTTACATCTGACCATGGAAGGAACCAATCCTCTCACCATGTCGGAAGGGCTTAGCACAGACACATCACTTCCTCTTTGGAGGAATCTCGATCTAGAGAACAACAAGCTTCTCCATAAAGTACTCAAAATTCACCCTAGCCAATGGCTTAGTCAACACATCAGTTATTTGTTCATCTGTCACAACATACTGGAGCTTCACTACTCCCCTCTACACCATATCACTGATATAGTGATACTTGATCTTGATATGCTTTGACTTGTCATAGAACATTGGGTTCTCCGACAATATATACAAGTAGCATCCAACTAGAGATCAAATAAATCAGACAGTAGCTTCCTTAGCCATACTACCTCACAACTAGTTGAATAGGCTCCAACAAACTCTACTTCAGCTATACTCAGTGCCACACAGGATTGCTTCCTGCTAAACCAAGAGATCACACCTGATCCCATACTGAATCAACACCCTAAATTGTTGTTCCTATCAATGGAACTGCCTGCCCAATATGAATCAACATAACCCTCCAAATTAATCCTTTGATCAATCTTATACTTGAGCCCATAATCAACTATACCCTTCAGGTACCTTAGAATATGCTTTGCATCAATCAAGTGAACATGTCTTGGATCTGTCAAGAATTGGCTCAAGGTGTTCACAGCAAAGCAAATATCTGGTCTCATGTTCATCAGGTACATCAAGGACCCAATCATCTGATGATACATCGTGGCGTCAACTGACTCTAATGAAGCATCACTCAATAGCTTTAGGTTCGATGCCATAGGTGTGGTTAAGGCCTTGCAGTCCATAATCCCAAATCTCTCCAGGATCTCTACTGCATACTTCCCATGTTCAAGGAAGATTCCATCCACATTTTGCCACACCTCCATGCCTATAAAATAATGCATCATACCCAAGTCCTTCATTTCGAACTCGGAAACAAGCTTCCTTTTTGTATCCGCAATCAACCCATCCATACCTGTTACAAATAGATAATATACGTATAGTAGAAGCATCACTGGGTTTCCATATTCAACTTTGTAGTAAAGGTTGGAATCTTCTTTAATCTTGGTAATGCCCAAAATAGATAGGAAGCTGTCAATTCTATCGTACCATGTCTTGGGTTCCCCTAGCAAGTCGTACAGGTCTTTCTTCAATATACACACATTAGACTCCTTGTCATGTGTCTCAAAACTGAGTGGTTGCTCCACATACACTTCCTCTTCCACTACACCATTCAAGAAAGCAATATTGACATCCATTTGGTGTATCTTCCATTTAATTACCACAGCCAGAGCAAGTACTGATCTGATGGAAGTGTATCTAGCTATAGGTGCAAAAATTTCTTCATAATCTATTCCTTCTTTCTGGGAGAAACCACAAGCAACAAATCTTGCTTTATATTTTTCAATGCTACCATCTGCAACATGCTTGATCTTGTAGATCCATTTGGAAGTTACGATAGACTTACCTTCTGGTCTTGGGACAACATCCCAAACATCATTCTTCATGATTGATTGATACTCTTCGATCATAGAATCCTTCCATTCTTTCTCTTCGGTCGCTTCTTCATAATTGGAAGGTTCTTTATCAATGAAATCGCATAATAAAGGTACATATCCAGAGCAGGATCTGGTCCTCTTTCTTTCTCTATGATTCTCTTATGGAGCCCCATATCTTTCCACACCTTGGATAGCTTCTTGTACCCAAGCAGGTTTCCTCTTGTGAGGATTCTTCTTCTCACATGAATCTACAGGTTCTTGAGGTTCTTCAAATTCTAGATCTTCTTCTTGATTTTCTTCGTTCATGGTTGTTTCATGGATTCTGGGTGCTTCCGATTATTCAGGAACTTTGGCAGGTTTCTTTCTAGATTTGTTGTAAGTTGAGTATTCATCGAATGTTACATCCCTACTGATGTCAATCTTCTTGAATCCTGGGAAGTATATTTTGTAAGCCTTCGAGCTTTTAGAGTATCCCACAAATATACCCTTCTTTCCTGAAGGATCTAATTTTGTTCTCTTCTCTTTTGGAATGTGTATGTACACTGGATAGCCAAATATTTTGAGATGGATAGATTTTGGTTTCTTACCGGAAAATAATTTTTTAGGTGTCTTTTTCTCAAGTACATTGTGTGGAGTATGGTTATGTATATACACCACTATTCTGGCAGCTTCTACCCATAGATGCATAGGAATATATTGATCATGAAGCATTTCTTTTGCAGCTTCCATGATAGTTCTATTCTTCCTTTCTACGATCCCATTTTTTTGTGGATTATATGGACTAGACAACTCCCTCTTAATCCCTGAGTCTTTACATAACTCTTTGAATTCATTTGATGTGAATTATCCACCATTATCTGATTGAAAAGTCTTGATCTTCTTTTCAGTGTGGTTCTCGATCAAGGCTTTGAATTCCTTGAACTTGCTAAATACTTCATCTTTGTTCTTCATGAAGTAAATTCATGTCTTCCTAGAAAATTCATCAATAAAAGAAACATAGTATACATACCCGCTTAGTGAACTTGATGACATTGGACCACATACATCGGAGTGGATGATTTCCAAGATTCCTTTTGCTTTACTCTCACTACTTGGAAATGTCTTCTTTGTGTTCTTTCCTTTTTCACATCCTTTGAAGACCCCATCATGTTTTTCTTGAATTTCTGGAAGACCTTCAACATCTTTGCTTGCAAGTGGTAGTGCCCTGTAATGCACATGTGCAATCCTTCTATGCCAAAGTTCATTTGGTTCTACTAAGTCATAAACCAAAGCTTGTTCTGGTTGGACCTTTAATTTGTATAGACCTCTTTCTTGTTCCCCAATCACTATTGCATCATCAAAAGTCTTTCCCTTTGGCCACATAAGAACTTGGCCATCTATAAAATCAACCCTCATTCCTTTTGCATCTAATGCAGATATGGAGAGGAGGTTATTCTTTAGTCCTGGTTCAAACAATACATTTTTCATCTTCATAGACTTTCCAGAGTCTAGTTTATAGGAGGATTCACCACTACCTTTTATTGGATACTAGTAGTCATCCCCAAGTTTCACCTTGTGAGGTGACTCATGTTCAGATAGTTTCACAAATGATTCTTTGAATCCCATCATGTGCTTGGAAGCACCACTGTCTATCAGCAAATCATTGCTTCCATGTGAAACAATTCCCATGAGAATGGAGATGAGCACATGTTCTTCATCACCTGAAGAATTAGATTCTTGTCTGATTCTCTTTGTGGAAGGTTCATCATCCTCTGCAGCATGAGCATGATGTCTTCTCTTTTTTCCCTTCTTCTTCTTTGAGTTCCCTCTGTTTGGGTAGTATTTGGATATGTGACCTTTCTCATCACATGTGTAACATCTAACAGTAGCCCAATATCTTCTAGAGTGATAAGACTTACCTTTGGAGTGATGATGGTCCCTTTTGGTTTTCTTGGTGTGTGCTATGAGAGCTTGATCTTCACTTCCCATATTTTCTTCTCGAGCTGCTATCCGAGCTTCTTCTTGAGAGCATTCTTCCCATAGTCTGTTGAGCTTGACTAACTTATTTTTGTCACAGATCCCTTGAATGAAAGATTCCTATGATCTAGGGAGACCATTCAAGGTGGTCATCACAATCTATGCATTTTACACTTCTTCATCTACTACTTTTAGCTATTCCTTGATCTGAGATACCCTTGTAAAGTAAGACTGGATGGTCTCAGCATTCTGGATCTTTACATTGTTCAGTTGGTTTCTCAGATTCATCTTCTTGTTTATGTTCTTCCCTTCAAACAATTTCATTAGGGCATCAAACATAGGTTTAGGTGTCTTTAGGGAGGACACCTGTGGTATGAGGTGATCCTTAATTGAATCAGCAATAATACCATTTTCCATAACCAACTTCTTCTTATGTAAGGACTTATCCTCATCTCCCTCTGGAACTGGAACCTACTCATTGATATAGGAGTCCAACTCATTTTCTTCCAGGACCAGGGAGACCCTATACTTCCAGGCTCCGAAGTTATCAGCTCCCTCAAGGTTTTCATCAAGCTTGGTATGATGAGAATTCTTAACTGAGAAGCTCAAATGGAAATACAAAAGATTTAGATTTTACCAAGTCAAGATGTTGGATCTGGATTTGGAGCTAGAATTGTGCAGTGCTGGTTTAGGATCATATTAGGGTTTTTATTTTCCAGAGTTCTGTCGAAACAAATTATTTGATATTGATCTCCAAACTTTTATTTTGAGGAGGAGATCAATCCAGGCCCGAGTTCACTGAAAAATTCCACTTCTATGGAAATCCCTAATTTCTGGCAGTAGTGTCGGGTCCAAAACTGAAAAACCTCAAAATTGGATTCTGCTTCGACAAAAAGATGCTCCCTAGGGAGGAGAGTTATTCCAACCTTATTTTGTAGAGAATATGTGGAGAGAGATCCACAAAGTAGGAATCCCTAGTTCTCGCAGCTGCACAGTGTCTTCTTCTCAGGTTAGCTCTAATAGCATGTTATATTTTTATCATTAAGCTAGGAATACATTAGGATCTTTAACTGAAATAATAACAAGCACAACAATCAAAACACAAGAGACAATGAACACAATGTTTATCCTTGTGGAAACCATAAATGGAGAAAACCCCACAACTTCCTCAGAGATAGAATCAGCACCAAAAGTAAAACCCCAAAATAGTAAGATGATCTCCCGATAGCAGTAACCTCTTTCTTCCTTGTCCTAGTGTCTTCTTCTTCCTCAGCTATGCACTACAACTAAGTGTAAGTGAGTGTGTGATAAATAGAGAGGCTAGCTCTCTATTTATACTAATTCCTAACTTAAATAAACCCATCTAGGGTCAACTTCTCTAGGAGACTCTAATAACCCTAGTGCCCTGGAATTGCGGGGACTTTAACCCTTGACCAATAGGAGGGTTACCCAAAATGACTTGACATGACTTGTTTACATTATAGAACCTCCCAATAGGAACATCAGGGCATGACATGACTCAAGTACATTACAAATGCATCCTGAAATAAACATTGGGTTACAATACATAAGAAATACAAGTGAATACATTCCAAAGTTACAATTACATCAACAAATTTGTTCCAAATTATGGTCTTCATGTTGCGGGAAAAAAGAAGATATGTTTTCAGATCATCATCTTCAAGGGTGTTAATTTTATTGTTAACAGGTTCCTCTCAATGTGTGAGGTCGGAAAATATGCTGAGGGCTGAAATATATTGATTTTTATTTCATTCTGATACTTTTGAATGATCAAGGCATGGTGGAAAAGGGTAGTTTATGAACGTAGGAGTTGGAGAAATTTCCCAAATATATGATATCTTCCTAAGGCGGGTATACCCATGCTCAGAAGTAAACAAGCATGGCCATGAACAATACACAGTGGATCCAAGTCAAAAGTAAATTATGTAAAAACATATAAGTACACATTTGATGAGTGGAAGATATCCAAGTATTCATGGTACTTTCACATGGTACTTTAATCTTGTGCAACTCGGGTAGTGCATCGATGAGTGATACAATTGTATTTCCCAAGGCCTTGAATACAAACCAACGATAGTACGAGTTTACATCATGCAAATAAATGAGTTTATGTCGAGCATAATAAAACACCATCTAATTATTGGTCATGTATGTATACCGTTAACAGATGCAAGGAGGCCCACTGATGATGATGATGGAATCCAAGGTACTTGAGTACAAACTGACAAGTATGAATAGATTTTATGAAGTCAAACACTTGTAGAATCAAACAATCAGAGGTCATTGGTGTATACCCATTGTCGTTTGCAAGGAATCCTGCCACTAATGACTGCAAGATCCAAGGTACTCACTAGGGTTCCTAGATCCATTTCCTAGATGATGATTTGGCGTCGATAGGAATGGATCCATCAAAAGGAGGCAATTAATGCATCCCACATCAACTGAAATGAAAATCAGATCAATAGGATGATATAATTTGGTAGAAATGCGAGATCCAACAATGTATACTGACACAAGGAGGGACGACATGATTGGTTAGGAATATTTGAGGAATGGCCGACACTGTTTTGACTTCCCTTGAACACATAACACAATGAAAAATGGACACTTGGAAACATAAGACTCGAGTAACCAACCATTGTGAAATTTGTCAACTCTAGATGAATCAATGAAAGCTCCATAGATGATAGGAAGGATAACCTATGGGTGGAGATCTGTTCAAATTACTGGTATAGCTTCCTAAGGCAAATGTAAATGGTGTACTAAGAGAGGATACAAAATTATGTGTTGTGTTCAAGGGAGACTACTGATTGGTTCCTTTATCTCAAAGATTTAATATGTCACGATTCAAATTTCTCCTTTTTTGGATTTTTGTGCTTTTTAATTTTTAGTATTTTTTTCATATATTAGCTTGAAAAAAGAATAAAGAATGCTATAGTACATGGGAGGGAACGAGTTTTGTATGGGAGAACTCTATTTTTCAAGAGAAAGGGGTAGGCCAAGGAAAAGATACATATTGAAAACAAGGGTTGAGCTAGTTGTGCACACTCTTACGGATGTTCCCTCCATCAGTTGGATATCTGAAGCAGGATTATGTGTCGATGGACAGTGAAATAGAACCAAGTAACTACAGTTATCCAATTTGATATGATGAACAAGTAGGAAGGGGAAAATGTCATTTACTTCATGTTAATTCTTGTGAAAAACACCAAAATCATAAATCACAATGAATCGTTGTCCATCAACTACCTGAATCAAATAGTTCTCACATGTATAGGTCAACTGAAACAAAAGCAATGGTTTATAGGCATTTTGAGCAAAATGTGATTCCAAAGGAATATACATAAGATAAGCAATAATCACCAAAGCAGTAAGAACAAATGTTCATGTGGATATTTTAACACATGCTTATGTAAGCTAACATAAAATAGGGATCCCATCAGTAAATGGTCAGAACTATATGGAAGAGAAGTATGTGGTGTCAAACTCCAGGTCATGATGGGACTAATTGGGATCCCAAGCCTATGAGAATAACTCAGGATGGAAACCAAAATGGCAATTAGGTGCTGAATAGAGTGTACCATGTTTGGTAGGCTCTTCTGTCGGAATGGTGGAAAATATAGATATTATGGGATGAACCACCAATTTCCAATAGGTTTGAACCTATGGCGATTTTGGGTTGCGCAAAAGGTTCAAATGTATCTTCACAAAAGTATAACCTAAACCTATATGCATGCTTCCAAATATACCTGATAATATCGAGCAACATACAAAGGATGCTCCTATACTTGGGTGTATTTAAACCAAATATGATCCCAGTGGCCCCACAAAAGATGTCCTTAAGTGGGTGCAGCCAAATGTTTATGACTTCAAGGATTTCTTTATCTGATGATAAAATTATGTCCAAGAAATCAAGTGAGCTGGGAGATCTCATATCCAAAATGGGCCAAGTAACTGGATCATATTCCTCCATCAAGGGAATATTTTGATCCAAATATGCTAAATCCATTTCAATAGCTTGGTATGACACTTCTATAGCAGATAAGGGTTGCAGGAACACAAAATTTCACATGAGGGATTCATTTTTTAATGACCCTACCCTAATGTCTTGAAATTCCTTTAGAGCATCCCCAATGAAAGGAACATTCAATTGGATAACAGTTTCAAGCATGTAGTAATCTAATTGGTTGATCATGACAATCTTCCCCCAATGAGGGAACCGAATCAATCGGGACACTAAATAAAATATAGCTATCATTGCGTGTATCTAACTACGTCCTAATATAAAGTTGTAATCTATAGGTGCATCTACTAACTCAACATCCATTATGACTATTTTGTTACCCCATTCAATAGGGAAGGATACAATGAGTCCATGAGGAGAGAATAAATGTCCATCGAATGCTTTCCACACAGTATGGGATTGAACTAAGGTGGGTGATCCTAATGCTTGGAAACATTTAAATGACATGAAATAGGTTGAGTTCCCTTCATTGACTAATGTTTGAAATATATTCTTTCCATGAGACATTACTTTAATCTAAAAAGAAACTTTGGAAGGAATCATATAGGTTGATTGGTCTAAGTCTAATGTGATCAACATTTCATTGTATGGATCAACAGCTCTAGTTGAAGACAATAGTTCCTTTCTTTGTGCCAGACAATATTGCAATACCTCCACGGAGTACATGGAACATGGTGCTTGAGCTATTTCATCCACAACATTTTCATTATGAGAAGCTTGTGCATTAGGATTATGCATTGTTCCACATAGATCACCTTTGGGGGGCTGTGGTACTATGTCTATGGTTGGTTTCTCAATGGTTAGAGAAATGTTTGGATGTGATTCCTATTGATCCAATGTACTAAGAGGGAAATCATGAGAGTGAGATATCATTTTAATGTTCACCTTATGACCACACATGAAAACAATGGCATTGGGTTCATTTCCCTCTTGCAGGGATTTCGACTAGTTTCCTCCTGGCAGAGGTACCAACATTGTAGCAACCATTTGGTGATGGTGCTGCAGAAAACATTGCATTAAAACAACATATTGTTGCTTCCACTGTATTGATATGGATTCAGTGCATCTCCCTCCCCAAAGCTAGCATCTAGCTTACTCTTGTATTTCTTCCTCTTTCTTCTAAGTTCCATGGATTTAACTATGAGTTCTTTAGGATTTTGGGAAGTATTAACATTGTGTTTACCCTTGTACTTCTTCTTCTTCCACATAAGGTACATGGGTTGAACTATAAGGATCTCAAAAGTTGGGGAAGGATTAGCATGTTGCTGCATATACTGACCAACTATAGGTTCAGAGGTTTGAACAGACATTTGTCCCATTTGTTGGGTGCTCTTCTCAATGTTGTTAACAGAACTAATCATACCATTGGAATGATGTCCATATGACATATTAGTTGGATCAAACATAGGTAGTGTAGGTTGGTTCCAAAAATATTGGTTACTTTCTAGAACCTCAACACTCCATTGTGGAATGGGATTCATAGGTGGATTTCCCCCTTGATGAATGGGTGAATTTACCCCTTGTGGGGTTAGACTCCAATGAGATTGGTTATTTGCTAGAATATAACCACAACATTTAGGTGGTCCCTGGATTTGACTAGTATTCCAATGTGGGTTTCCCCCTTGCGAAGGCTTCCCCCAAGAAGATTGGGTACTTCTTGGAACATGATCAATGGGTGGATTGTCTCCTGATGGAGTTAGGTACCAAGAATATTGGTTACTTCCTAAAACCTGACCACTAGGTGGATTGCCTCCTGATGGAGTTAGGTCCCAATAATATTGGTTTCTTATTAGAACCCGACCATTCCATTGATTATGTCCTTGGTTTTGGTTGGAATTCCAAGGTATGTTTCCTCCTTGTGGAGGTTGGATCCAAAAAATATTGGGTACTTTCTTAAACATGACCACTCCATTGTGGAATGTGGTTGACAAGTGGATTTCCCCTAGGAATTTTTCTAGGATAAATCAGAGGATAACCCTCTAGGGAATTTCCTCCCATCGGTGAAGGATAATTCCAATTGGAATTTGTGTTCCAGGATGCATTATTTCCTCCAGGAATATGAAAATTCCATGGTAAAGGGTTTTACCCAAAAGTAGAACCTAGACAACTATTGTGTGTCCCAAGAGGATTTTGATAACCTCCCACAACCATTTGAGGCTGCATTGATATGGTTCCTTCAAATCCTAACGAAGCCAAAGGGTCAAGTGTAAACTGTTCTGCATTTTATCATAACTTTCAAAAACACTAATCAATGACTCACTTTCTGGAAGTATGATTGAGTTTAAAGGATATTCTAAGTGTGTATTTACATGTGCAAATGTGCGATATTCTATTTTTTCAATCTCAACTAAAGTAAGATAATCAATTCCATCTATGTTTTGTCCATGACGTGACAATTTTTTAGAATTGATTTGATGTTGTTCTTATCTAGTAATATTTGATTGGGTTTATAAGTAGTTCAATTTCAAAGTCACAACAATGTGGTTCATGTATATGCCTCCACAATGTAGTGGGGCCCTCAAACTTGGGTAATTTTCCTCAGTGCCACCTTGACGGGCGGATCGGGAGATTAATCACTCTGAAGTTTAATAAAAGGATTTTATTATTGAGTATATCAAAATCCAACCAAACAATCCTAAAGGAAACTAGACCCAACAAAAATCAAAGTGTCCACACAACTAAAAAAGTCCCTAAGGAAGTGACCATCAAGCTTATTTCCAAAAAACCGAGGTTTAGTGGAAAGTTGGATTTTTAGAGGGCCTTCCAAAACTAGTATCCATTCGGGGACATTAATTCTCAAGAATTACTAAATGGTGAAGGTACAAAAAATAGTTACACTATTCTTCAATCGCCAAGGGTCCAAGTGTTAGCTCTAGGCTACTCACCCTCCCAAGGAGTTGAAACAACCTTGTGTCTGTCTCAGGTATTGCAAGTGTCCCCCACTCACAATAGTCTGTTTGATTCCCTATGACAAGAAAGTATGGTGACCACTTCACAATCGGTGATCGGATTAAATAGTTGTCAGTCTAGGATAACTCACATAGACTAGCTATCTCAGAAAAGTGATGTCACCCTAAGGACTTGTAACTTAACCAAGACACTGTAATGTTCTCATATATCACCAAAGAAGCAAGAGGGGGGGTACCACCCTTACCAATTTAGATTGACCTCGTGCTTGACGCTTGTGTTAAAAGAGCTTTCTTGGCCAGCACTCTTTGCTACTAATGGATTTAGCACTCATTAATCAATGATAGTTTCAAATTTTATGGATTTTGAGTGTTAAATCATGATCTTAACCCAAATACATAGCCTAATCTTATTGGTGATATCAAAGATAAAATCTTAGTTGTTTTTATATTAAGTGTTGATTTTAAAGGTAATTCGATTAGTTTTGACAAGTGGTCCATGGTGAAACTGATGATGTTGCAACTTATGGTATTGAACCAAACTAATGCACAAATGCTTTTAATCCTATATTTTCATTCGATTAACTTCTATACTATGGGAGAGTAAGAGGTTCATTGAGATCCCTCAGATGTGCATTGTTAACACCCAAAAATGGTTCACTGCCTCATCTGCCCCATTACATGGCTGATTTGTCCATTTTCCTACCATATTTCCATCAAAAACCCATAAAACCATCTGAAAAGCCTCCAAAAGGCTTAAAATGCCTCCAAAAGGCCATAAAACCCTCTTTTCCTCCAAAAAATATCCAAAATTCCTCCAAAAATGCAAAAGTCTCCAAAAAGGAAGAAAAAATATAAAATAATGAGGAAAAGGAGGAAAAAACCCTAAACAGCTGAAACCCTAACCCTAAACCGGCACTCCAACACTATAAATAAGTGATGGAGACCCCTTATTCAAGATCCACAATCACAAGTATCCTGCCTCTGCCAAAATTGCTCATGAAACCCTAGCTCACCATTGAGCTAATTTCACCGTGAGAGCCCCTTTTGGCCCATTTCCACCATTGGAGAAAGAGAAGGAGCAGCTGGAGCTCGGAGCAACCTCTCGGATCAGCGCAACGGGCTTCACCAACCTCCACATTGGAGGTCAGATCAATAAAATAATTCTTTACCTTTTACTTTTTGCTTCATAATCATGTTTAGATTTAATTTTTTATTTCAGTTATAGCTTTTAATTCACATATCATTGAACTGCTACTAAGGAATCCATTGTCCTTAGTAGGTTCTCATTCACACAAGCTAGGGGTAAAACCCTAGCAACAGTTTTGGCGACTCTGCTGGTCTTTTAATTTATTTTATTTTTTCCGTTTTGTCCTTTCGGCTGTCGTTTTAGGCCGCCGTAAACCACCTATTTTTTGCTTCACAGTCGCGTTTCGACCGCGTCTTTCCAGCCCTTAGCTGCGACCCGACCGCGCCTTTCCAGCCCTTAGCTGCGACCCGACCGTGCCTTTCCAGCTTTAACCCACGACCTGAGCGCGCCTGTTTCATCCAAACCCGCGGTCCACCCACGTTTGTTCTCCAGAAACCCGTGACCTAACCGCGCCTATTTCATCCAAACCCGCGGTCCGCCCGCGTATTTTATCCAGAAACCCGCGACCTGAGCGCGCCTGTTTCATCCAAACCCGCGGTCCGCACGCGTATTTTATCCAGAAACCCTCGACCTGAGCACGCCTGTTTCTTCTAAACCCGCGGTCCGCACGTGTCTTTTCTCAAGAAACCCGCGACCTGAGCGCGCCTGTTTATTTCCAACCCGCAGTCCGACCGCCGATCCGATCTTACTTTTGCACTTGTTCCCGCTTTTGAACCCAGCCCCTTTGCTGCCATATTTTCTGCACCTACACAGCCATCTGTTCTACCTGCAGCCCTACAGCCTTTTCTGCAACAGCATCTTTTGTCTCCCTTTACAGAATTTTTTAAAATTTTCAGCACTGTTTATTTCAGATAATTTTGCATGGTAAAATTTTTCTTTCAGTATTATTGATATTTAGGAAGTTGCCCTGGCACTTCTCTTCTGGGTTCATAACCTCACAAGCACACAATCTGTCACCTAATTCAAGTGAGACTTAAAAACTACTTAACTCAACCAACATTCTAACCCCACTTGGGGAACACAAAAGAATTTTTGTAGTTAGGTAGGATCGAGGGGATAGGATTCCAATAACACCCCTCGGTTATTTACACTTGAGACATAGTTGTTGTCCATTAGGGAACCAAAATCCCCTAGTATTTTTTGACACGGTCACAACCGGTTTATCAGAGGGCCTCTCCCTTAGGACGGTTGAAGTCGTGAGATTGGTTCTGGAGGTCTATTTGGAATACCGAACTCCATTCAGTAACTAAAGGGCTACCCTTCGCAGTTCTTGGGATATCCCTGTATAGGGGTATTGCGGTTAAAGGACCAAGTGGCAGATTTATCTTTCTGGACGTGTCATGAACGGGGTATCTTAGTTGCCATTCTTCTAGGATTTGACTACCCGGTGTCCCTCCCAGTAGGGGGATACCTTAGCCACTTGGCTTCCCTATTCATATTGTCTGACTTGGATTTCATCACCTTGCAGAGGATATGTCTAGTTAAGTCATAATACTTTTAGTTAGGTGTTTGCATGCTCCCTTACCTCCTTTTGGTCTAGTGAGTCCACCGGTTTTTATTTTTTAGGCAACCTGCTGTTTTTTGGTATTCTGACCATTTCTGTTGACACTCCGCCTATTGTTGCACGCAGTTACAGTGGGTGTTTTGAGTTGGTTGTTGGCCTGAGCGCCCTATTTTTGAGCTCTCCTTCTGCACACTCGGTTGCATTAGAGTTTTTGAGTTGATTTGTAGTTACCTCAACCCGCAGAGATTTGACTCCATTTGTCACCATTGAGTCTCCGAGACATTCTCGGCACCTCAGAGGTGAGCCTCCACAGCACGGTTCACTTGACACCACCCGTCATCGACACAGGTCATCATCACTTGATACCGCTCATCATAGATCTCGAGCCTTGTCACTTGAATCCACTCATCAGCGGCATAGAGCTCCGTCACCAGATACTAATGCCCCTTCCTTTACCTCCAATTCAGAGCCAAACTCTGAGAACCCCCTTTACACCGCCCCTACTAGCCCCATGGCTGGCGTGACTCCCACTCCCATCTTGGTAGGGACCGTTGGTGGCACATCCACCACGACACCAGTTACCACACCTACTTTGGGTATGCCCTCCATGGGGGCCCCCTCTACTGTCCCCCTCACAGCACCGATTCCCGCAGTGGGAATACCTATCCCTACTCCATTAGTGACCCATACTACTCATGGTGGTGCAGGACCTTCCTATACCACCTTAGTTCCCCCACTTGGGGGAAACCTCCCTCAGATGACCCCTCCACTTGGGGGCATTGGCCCCAAATTGGTCCAACCCACTACCGTGTCACATCCTTCATCTAGTTTGCCATTCATGGCTAGCCTCAACCTGCCTGACCTAGCCAGATTAACCAACGACCCCATCCGACACGACCCTGCATGGCCTCACATGCCCACCAAGCTCCCCTCTGACATCCCTAAGTTTGAGGGAAAGGCAGGTGAGGACCCACAGAACCATATCATGTCCTTCCATCTATGGTGTTCCTCCAACTCCATAGTAGATGACTCTATTCGCCTCCGTTTATTACACCGCACTTTCACTGGCTCTGCTGCCAAGTGGTATATTGAACAACCCCATGGAACCCATGCCACCTTTTCTTCCCTTGCCTCGACCTTCCTGCAGTTCTTCCAGTTACCTATTCGCTATGACGCAGGCGTTGAGATCCTACTATCATGCAGACAAAACACGGCTACCCACATCACAGACCACATTCATGAATGGCGTCGACGCTGTAGCCTATGCAAAATCAAGTTAGATGACCGGATCTTCCTAGATTGGTTCCGCAAATCCATCCTTCCTATCATTGCTAAGGATGTGGCATCTGAAAGACCCCAGTCTAAAGAAGAGGTTATCCTTAAAGCCCAACAGTTCGATCTCATTTACGCCCAGTCGGGTTATCTGTATACCATAATACCTGACACCCCTCGTGACGATTCCTCCCAGCGCGATGCACCGGGGGCATCCCATGCTGCCGACGGCATCATTGGCTATGTTTCTTCACAGCCTCAACCATTTTCCATAGTCCGTCCTACCCCTGGCCCTGATCCTTCGCGGGCGACCTCACAGTCTGGAGCACACAACCCGTATGCTACCATGACACATCACCACCATACCCATGGACCCTCATGTCCACCACAGTGTTTCAGTAATGCAACTCCTGCTCACGCCCCCCCTGTCGCACCTCAGTCCTACTATCACCAACAGGCTGCACCAACCCCTGCGACACACACACAACCCACTCCACAGCACTATCAGCAACCCCCTCAGGGTGCTGCACCTGCGCAGCCTCCACCTACATATCATCCACCGCAGCCTGCTCCTGCCCACGCGCAACCTCAGAATCCACCTACTGTCCAAGGGCAATTTTACGCTCAACAAAACCCGCAGCAACACCAAAACAACCAATGCAACCAGGGCCAACAAAACCGCGGCAGAGGCTGAAATCGGCGGAACAACCAACCGACCGAGCAAGCTGGTCAACACCCTAATCCCCCCGCTAGTAATAATGCGACCCCTGATAACCAAAACCCTGATCGCCCGCCCAAGCAGCCTAAAAACCCCAATCTGTGCACAAACTATCCTTGTTCTGTTTGTGGGGTCTATGGCCATTACACACATTTTTGTCCACATATGGAGTGAGTTCGGCAACTTTTGGCTGCGGATGTACACTGCCAAGGGCAGGTAGCTCCTCAAGCACCACCCAACCCCCCACAACCTCAGCAGCCACCTTTGGTGCTGCAAAACCCCTTACCAACCCAAGGCGTAGTGAACACCCAACCATTGGCTCCTCCTCAAGCCAACGCACCAACCCAACAACAAATCACTTACGCTGCTCCTGATCAACCCACGCTTGACTCAGGTACCCACCACTTGTTGATGATGTCCTCTGATGATGTCAACCTCGAGACCCGGCGGAACCAATATGGCTCCACCTCTGAAGCCCCTCCCACCGATACACCTACTAACGCTCATCCCCCTGATCAGGCGTTATGTATGCCTCCACCTCCACTAGATGGCGCTCCCAGAGCTCCCCGTTTCCCACTTCACCGTATCAACAATAACCCCAATGTGTGGGCTGCGTCAAACTACAACATTGTCGATGACTTAGCCCAATCCCCCGCAGCCATGTCTACGTTAGAAGTCTTAAAAACCTGCCCTTCGCAGTGCAAGCTTTTACTCTCAGCCATTGGGGCTATCGATCCAAATGATTCGCAGTTAATGGCATTTGATTTGGACCAATCCGAACCCCGCCTGCCTTCCACTTTGGCATTCCAAGTTTTTGTTTCCATTCAGAATTTTGTCATCCATCGATGCATTATTGATGAAGGTGCCTCTACATGTGTCATGCCCACCTCCATCTGGCAGAAAATGGGATCCCCCCCTCTCCAGTAGTCCTCTACTGTGTTGCGAGCCTACGACAGTCATTCAGCTCAACCCCAAGGCCTATTAACTAACGTCCCCATCTCACTGGCTGGCAAAATTGTCCTCATAAACATCGAGGTTATCAATGCACAGCTAGATTACAACCTTTTACTTGGCCGCAGCTACATGTATGCCATGCGAGCAGTTGCTTCTACTATTTTTCGTACCATGATGTTCCCCCATGAGGGACGCGTGGTCAAGGTTGACCAACTCACTGACCATGATCCCAATGCCCCCGCGGCACCCGAAAATGTTCTCCCCATGATTGAACAACCGGTTTCGGGTGCCACCACCTCATTCGTTTCTTCTTTGGGGATGGGCGTTTACTCTAATGCACCAATGACCTCAACCTTCCCATCTATTCCTCCCCCGTCACCTGCCACTAAGGTGTCCAACCT